>CM076965.1:25959284-26301784 GCA_039105355.1 Benthosema pterotum | reverse complement strand
ATTCTCTCCCATCTGCATGTACCGTACGCCTGCCATACTGTAGATGTGTGTGCCATCGTTTACATAAGGATAATCATTTGCATGTGTTTACACTCACCCTGGGGCCCTGTATAGCAGTGTCGCCAATAAATGCACATTGCAAGTGCAAGATACAGTATAGCATTCATTACCAAGGTAGTAACGGGTAGCTGTGTGTTAGCGTCAGCACATTCACCTCTATCTAGGTCTACAGCAGGGAACTTGTATATTTTCTTGGAGGAAGTAATGAAATCCCTTATTTTCCAATCAGTTGATAAATGACTTAAGTTGATTAAAACCTTGACAAAACTGTCAAATGTGACTCCTCACTGTCCCATTTGACAGGCCACATGCAGTACATGGTGCCAGTGGCTGAGTGACCGGTAGAGTGACCAGATGGAGAACAGCAGGGTTCCCGGTTCGATCCCTGGCTCCCCCAGAGTTACTGTCAAAGTGTGCTGGTCATTTGACAAGACTCTGAACCCCTAATTGACCCGATGTGCAGGTTGGTGCCTTGCATTGTTTCCTCCACCATGTAGCAATGGTGCAGGTGCATATACAGTAGCACCTGCTATTTACTTGGTCACTAAATGATCACTGTCTGCACACTACAATTGTATATTGTACTAGAAATATAATAAAAATACACCTGTGTGAATTGAGGGGTGTTGTTGTTACAACATCAATTACAAAATGTTTGGTTAAGCACCCGGTGCTACTGCTAATGTTTGTTTTTCGCCCTCAAGCTCTTATTGAAAAGCATCATTGAAAAGCAAACATAAAAGCTGTATATGGGAGAGGCTAGCGCTTCTCAAAAACATAGTTTCACAAAGAGACTAGTAGCAGCCTTGCTAGTCTCGCCCTTTCACCCCTTAAACTTCAGTTAAGTGATCCACATGACCCTGACGGAGCACAACAAAGTTCTAGACATGCTAAAGTTGGCCCAGAAGAGTCCCAGCCTGCAGTTGCTCGCCACTTACCACAAACCCAAATAGGGAACAGCCCAGAAGACGAAGAAGCCACTGACAGTGGGGAAAAGCTTCCCTACAACTCCAGATATACTTAGACACAGACGAACCAAATCCTGGCCACAAGTGCAACATACACATTACACTCTCATCTGGCCACAGACACACACACACACACACACACACACACACACACACACACACACACACATCTGGCCACACACACACACACACACACACACGCTGTTATGGACACTCACTCGCATGGTTTATGATGTGATTTACCCGTTGGAATCTGAAGGGCAGACACCCATGGGCCAAACTATGCCCAGGCTATCTCGGAGGTGTTTACTTCACAGTATACTTTGCCCAATCCTTTCAACAGCCCATAAATTCTCTCTATCTGTGAACATCTGACGTGGTTCTCTAACATCCGAACAGAGAGGCCCATGTTGAATTTCAAATAAAAGACATTCAAAACACACAGAGTTATTGTAGGGGGGGTTGTGGGTTTGGACAAATATGATTCTAAATTAAACCTTTGTCAGAAAATAATGATTAAAGGGGATAATAAAGGGGATAAATAATGGTTAAAGGGGAACTCCACCCATTTTCAATATTCTAATATGTCATTAGTATACCCTAGAGGTGTTGGGTGGACGTGATAAAAAAAAGTTCCCCCATTCTGTGTTCCCAAGAAATGGAGGTCTGAAGAAAACCACTAACATGGTGAAACATCTTGATGACATCATTGAGATGTATTTTCATCATGTTCAGGGTTTCCCCCAGCGCTTTATTATCAGGGCGGCCGCCCTGAGTGAAGCCCGGCCCCGCCTTGGCTACGTTCCCAAAAAAAACAAAAAAACAAAACAAACAAACAAAAAAAAAAGTAAAAATGTGTCGTTCATACAATGTGCATGTTATAAAATAAAGTTATCTGCACTAAGGCTTCAAACCGAAAGTGCGATTTGAAACCATGTCATTAGCAAATTGCAACGGCCGCGATCATTCAGTATTATTCAGTATCAGTAGCCTATTCAACCGGAGCGAGTCTGATCCAGTGTTGACACTTCTGTGCTGCGCGCTGCCCAATCAGTGCGTATGCAGTGCTTCTGTGCACGCACACGGAGCACACGGAGTTGTTTAGCTCCCGAAGCAGTAAAAAGACGCATGCCGTCTGTGTCCCGCCCGACTCCCGCGGACCCCCGTCATGTCAGCCTAACCAAACGACATCCACGCTGAAATTATTGCGTTTCAACTGGTGTGCAGCTTCATATGCTTAACGTTAGTCTCCCTCTCCCTGTCTGTTGAATAATTAGCACATAGGCTAGCTTGTAGCTCGTATGTGCTGCTTCTGAGTGGCGTGTGTGTGTGTGTGTGTGTGTGTGTGTGTGTGTGTGTGTGTGTGTGTGTGTGTGTGTGTGTCTTGAAGCGTATTTTGCGAGTATTTTGAGGGTGACCAGATATCCCCGTTTCTGTGGGACAGTCACAGGGTGACCAGATGTCCTTCTTTGCGTGGGACAGTGTCTCATTTCAAAGACCCTGTCCCACATTGTGACTGACAGACTACAGTGGTCAATTGTCCTAAAAGTCCCCCTTCTGTTTTCTGTTGTAAAGTTTTCTCACTGCCTCTGTTAATGCAGGGTTGCCAACGTATGGAAATTGTCAAGAGTGAGAAACTAGCGTCTTAACGCGTTTGGCCGTCGCCCGGAGGGCGACGGCCGGAAAAAAATGTGTTTTTTTTGTGGATTTTGTGGATTTAGCCTATTTTAACAATGATCTGTAATCTTTAAGACTGATGTCTTCACCTCCCTGCCAGCTGTTCTCCATGCAATGTCAGCCTCGTTGTGCCCTCTCTCTAGTTAGTGTATACCATGGGGACACCAGCCACACATCTATTTTCCTGGCTTCATAATAGACAACCATTCCCAGTTTTGGTCACAAAGGGGACCTTTGACCCTTGCTAAATGCCACAAACTCCACAATCAAACTGAGTCTCTACGACAAGACTTAAACAACACTTCAAGGAACAGTCACTCCTTTGGGGTCCAGTGGCTGTCATAAGAAGGTGGTGGTCACTGGTCACACATTTACAGCCTCTATCCAGAACAAGACTGAAGCACCGTCAGTCAGAACAGAAATCCCAATATTCTAAAATGTTAAATAAATATTACTACTACCTACTATGGCAAAGCTATACCAATCCATGCTTATTTTCTTTTCCCTTTTAAACACACACACACACACACACACACACACACACACACACACACACACACACACACACACACACACACACACACACACACACACACACACACACACACACACACACACACACACACACACACACACACACAGTTATTGCATGTTGATTAACATGCATGTATCATTCACATTAAATTCCTTAAAGTGCTTGACATGAAACTTGAAAACACATTCAATCAAGACTTAAAAACAGCAACAAAAACAGTCATTTAGTGCTAACTAATTGTGGATTGAAATAGTTAATTTAGAAATTAGTCAATAGAGGCTGTTGGTTTATGGGGTATTTCACTTAAAAAAACTTTTGGTCATTATATGGTCTACTACTCAGTCTCATGTGAACACACCAGACAGTTTATAAGTTACTACATTCACTATTTAGATATTTGATGTTCATTTTAGCGTATCTGCCTCCTTCCTATACAAACCCATTATGACTTAAAACTTCATTTTAACCAAGATAGATTCATCAAAAACATCCAATTATTTTTCTGGTAGCTCATATTGTCCCCCTAATACCTGAGAAGACCGTGGAATTTCATTTACTAACAGCTGAGAGGCATGGGAATCACAAGCTAAAGGACTACTTGTTTCAGCTAGTAGTCTCACACACTACTGGTAAACACAAAGAAAAGGTGCAAACCATGATGCATATCTGCATATCTGTAATGTAATCCATTAATAATAATTCAGTTGAATTTTTACCTCACGTAACAACAGGTCTTCATCCAGCAGCTGAAATTTTCAATCATACCCGGTTTGGGCTGCTAAAGCCTTAGAGTATATACAGAGTTGCGACAACTCTGTTCATTTCATGGGGCCAGTCCAATGGCCTATGGTGGCTCTTTTACATAGAGTTGTATGTAGAATGGGGACAACAAACTAGAGCTTTTTCTGACTCCTCAATGCCTCAATGACTCTTTTAGAGCGATTCTATTGGCTCTGGTCTGGTCTTGGTGTTGCCAGATTTCGAGTGAGAAACCCGCAAACATGTACAGAAACTTGCCCATTAGACATTATAGACAACGCTAGCACAGAGCCGCTTACAATAAGGCAGATTTGGCAATATCAGTTGTAGCACGTAAAGATCACCATGCTCCCACAGTGCGTGAGGGATGGGACATGTGACGTGTGACCGTGTGAATGACGTCAAATGCGTTATTCTCACGGTCAATGCGTGAACGTTGACACCTCTGAGTTAATGTTCTATTATCTAGATGTGTTTTAAGCCTGTTGAAATAACAGGTGAAATACATACTAACATGAATAAATAACAAATTCATTGCTAGGGACTACTTATGGACAAATGATGCACGAGGCATTTTTAATGCCAACTGTAATGTGTTGCTACCCTGCAATTAAATATCCCTCTCAAGTAATACTTCTGTCCCTCAAATGAACAGTTTTGGTCCACTTAAGTCTGATTGATCAATCTATTGTGAAAGAAAAATATCTACAAGTCTGCCTGTTCTGATAAGAAATGAAATGGCCTAATAATGACATAACTGCAGTAAATGGCCAGTGAATATGTGATGACCGCGAAAATGCAGTCATTCCCTTATTGACTATAAGGGAATTTATAGTCATTTTTTTACTGTGGCACTCTGAGTGTCAAGGAAAAAAATCATGGCACTTCATGTCAAAAAGGTTGCCTACCCCTGGCCTACGGTATTGTAATTACATCACATGCACGCGCACATGCACGGACGTGCACGAGCACAGACTCGAAGCCTCACCACCTTGACTAAACAATTTTCTGGGGGAAACACTGATGTTAATGGATTTCTTCAGACGATTTCTTCAGCACAAATGGAACCAAATGAACCTGTTAGGGTTCATTTGGTTGCATATGTACACTCTCAGAAAAACAAAAATGAAAATGGGTGGAATTCCCCTTTAAGGTGTTATCAAGGTATTCTTAACAGGCAGGTTCAGACACGGCTTTATATAGTTTTCGAATGGAAACTCAGTCGTCTTTACCATTTAGCACTGCAGAAGCTGATTGGACCAAAACATTTCTCACATACTGCAAAGGCACACAGGGAAGCCTTTAATATCAAAGCTTATTTATAGTTATAACCTTATACTCACAATATAATGTTTAAATGTGAGCTTCTTTCTATGCAGGCCACAGTCTACTCGTGCCCTTTAATGAACTGGGCCAGTAATGGGACAAACCCAGGGCTGATTGCACATTGATTTTCAAGCAGCAGCTATGGATTTTGCACTTTGATGAGGAGCTTGTACCCTATATATTTAAATAAGCCCAGTGATAATGATCTGCCTCAACCGACTGTCCTCTTCTCTGAGCAGTAATACACTTCTTAATCTAACACACTTCAATAGCTGTCTGCTGGGATCAGCGTCCCTCAAGCACGGTGACTTACAAAAGCAACGTGGTTTTCTCACGCTGCTCGTGTGTCAAGCGGCCTGCTCTCTATGTTATGCCATAAAAAACAAACAAAGCTAATCTGCCTTGGATAGCATGAGTGTTTGTGTGGATAGTGTGAGTGTTGGTGAAGTGAGAGACTTGAGAGCAGAAGATTGCTTTCCGAATTGACAGAACAGACCAGAAGTTGGGCACTAGGTGCAATGCTGCCTCCAACCTGACATGACCCATCAAGGTAATTCATAATATTACTTTGACACACACACACACACACACGCACGCGCGCACGCACACACACACACACACACACACACACACACACCCCCACACACACACACACACACACACCCACACACACACACACACACACACACCCCCACACACACACACACACACACACACACACACACACACACACACACACACACACACACACACACACACACACACACACACACACACACACACACACACACACACACATACTTCACCCCACAGCCTTTCAACAGTGGGCCAATGATTGTTATTCCTTGAATTATATGCATACCACAGTGAGTAGGCTGGCATCTGAGGCTAGGAATAGGAGCTGCTGGTCTGTAGTTTTTCTCTTTGTTTCTCTCCAACTGGACGGAGAGATGAGTGGAGCAGACATTCTTTTGGCTTTGACTATATACTATTTAGACCACAGTAAAGCTGCAACACATACCTTGTATGTCCTCTCGTGACGCAGAGGACACGGAGAGTGCACCAGGAAAAACATTATTTTACACGCTACTTTACACCAGTAAAATCCTATCAAACAAGTTTTTTTCATGATTATGAATCCATTCCAAGCATTAGTTTTGCACGAAAAACATTCCCTGGGCTAAAAACGGCCTTGGCCGTTAAGACAATGCGATGAGGTCATCTGGGCACATCGGGAGCACATCTGGGCACATCGGCTACGGCCTAATTTAGCACAAGGATTGTTTTTTGTGCAAAACGAAAGCTTGGAATCCCTAGTTTGATGCATCACATGCTGCTTAAAGCATAATGAAAATGTGAAAAATGTGGTTAATTGTGCTTCAATTTTCAACTCCTGAATTGATGATTGTCCACTAATTATTTAATTGACAATTGTTTAAATGTTATTTGGATGACCCTAAGGATTGCGAAAACGATTACTAATTGCAATTTCTTTTTGTTTAAACCATAGAGATTGACTGGCCTATAAGTGCAGGTCAGACATGTCACCTGGAAGGTGACCTACACTGTGCTTATGTACATCTCAGTGTTCATGTTACCAACGTCATGAATCTCAACAGTTTGAACCTGTCAGCACCCAGCTTTTGTCACAGCGACAGGCTTCTTGTCTTACGGTATACTCTCCTCACACGCAGAGTCCATCCAGCTAAATATGTTGCTAAATATGTCTTTTCACCTTCAAGTGCTACAGTACACTCCCTCACAGAACACATGCTGAACCTTCTGTGCTTCTGCTATGCCCTGGGTTTTCAACCAGTGGTCTGGGGACCACCAGTGGTCCTTGAGAGGGTTCCAGGTCGTCCCCAGGCTAGATGATGGAAAGTGGGTTAACCAGATGTAGCCCTCAAGAGTTAAAATATTCATCATGTGAATTAGCCCTAGTCTACACAACTAGAAAATTTAGAAGATTAATTTTGGTCTGTATGTTTGACTGTTTTGTTTCCCAAATCCATCCTGGAATTGTGGACAAAAGCAAAATAAATCTTTAGTTTTGGGTCTGTGGGGGCTAAAATGTCCTCAAATGGTGGTCCGTGGCTCAAGTTATGCATAAATAGTGGGCCCTGGAATCAAAAAGGTTGACAACCACTGTGCTATGCCATGTGATTGGTCCAAACCCACAACTTGCCCCACACAGATCCCAATCGTGCAAAGCAGTTAATTAAAACATAAAGCGGACACTTAAAAGTTTATGTGGTCCGATCAGGTCTGTCAGGCGTTTACCCTAGACTCCTAGAGTTACTCCTGATTTGAAGTGCCTTAAACAAACGTGAATGTTGTATTAGTACCACAAATTGTTAATGGACTGCTTTTCATCACTGGTGCGGCATTATAGAGGCCTAATTGTGGAGAGCTGTAATCACTGCTGGGGTTGGATTGCATTAGCTTGTTCCCTACCCGTCTTAATAAACCTGTACACTCCATTGACCAGGGTCTGGGCCCAGGGGAAAACAATAACGACCACTGTCAGCTACTCTGTATATATCCCAGTCTGCCAGGTGCACTTCCAAAGTAATAGCCTGTCCCGGGCAGGTACATACTGTATAGGCTGCAGGGTAATCCAACCTGGCCTGTCTTCCGAAACATCTCTCTCCCCTTTTCCTGTCAACTTACTGTCCTCTATCAATAAAGGTACCCAAAAATATATTCTAGGACAGTGTTTTTTAACCAGCGGTCCTAACCAGATGAAAAGTTGGTTAACCAGATGTAACTCTTGAGAGAGAAAATATTCATCATCTGAATTAGCCAAAGTCTACACAACTAGAAGATTAATGGTCATTTTGATCTGTATGCTTGCCTGTTTTGTTTCCCAAATCCAGCCTGGAAGTGTGGACAAAAAGAAAAAGAAATCTTTAGTTTTGGGGTCTGTGGGGCTAAAATGTCCTCAAATGGTGGCCCGTGGCTCAAATGCTGAATAAATAGTGGGTCCTGGTATCAAAAAGGTTGAATAGGGCAAGAATAGGGATGCAATAGAATTCTTAAATGCCTTTACCTCAGTAGGATGACCTTCGTCTGACACAGAGATGAGATGATCACAAGCGCGGAGGTGTAGTGGCAAAATACTCAATCCAAAGCACACAACCAAACAATGTGCAAATACACAATGTGCAACTGTAGACTGTGATTCCAGTTTCAACAATTAATATTCACAGAATACTGATTGACAGTATGAAGTTATTATTCTTTTGTTTAGTAAATCTGCTTTGTTCAAAATTAAAAAGCTCATAGGTGCAAAAAACATCAACATCCCAGTTAAGATGTGTTCAAAGACTATCACAAAATCTGGCAGAGAATATGAATAAAAAATAGGATTACCAATATAGTCATAATTGCACAACTGAGCTTGAAGCCAAACTGTTCTGCATACGCAAATCAATTACACTGAATATTCACGGGAAAGGGAGTAAAAATGGCCCCAAACTGCAGATGGAAGCTGTGATAACAAATCAAAGTAATGGATACAGACACCATACTGTAGATCAAAGCAAACATGTGCGCACACACCCCAAAATCGTGCGTGCATGGAGGCTGTGTGTGCGTGTGTTTACACCCACACCCGCACCCACACACACATCAGAGTGGAGAAAGTGGTCTCTGAGGACAAGCCACAGGCAAATGCGTCTCAACGAAGGGAGATAAAGAGCACTGCCTTTCAAATACCGTTTCAGCAGGTGTGAAGGCGAGCATGACTCTGCTGCGCACGGGCAAGTGTATTTGTGTGTGCAAAGCAACCCAAGTAATTCAAATTAAAGTGCCTATATTTAAAATGATTTGAACCACTACTACTGCTACTAACTAACTACAGCCGTGTCACCACTAAACCAACAGCATTTCATCATTGAAAACAGAAAACTCTCTGAGTCAGACCTTTAGCTTTATGAATGCTGCGTGTCTGTTGCGACTTCGAACACGCACTGATATTATTGATGCTTAATTGCGTAATAAAAGTACTGTAACTGAAAATTATATGGGTGCACCCATATAATTTTCTCTTGCCCCTCCAACATGTTCTCTTGCCCCCCCCCCCCCCCCCCCCCAAATGGACATGTTACATCCGCCCCTGGTGTGTGTGTGTGTGTGTGTGTGTGTGTGTGTGTGTGTGTGTGTGTGTGTGTGTGTGTGTGTGTGTGTGTGTGTGTGTGTGTGTGTGTGTGTGTGTGTGTGTGTGTGTGTGAGAGAGAGAGTGCGTGAGACAGAGAGAGAAAGAGAGAGAGAGTTGTTTGTTTCCAAGAGTAGATCCCTAACACTATAGCCGAGGATCAACTGTGTGTTGATACTGGCACGCAGACCATCCCATTTTCACTGCCAGCCATGTGCCTTTCGCATCCAACAGTTCCCCCTCCTCCAACCCCCATGACACTTATTAAAGAGCGTGAAGCAAAAATCCAGTTCAGGAGCTGGGGTACCCCACAGTACGTTAGCCAGGGAACTGGGGAGAACTCAAAGAAAGAGTCAGAGGCATCCCGCATTGAATTGGTAGCTATATCACCTAAACTGTGCAAATCAAAGGGAGGTGTGTGCCCAGTGTTTTGATATTGAACAATTGGTAAGATATTTTTAGAGATAAGACAGTGAGTGACGCATGGCAACTAAACCTGGCCAATGCTGGGTACCGAAAGCTGAACATGGTGAAATAGGTCTCGTCCAGCTTAGTGGTTCAGGCACCTGGGCTGGTCATCCAGCATAATGCCAGCGCCGATTCTTCCTATACGCAGACTACGCAGCCTGCGTTGGGCCCCCGATTCCACAAAGGGCCCCCGCCAGCTCTGAGTAAATAACTAATTGAAAGAACTGTTATTTACGCAAATAGCGTACATCGGGCGCATGTACGTTTATTGAATCGCGAGCACTTACGCAAATAACGTACAGCGGCGAACGTAACCACTCTAGTGCATGGTAGTTCTGTACGTAGAAGGGAAATTTTCTTCCGTAAACAGCGTTACTTGAATCATGCCCGCTGTCGCGTTTTTTTTACACCACGCAGAAACGCCCCCCTTTTCTTAGCATGTTTGGTCAACAACATCATTACTTCAGGATATGAAAAAAGGAGCAGCAGCAGTCAGGTAGGCTGGCAGGCTAACGCTATGAATGACTGCAGTTTTCAGTTGTGCTGTTAAATGCTGGGCTGTCGGTAGTGTGTTGTTGTGTTGTTGTTTTTTTGGTGGCAGAGATACAAGCTTGTTGTATTTTGTCAATAATAACATCTCCTATGCGGCATGCCCAAAGCTTAGAGTATTATGGATATAGACAGTTATGTCAACTCCGTTCACTTCATGAAGCCAGTCACATCATAGAGTCTCTGTGATGTGTATGTGGCTACTACACAGAATGTGTTGGTTACTGTAGCCTACAATACTTTGACAGTGAACAAAGTATTTTCAACTCTTATTTGTCCCTATTCTAGACCTGCTACATCTCTACATAAGAGACAGTTTCATAGTTGTTGTTGTTGTTGTTGTTGTTGTTGTTGGTCAGGATTGAAGTAGCAATAAATACATTCATTTGAAAAGGAAACATTGGAGAGAGATAGAGAGAGAGAGAGAGAGAGAGAGAGAGAGAGGGAGAGAGAGAGTGTGTGTGTGTGTGTGTGTGTGTGTGTGTGTGTGTGTTAAGCTATCTATAATGTATTTCCCCGCAAAAAATGGCCAAAATAACAAAAAAGCCAAAATCAGCGCCTGAGAAGCAGGGCCCCTAGTAAAAAACCTGCTTAGGGCCCCTAGGAGGCCAGAATCGGCACTGCATGATGTGCAATGCTGTGTGTCTTCCCCAGCCATCTCACCTATTTCCTACTGTACATCTATCAATAAAGGCAAAAGATCACATCCGTGTGATGCAACAGTGACATCCAGTGGTCAGAATAATTCTACTTCTGTACAGGGACCCTGCAGGGACACAGCCACACACAGCAGTCTAATGAAGTGGTTGCACCACTTAAAAGGCTTTCCATACATCCTCATCTTCATCTCTCCTAACTGTGCCTCCCTCTCTCCCTTCCTCTCCCCCTCGCTGATCAAGCTCTGATCTGATGTCAAACATGGAAACCGTCGGCAAACAAAGACTTCTGCTGAGGTAGATAGACACAGTACGTGAATGCTTGATCTGTAGAAAGACAACGTCACAGACTGTCATATAGATTTTGTCTGAAATACATCTCCAAACCTATTAAATAGCCTACTTGTCATTCTGTATGGTTGAGGTACTGAAACAGGGCCCATATGCATATGAGGTATGCCCCATTACACAAATCACGTCTGCTTGTAATACTGTAATTATGTTCCATCATGGACTCTTTGATCATTATGTACTGTACTCTGTCACAGTGGCCCTGTGCCATATGATTACCACTGAGACACACACAGTACCAGACAGTTTGTCTGCTACTCGCTTTTCATTAATCCTATGTCAATCCAATCCAATCTAGTCTGACCTAATCCCCAACCACCATGCACAAAGGCCCTACCAATAGGATAAATTAGAGGTAATGTTAGAAGAGAGATCTCTTGTTACTGTGCTTACTGTCCTGACAGTACATTATATTCGCTTGGTGTTTTTTACTTAGCACAGATGGTCTGCAAAAAATGTGTCACAATTGTCACATTTTTGTTGGTCCACAGCGATAATTAAAGCATTACATTATTTAAAGTATTTGAAATGATATTGTATGAGGTGTACGGTAGGTACAGCTTGGCTGGAACGTGTATCAGAGGGAGAGATTATAATGGGATAAATGGTGTTATGTGACTCTGCGGGTGATGCTAGCTTAATTCTTAGCCTTTACTGTGCCTGACAAAATCACAGCAATCGGTGCCAAGTGGCCTTAACCCTGTCCCCCTGTGCACAGTACTGAGAGAGAGAGAGAGAGAGAGAGAGAGAGAGAGAGAGAGAGAGAGAGAGAGAGAGAGAGAGAGAGAGAGATAAAACAGTGGACTAACATAGTTCCAGGGTAGGGGGGTGGGATTGGAGGCATAGGGTATTATGCTCCCTATATCCAAAGGAACTTCCGTGCCAAGTCTTTGATGGGCAAAGTAGATATGCCTTGTTGACAATCTGACAAGAACGGCCAGGCAGATGGACCGCCTAGACCTTTCGCCTACAAACGTACTATATATCAGGGGCGGATCTAGGCATGGGCATAGGGGAGCAATGCCCCCCTGAATGTCCAGTCTGCCCCACGAAAAATTCAAGATATTTCAAATTAAAGTGCTTATATTTAAAATGATTTGAAACAATACTACTGCTACTGACTAACTACAGCTGTGGCACCACTAAACCAACAGCATTTCATCATTGGAAACAGAAATCCCCGAGCTCTATGCATACTGTGTGTCTGTTGCAACTTCAACAACAACTGGTGTTATTATTGATGCTTTACTTGCTTAATAAAAGTCCTGTAACCAAAAATGGTATGGGTGCGACTTTATCGCCCGCCGCATGAAGCGTCAGGGGTGATGAAGCCGCCCCATACCATTTTCCCCCGCCCCCCCCCCCCCTAATTGGGAAATGTTACTTCTGCCCTGGGACCAGCTAGACTTATGGGTGCATGTTTTCTCCAAACAGTAGGCAGACACGCACACGTGCACACACATGCACACAGACGCACAGCAAAGAAACAGCCAAATGAAGGGACGTGTTCACACATTCACAGCCATAAATCAGCCGGCAATAACGCATGTGAGGTATCTGGGTCACGCGCAGAGTTTTTAGAAGCTAGACAGGACCACACTGTTGTGCTCCGATGATGGATGGAGGCCAATTACAGGAAAACACACGTAGTTATGTACTTGTGCGCGCGGGCACATGCACGCGCCCACATACACACAAAGACACACACACACACTCCATGTCTCGATGCCATGTCTTACTGGCTGCATGGCACCGTTGTAACTGGTAACAAGACCCTCTCATATGTGACCATGAGTCCGATACGTATACACAGAGGGGTCTGGCACCTGATGTCTACTTCAGTGGTTTTCAACCTTTTTCCCATATCAAGGCGCATGATTTATTCAGCATTTCAGCCACGGACCACCGTTTGATGATCTTAATATCTTGTTGTCATTGGATTTTGGCCACAGTTCCATTCTGTATTGATGTGGTTCTAAAGGAGAGAGAGATATGTGTGACAGATGTGACAGGAAAACACTGATCGAAATAGCAATTCTTTGTAAATCACGCTGTACAAACAAACGTATCACATGCTGTCATCTCCTCACTACTTTTTCGGCTGATTGTTGTTCATTGTTGTTATTAGGCATGTCACGATATCCGGTTTTACCGGTATTACCGGTAGGGGGCGCCAAAACCGGTACTTTGCTTGCCCACCGAATATACCGAAAAAGAAGAAGAAAAAAAAAAACTTTTTTTTTTTTTTTAAATTATTATTATTTTTATTTTTGCGTCCATTCATTCAATATTGTACGTTCTTGGTATGTTAAGTATTGTAATTGTAAGTATGGTAATATTGTTGTCGATTATACTACAAAATATATGCGCCAGAGTTGCCTACAAAATTGTCTCCATCGCTGCAAACCTATAATGATGTGCGCTGCCGAGTAGTACTCCACCAGGGTCGGATATAGTCATGTGTATGGAGGGGGGGCAATGCCCCCTTATGGCCTGACTGCCCCACCAAACATGATGGAATGCAAACAGCTGCCCCTCCCCCCCAATTGGGAAACGTTATATCCGGGACTGTTAGCTTCACACGGAGCAGCATAATCGCTCGATTCGCTCCTAAACTTTTTCGTGTCAAGGAATACTTCCACATGCCTACTACACGCATACAAGGACCACGTAATCAAACCTTCCCAAATCTGTAAGCTGTTTATGGACAACAGGCGCAACAACGTGAGTAGCATCGCAGCGTGTTGTGTTGTGTTGTGTTTTTAGCTTGGAGAGCTAACCAGCTGACCAGCAGCTGTCCCTGTTGCAAACTGTTGCAAGGACGAGCAAAGAGTTTTAGAGGGGGGATGGGTGACCATGGCCATACCCAGTCTTATATACTGAGTAAATGGGCACAGGGCAGGGGCTGAAGACTCCTTTGTCTTTTTGTGTGCGCACGGTCTGCTGGCTTCGTATCAGAGCCTGTAGTATCAGATTTTACGACATTGAGGGGTCACAAACTGAGCGCTCGAGCTGCTGTTCATAAAGCCTGAATAGAAACAAGCTGGAGTTGCAAATGCATCGCTTTCAACGAGGGCGGCGCAAATAAGAGCTGTTTAGGCATATGTGCAACAAGTCAACTGTTTTAAAGTATTGTACACTAAGTAAACGATCTAAAATAAAGGGGCTTGAGATAGTTCATAATAGGTTGCTGCCAATGCATTTATATGTAGAAGAGCCGCCATTGGACTGGCCCCATGAAGTAAATGGAGTTGGCGTAACTGTGTCTATTCTCTTAGGCTCCGTGTAGGATGCATTTACAGCCGATTGCATCTGCAACGCGTGGATCAAAACTACGAAGTGGGGGGGGGGCAAACTATAAAACCGGTTTTACCGGTTTTTAAAGCATTCGGTGTTCGGTGTTGAGATTCTTACACCGTGACATGCCTAATTGTTATTACTTTCCTTTCACTTCAATGTGATACATTTTCTCTTTTAACCAGCGTAGCCGTCCCTCAACAGCATGTTGAGGGATGAACGCCTGTTTGTTGTTGGTCCATCGGCAGGAAGTGACCCAATGGAGCCATGGCAATGGTGGGATCGGCAGGGGTGGGTGGGGGAGGGTAGATTTAAAGGCACAGTTACAGGTCTCTGAATATTGGCTGAAACAATGTATACAACTGCTGTTGGTGATTTTTTGTTTTTGATATCAATCAATCAATTAATTCATGCATATAAACGTCACTCTGGACCAAATGGTGGCGCTACAGGCTGGCAAAATGGCACCTAAGGAGTTAAATGTTCAAATCCTGTACAGGAAAACATGGCATATTTTGGACATAGTTCGAATGGTGATTCATCATGATTACATATTAATAATTACATATTAATTTCATTTTAATCATGAAGGATTAATCTGATTAAAAATGTAGTCATCCAACAGCCCTAGTTAAAACACAAAATAACCATTCTGTAATTGTGTAGACTTCTTGTAAAATCAGTAATTTAAGTCAAGAGTTAAACATCCGCAAGGCGCACTTGCTTACCAAGTACCAACTGTCCATCATTTAGCTGGAGACCACCTGGGACCTCTTCAAGGACCACTAGTGCTACCACGGACCACTGGTTGAAAACCACATTTGGTCTAGTTGCATTATGATTTAGGAAGCTAGTGCTATCCAATGGGATGTGTATGCAGGGGTTGACACCAAGGTCTCCGAGGTACTTGCCCATCGGGCAAGTGCAAGTCAGTTTCTACTTGCCCTCAGGTCATGGTCACTTGCCCCCAGGTTCCAGGTTGGGTCCCCAGTTAAGTTGGTTAACCAGATGTAACTCTTGAGAACGTAAAAATGAAACCAAATGGACCGTTGCGGGTCCATTTGGTTTCATTTCTACACAGCTAGAAAGCAGGGAAAGACACAGAGGCAGAGTGCAATGACTGCCTTCAAGACAAATTTATCTTGTGTTGTGTTATAGGGCACTAAGTTGCACACTTGCCCGATCGGGCAACCAGGTAGCAGTCTTCACTTGCCCCACCATTTTTTTTACTTGCCCCGGGCAAGCGGGCAAGTGTTAGTGTCAAGCCATGTGTATGTGTATGCGTTATGAGTTCAGAGCACTAGCTTAGCACCCAGCAGGAATGTCCAAGGGCAAATATTTTAACCCTCAGAGTTCAAGGCTCATGTTTGTTTGTCTGTTATTGCAGTTTTACTTTTCACAGGGTCAGTGTGAGTGTGTGTGCATATGCACACATGCACAAATCATAGCTATGTTGGATTCAGTTGTAGTGCATATGCACGCACACAGGCACGCATGCAAGCATGCACGCACCCAGGCACACCCATGCACAGGCATGCATGCATGCATGCACACACACGCACACGTCGTATGTTTGATAGCTGGCACATCTATATCTCATGGCTCTACCGTGAGAAATAGATGTGTACTAACAACAGAACAGGAATCTATTAACATTGTCATACAGAGCTAATTATGTGCCAGGCATTTGACATTGACAATTTGAGTGAGAAATTGTGAGCGAAGAACTGTGTGCATGTGTGCGGGTGCATGCGCTTGTGTGTGTGTGTGTGTGACAGAAAAAAAGGGCAAAGAGACAGTGAGAGAAAGATTGTGTGCGTGTGTGTGTGTGTGTGTGTGCGTCTGTGTCTGTGTGTGTGTGTGTGTGTGTGTGTGTGTGTGTGTGTGTGCGTGCGTGCGTGCGTGCGCCTATACGTGAGTCTAGCTCTTGCATTACTCTTTCCGTAGTCCAATGCTCCCGCGGGCTGAGGCGCCAATCAATCAACACGCCACTCACAATTACTGCGCCATTAATAACAGAACACTCTGTTTCTGCTGTCTCCACGACAACCATAACTGCCACAATGAATCCAGCAGGAAAACAGTTTTTTATCACCATATCAATAATCTTGCACTCAGAGGATTTATAAGCTGAATTTGCATGCCTTGCCAGTTGCCAACAGGGTGCAGACTGCAGAGCCAGTGCACATGTAGCTTCTGTTTACTATGTCTTCTCTGTTCTTTTTGTTGGGGGGTGGGTGGGGGGCAGCAGCTGGATCAGGTGGTGACCTCTCCATCAATTGTCCTAGCAGTGCTGACAGAGCCACCTGGAGGACATGCATCACTAACTGCTGCCTTACACCAACATCAAATGGAAAACACTCAAGCCATTATACCAACATTGTGTCACCGACATCAAATGTCAAGGTAATGTTACATAACGAAGGAGATGGTAGGGACTCTGGAGTAAAATTATGGTGAGTCAGGACTGGAAATGTTTTGGGACACTGCTAGTGGTGATATTCATATTGGTTGTAGATCCATTTATATGTTGTAATACAATAGTGTTGCACTTGGTGTTGCAATGGTGTTGTGAAACTATGAGCTGGCACACTGGTTTACCTCTATGTACAGTAACAGTTAATTGATTGCTGTCAGTATGTTTTTAATTGTTTGTTGTTTTTCTTTATCCTTGTCTTGCTGTATCAATATCATTGCTGTTCATGTAATCTAGGCATCTATTGTAAAGGATCTCTCTGAGAATTTAGATGAAGGTTGAATAAATGAAAATTGCTGATGGGAAATAAAAATGGAGGGGTGTGTCAGTGTGTGTGTGTGTGTGTGTGTGTGTGTGTGTGTGTGTGTGTGTGTGTGTGTGTGTGTGTGTGGGAGAGAGAAAGAGGGAGAGAGAGAGGGGGAGAGTGAGTGAGTGAGTGAGTGAGTGAGTGAGTGAGTGAGTGAGTGAGTGAGTGAGTGAGTGAGTGAGTGAGTGAGTGAGTGAGTGAGTGAGTGAGTGAGTGAGGAAGAGAGAGAGAGGGAGAGAGAGAGAGATACACAAGTGACTGGTGGCCATGACAGTAAGGTCAACAACTCAGTGGGTCACCAGCGTTGCTGATCCTTGCTGGCGATCACACAGGATGCTGTCATCGAATAGTGATCAGGGGATGCTGTGGCGCTGAGTGAGAATGTCACTCAGTGGTCACGGTAACACTATACATAGGTACTCGTGCGCAGAATAGATTTGTGCAATGTAAGCCACGGTAAGCAATTCATGCTCAAATTACACCTTGGCTTTCTGCTGCTTTCCGGACGTGCTTTGGTGTGGATCAAGCCTGGTTGGTTATGTTCATACCAGTAGATAACCTGCTAAATAAATGGGACGGTCAATGGGAACTAATGACTACAGGGATTCAACAATAAATTACTTTTTCAGTTAATTGAATTTATCAAGTATTAGTTTTATTTTATTTTGCCTATAATGACATAATCCCAAAATAGGTGTGGTCATTTCATTAAATCTATTGATTATGATAAGTGTTATAATCGATTAAATGTGCAATTCATAAGTTCACAGCACAGTATCTGAGACCCATACCCTGGAACATTGATGGAATATAAACACTATACTACCAGAGATGGAGACTAGCTATGTGTCTGTTGATAGACAGGTCAGAATAATGATGATTGGTACGCCGTGGAACGGACCCCCCCACCCCACCCCACCCCCAAGCGATGCAATAATGATTCCATATGATTATAATAACCACTTCCCCGACAAACGGTCGGGTCCAGAGACAGCGACGCATATGCACCTCTCACCCAATTATTGCCACCTATTACCCCATTATTCACTATAAGACATCCCAGGTGGGGAAATGGCGATGGTGTCATTACGAAGCATGGCCCGTGTCTACAAATGAAAACTAGTGTTGTGCACGTGTGGGAGAAATGTTCCCTGAGCATTAAATGAACTGTCAGCCAAACAAGAGAGTCTCTCTCTGCCACGCTGATTGCATTTTTCCATCACCGAGAGCAAAGCGGCACCAAGAGAGAGAGAGAGAGAGAGACATAAATGGAATCGGAGACGTAGAAAAAGAACAAGAGACCAAGGCGATCACGAGGGCAGGGGCGGATGTAACATGTCCCATTCGGGGGGGGCAAGAGAACATGTTAGAGGGGCAAGAGAAAATGGTATGGGGGCGGCTTCGTCGCCTGTGGCGCGAAGATGAAGTCGCACCCATACCATTTTCAGTTACAGGACTTTTATTAGGCAAGTAAAGCATCAATAACAACATCAGTTGTTGTTGAAGTTGCAACAGGCACGCAGCATACATAAAGCTAAAGGTCTGACTCAGAGAGTTTTCTGTTTTCAATGATGAAATGTTGTTGGTTTAGTGGTGACACAGCTGTACAGTAGTTAGTAGCACTAGTAGTGTTACAAATCATTTGAAATATAAGCACTTTAATTGGAAATATCTTGGGTTGTTTTGCATGCCATCGTGTTTGGGGGGGCAGACTGGGTATTTGGGGGGGCATGCCTAGATCCGCCCCTGCACAAGGGAAAGAAGAACAAGAAAGAAGAAAAGGGAGAACAGAGGGGAATGAACTTGGTAGTCCAGACTTCGTTGTCGTCACGAGGAGTCATGGAGTTGTCCAGGACCGATGGGCCTTTTTCTGATTGGCTATATGGCTGGTTCTGAAAACACACAGTGGGGGCGAGAGGAGATGAGGAGGGCTAATGACGCGTGAAAGAGAATTACTCTGGCTCTGTTCCACAGAGGGCAGTAACTCTGCGGCTGTCGCATTGGACAGCGCCGGCTCCAAATGACCCTACTATCTATTCATGAGGTGTGTGTGTGTGTGTGTGTGTGTGTGTGTGTGTGTGTGTGTGTGTGTGTGTGTGTGTGTGTGTGTGTGTGTGTGTGTGTGTGTGTGTGTGTGTGTGTGTTCATATCTGCTGCTTGCACACATCAGACACCAGAACGCACACATGAACCTTCACACACATGAATTATTATTACTGTATATGTGCATCATACGTCTGTCTGGGGTGGATGTACTCCATAGGTTTCTGTGGTCAGTCCAGACAGTGAAAGGTATTGGATGTAGCACTGCCACTGACACTCCTACAATAGCTTGATCAATCTTAACTGGCAATGGCTGCTGGTTTACAGTGTGAGAAGAAGAAATCAAGGGAGGTTATGGCCAAGATCAGATTCCTGAGAGAGGACAGCCCCCCATGACAAATTCATCCACCTCCTCCACAAACAGACAGAACAGGTGAAGACCGAAGGTGAACTCTCTCTTTGATGTACCGGTAACTCACCACAGTCATTGGCCACAGCAGACCAAAAGAAAGAATCATTTAGGGAAGGATGAATCTTCTGTAGGAGTTAACCAACCTGTTAAGAACTGCTGCTCAGTCAAGGCTGCAGCAGACTAAACCTTCTTATACATCAGCATGTTCCCCTTATTGACCTCAAATACCAAGAATTGGGTCACGGAACTCATTTCCTTGGCTTTATATGTACCACTTTTTACTTTTCATGACATGACTGTATATTTTTGAAGTGTCATCATCCAGCTACATTGTCTGAACTCTAATTAACGATGAAATCATTTACAAAATGCACAGCATTGGTAAGTAATTGTAACCAAAGGGTACAACCAGGGACTGGACACCTCTGGACACTATAGACACAGATCAGCAGCCTCTCAGCCAGGAGGAATATAACCCTTACAGTCTTCTGTCACTTAAGGATATAATTGTCTTTTAAGTGTATTTTTTGTGGATCTTGCCTTTATTGTATTTTTATAAAGTGCAGACAGCTTTACAGGAAATGTGGAGAGATATGGCGGCAGGTGACACGTAGTAAAGGACGTTGGGATTAGAAATCGAACCCGCGAACGGACACTGCCAGTGCTGGATTACCAGCCATAATGCTTGTACTGGTGAGCCCTGGCCCAGGCCTGCATGCAGACTTCTAAATGCTACTAACAGTATGTAATTGTGTACGCTTGCATCAAATGAAAAATGTGTTCTGAACAACAGACTTCAGAATTCACCCAATAAATGTCAGTGGTTCAACATAGACTACGTATGTAATGCAACCACCATGTTGAGGCCACACAGCTGGCTTAATAATTGTGCAAATCTATCAGATATGCCGGCACTCCAATGGAGCAGGTCTTTGACTGACAAATCCCAACACATATTTTCAGCATCATAACATTTAATAGGGAGGTTGGATGTAAGACTGGGCAATCTCCTCTCAGCTGTTCTGGAGGGTGTTTTTGTTCTTGTGGTCGGGGCTTTACAATCTTAGTGCTAAAGATTGATATCCAGGGACTCGTTTGCAAAGCTGTTCTTAGCATCTTGTTGTTGTCGTGTTGGCAGACGTTGCTATGTGCACAATGTCACTTCCACATACTGTTTTTTGCCTTTATTGATAGTTACAGTGAAGGTTGAGGGGAAAGAGGGAGAGAGAAGTCGGGGAGAGAGACGAGCAGCAAGGCTCGTCACCATGAACGGGACTCAAACACGTGATACACTGTCAGGCCGGAACCTATATGTGGCATGTGCTTGGACCACTCAGCCAGTGGGTGATCCCCAAATAGTATTTATTCCCTGGGGAAAGAGGGGGATCTAGAACCAAAGGAAAACTTTTTCTTGTTCTCCAGCTACAAACGGTCACCAGGGGTACTGCACTGACCGCACAGTGACATGCGTTAATGTATGTTGGATTAGTACAGTCAACTGAACAAAACAATGCACTGACAAACGTGAGAAGGTCAAAAGGTAGTGAACAGAGAGTGAGAAAGGCCACCAGGTACACAAGTGAGCTTCTGGACCGTTGGCAGTACTATAGGGAGTGGACTATAGGCTAGTAATTGTTGGTAGGCTTGTGCAATACAAAAGACAATCTGGTGAGGAACAGGTGGAGAATAGATGGACTGGAGGCATGTATACTGAGGGACTAGTGAGGTAATGAGTTGCAGGTGGCAAAAATAGTTAAACCAGGTGAAGGGACTGGGTGATAAGTCATGTGGGAGTGGCAGGATCTGAACACAACATGAAATGCAATCCACCTCTTAGGCCTAGTCATTGTTTAGTGTTCAAGAAATCTAACACACGAATACAGTACAAATACGAATGCTGTACAAATACAGGGAGATCATGCATACAACTGTGGTAAATGGTGCATTTATATAGCGCCTTTATCCAAGGCGCTTTGCATAGTGCATTACATTCACGCACACATTCATACACCGATGACGTTCGAAACCATGCAAGGCATACAACCAGCACATCGGGACCCATTTGGGCTTAGGTGTCTTGCCCAAGGACACTTCAACATGCAGAGAGGATTCGAACCGTCATTGGATCACTGGACGACCTGCTCTACCTCCTGACCCACAGACGCCTGCTGCACTCTGATGCACAGTTAGAATACAGTGGAATGCTTAACTTAAAGGCTTAACATCCTCACAGGCGCAATCCTTTTCCCTGTCATGAAATGAACATCAACTAAATGAATTTAAACATTTTTTTCTTCTTCATTGGCTGCCTAATAAGCATAATGCTAATGACACTGAAGCAGCGATGTGGAAACGCCAACCACCTGGCAGGGAGATAAGCATGTGGTATAGCGCACGCACGCATGTGTGTGTGTGTGCGTGTGTGTGTGCGCGCGCGTATGTGTGTGTGTGTGTGCAGGGGCGCTGCTAGCAATTCTGGGCCCCCTGCACAGCTTTTTGACATGGGCCCCCCTTCCTGGAGGCGCGGGGGGGGGGGCATTTTTTTGTTTTTGGATCGGATCGGCGCATCGGAGCCGTTGTCGCATTTGTTGTACAACCCGATTTGTACACCACATGTGTGGGCGCACCTCAGAAACTGAGCGCATGAGCGCTGTTCCTGCAACCCCACTTATTAATCCAAGCTTTTAGTGGGCCCCCCTGGCTTCGGGCCCCCCTACAACTGTCCCCCTCGTCCCCCCGTGTCGGCGCCCCCCCCCCCGTGTGTGTGTGTGTGTGTGTGTGTGTGTGTGTGTGTGTGTGTGTGTGTGTGAGGGCAGCAGGGCAGGGTGGGGTTAGTGCAGGGGAATCACCCTATGGAAAAGGGCCGTAAGCGGAGGTTTATATTGAGGGGTACCACAGGCAGGGGTCGAGTGACTGACGGAGGAAAGTGTAAAAACAACTGGTGCCATAGGAGCATTTCCCGGGTGATGGGCGTGAGGGTAAACTGCCCTTGAGATACTGATCTATTGCTTTTGGAGAGGGAGGAGGAGCGCACCACCACCCCCCTCCATCATTATCTCCTCCCAGACCCATTGTGACTGTGTGTTGATTAGACATCACTCAAAAACACTGTGTCCTTTTCACCCTGAGTTCCCCCTCCCGTCGCTCCTTTTACCTCCTCACTTAATAAGTTGTTTCTTGTCCATATGCTTGTTAGCTATAATGTGTGTATTTAGCGCACACGTACACAGCAGACACACGTGCACGCGCGCAGACACGCACGTACACACACGCTGCCCCGTGGTTGACATTTCCATGTGAAGGACAGTGGATTACAGGCCATCGGGGGCTTAGCGTGTAATTCAAACCGTTTTCCATCGCATTTGTACTCACTTGGGGCCTAATCCCACCTGATTAACATGCCAGTCAATGAGCAAGGCACCTGCTGTATACTTCCTGGGCCAAGACAGTGGAATGATGCTGATCACAACGCACGCACACGCACGCACACACACACACACGCACACGCACGCCCACGCACACACACACACGATCAGGCAAACATCTGCTTTTCACTGAACACTCAAGTGTAGTAAATTACCCATGATCGATCAAGCACCAATCGTGCAGACTGAAATGACCTCTGCGTTCATTTCACTCTTGAAGGTTACAAATAGACACATTAAATCATGATCTCACCTTGTACTGTAAAAGCATTCAGTGATTTGGGTGATTTGGGAAAAGCCCCGGTCCCCCTGGCAACAAGATGTGCACCTGCACACACTCTGCAGTGGAGAGCATGCAACAGGCCAACAGCACATGCACCAAGGCCCACCACCCACTGGATCCTAATTGGAGGAAGGCCGCTCGCATTCTGATTGGAAGGGTGGCTATTCTCCCAAAGCCCAAACTGAAACTAGGGTTTTCTTACAAGGAGGAACTCCCTGTAGGGAGAAGGGAAGATTAGTAAAAAGAATAAAAAATAATATTTGATTTAAGTAAAATCACTACACCTGTAAACATCAGCATTTACAGTGTAGAGAATCCAACCACCATCGATTTACTACTGATTAAAGAGTTTCAGACATTGACCAGGATTACACAATCGGAAGCTGTATTTGATACAGACGTTTTAGGCATCAAGCCTCTCAGGACTTCTTGAGGGACTGGTTTAGGCAGTAGTAGTAGTACCTTCACCACCAGTGTACTCCATACCTGCTTGAACAGCTCAGAACTCCTCCAGACCCAAAGGTTCTTCATCCCACTCACCAGCCAGCATCAGCATCTGTGCCACAACCGGGGCTCGCGCCTCCGCACCGAATACACTGCAGCCTTTTTTGCTTGATAATGGTAGGTGGATTACACACGCACGTGCGACGCACACACCACCAACAGATTTTTTTAATTGTTTTACAGTCCATAATCAGGACTAAAAATCAACCTGCAATATCAGCCATATCTGAGCCCATTGAGTCATGCGGATCAGCCTGGCTGTATTTTGGCTGGTTTCAGTTTATGAATGGTCTATATATACATAATGCAGCCGGTGATTATCTTTCATACGAGACGGAAAAGTCATTCTGGGAACACACACAGCAAGTTTTCCATGCAGGCACGGCCCACCGCAATGCATATGGGCTCCACTTATAGTGCACTTTTGATCTTGTGTGCGGAGGCTTAAGGCTACAGCCATGGATGACTGACCCCCGTCAGTTAATGGTCTGTCAAATATTATGCAAGACAGCCACAATAAAAAAGGTCAAAGGCAAATGGTCAGGCTAAGGCAGGGATTTGAAGAGGTACCGGCGAGGAATGTGGCGTGGGATATGGCCACAGACGTTAGGAGACACTACTCTATACAACGGGTGTGTGCATGTATATGTGCATGTATGCATGCTGCATGCGTTCGTGCATGCATTCGTGCATGCATGCTTACGTGCACGTAAGAGAGAGAAACAGAGAGAATTTGGGGTTAAAATGGGAGTGGTGGAAATGTAAGTCCAAATTGTATTTCCACTCATGATATTCGGTTGTATATTTAGGTGAAATATTTACTCTAACAATAGATCACGTTTTCATAGAATAGCTGCTACGTGTACCCGCAAGATGCACTGCACGCATAGGGCAACAAAATATGCCCAAAGGTGCCAAGCCGACCCTCATAATAACAATTTTCTCTGCGGCTCCACAGCAGAATGACCATTGCCTGTGTGTCCTCACAAACGGCGAAAATAGCCAAACTGAATGAGGAAACGCAGCTCTCTCGCCAGGAAGGGTGCGGTACAAATATATGGCAACCCTGCCTTTTTATGTCATACAGCAGTGATTCTCAACCTTTTCAGGTTGTGACTCCCAAAATAATCAGATTGGAAAGGGGGGACCCCGCCATCGTAAGCCGACTGGAACGTAGGAGTTCATTGGGGAATTAAATTACCGTAAGTTAGACTCAGTTACACAGATAAATATTGTGAAAATAGCAGAGCTACAGTACAAGCTCACAGAAAGGCATTTGATTGAATTATATGACATTCGAAGTAGTATATAAGAGTATTTTTTTGTAAAGTGAAACATAAGGAAATATACCGGTATTTTGTATTTTATGAAAATGTTATGACGTTCAAGATCCATAGTATTTTTGTTAAGTGGCATTATTCTCTTATATGAGGATTATATGTGTAAGGTGCCACTTTCAAGAGTTCACATGTGATATATAAATAGCATTTTTCCATATGGGAAATACAATACTTAAATTGTCACTTCACTGTCATCTGGGGAAAGAAACCTGTGAGTACAGTAGAATATCATTTCACAGAAGTCACTGACTTTAGACAAAGCACAAATGGGGAAAAACAGTCTGGAAACAATTAGTAGGACCGGAAATGATTATGTTCACTGTGGACGTCACATCTCAGCACTTGAATGGAAGCTGAAAAGGCCTGTGCTCTAATCTGGTATGAGTCATACCGTTATACTCAAACACAGCTCAGCTGTGAACAGTGTGCCAGTACATTCAGTGGCCTCTCACATTGTGATTCTCAATCACAGCTCAGCTGTGAACAGTGTGCCAGTACATTCAGTCGCCTTTTCAACCCTAAAAGCGGTCATGCAGGTACCCTAGTAGCCTGCTGCTTTAACACCAGGAGTTGCAGAAATTACTTCTTTTAAAGGACAGCTTTGTGTTTTTTTTTTCCAAACAAGGTTCATGTTTTAGGTTAAAGCACAGCTTTGTGTTTTTTTTTCCAAACAAGGTTCATGTTTTAGGTTTGTTTTTCCAAACAAGGTTCATGTTTTAGGTTTAAAACTGTGTAAACAAATGTATTTGGGACCATGTTTGAATGCCCCTTCCTGTACCTAAAATCCCAAAACTAAAGAAAACAAGGAATGTAAAAGAAACACCCATCTTTTACTTTCTCTATTAACAACCTAAAACAGGGGTTTTCAACAGGTGGTCCGGGGACCACCAGTGGTCCCTGAGAGGGTTCCAGGTGGTCCCCAGCTAAGTTGGTTAACCAGATGTAACTCTTGAGAACGTAAAAATGAAACCAAATGGACCCTTGCGGGTCCATTTGGTTTCATTTTTACACTCTCAAGAGTGAAAATATTCATCATCTGAATTTGTCATCTTGGAATGTATGTTTTGCTTGTTTTGTTTCCCAAATACAGGCTGGAATTGTGGACAAAATGGGTCTATGGGGCTAAAATGTCCTCAAATGGTGGTCCGTGGCTCAAAATCCTGAATAAATGGTGGTCCCTGGGATGAAAAAGGTTGAAAACCCCTGACCTAAAACATGAACCTTGGTTGAAAAAACAAAAACAAAGTTGTCCTTTAAAAGACAACGTCACCCATTTTCAATCCATCTTCATTATGAATAATTGGATCTCACTAATGCTCATGATATTATGGCACCATTAGTTTCTTCTGTCCGTCTGTGGACAGGGATGTGGACTGTTCACAAACCCGCCTACAGGTGACATCATCATTATTTCCATTATGTCTATATATCCAATATACCATACTAACTTTCCAGGAATAGAAAGCCTGCAGTTTCTATTAGCTTGGATTCCCCATCAATAATGTCACGGGTACAGGCAGGATTCAGAACAGTCTACAGCCCTCATCTGAGTAGACAAAAATATTATCATGAGCATTAGTGAGGACCAATTACTGTATATGAAGATAGGTTGAAAATGGGTGTTGGTGAAGTCATCCTTTAAGCTGCGTTCCCTATATCCGACATGCCATTACACACGAAAAAGTGTGTGTGTGTGTGTGTGTGTGTGTGTGTGTGTGTGTGTGTGTGTGTGTGTGTGTGTGTGTGTGTGTGTGTGTGTGTGTGTGTGTGTGTGTGTGTGTGTGTGTGTGTGCATGTTTGCGTGTGCATTTGCATGTATTGGAGTATACATTTTTGATGTCAGTCATGCTCTGTACAGGCCTAAGAAGGGTGTGGGGCTTTACTGTGTCTAAAGGCAGCACTGAAAGACCAACAGGCCTGTCTAGGTGCAGCAGAACAGGGTCTGTGAGGGGCAGACAGGCTGGGAGAGAATGAATGGCTCTAGTGTGCTTGAAGAACAGGCAGTGGTCGAAGAAGTAATTGAGTAAAATTGACTTGAGTAATCAGTACAAAAGTAGGTTGGCTTCAAAATACACTAGTACAAAGTACAAGAACTCAACATATTTCCAAATGTATGAAAATAAATGACTGAAGTGGATTTGAATCTGAGACATGTGCACAAATAAAAAGTAAAAACAACAACAACAAATAAACAAAAACGGTCAGGTCATGATGGCCTCCTGGTTGCGCTATAATAGATGTGAAAAGGTGCCATTTGTTCTTTGATGGCAATTGGATATCATGAGCCATTTTGTTTCAAATATACATGTATATTATGTGCAATTAGGATGGAACATCACATATCGGACAGATATTGTGAAATGATTTGCGGGACAAAATCTGGAGGAATATCAAAAAATGTGTTTGACAAAAGTCAGCCTTCTGGTGGCCTTATAAAAGACAGATTAAAACTTATTGGAGCTGGAAATTAGCTGTACACAGGACACGGACACACGAAATTAGCTGTGCACAGGACACGGACACACGCACACACACACACACACACACACACACACACACACACACACACACACACACACACACACACACACACACACTGTGGTGATAAGTAAATGTACTTAGTTACTTTCTACCACTGGCTCCAATAGCTCCATCTGACAGGACAGGCGGCTCCAAAGTGTATGTGGATTGTGGACCCATGCAGATGGTCAGATTACATCCACAGACAACACTGCCAGCAGGCCAATGGAAATAGGACTGACTGCTGCGTTATGCAGAGTGCCAGAGAGAGCAGTGAATAGCGTTCATCTCTTCACCTGTGCAGTCATTTCATAAAACCCACATTTTTTGTCAGCTGGAGAGGTTAGAGAAGCAAATTCAGCTACTGTATGCATTATGTATAATTTTCATTTGCCACTTAAACGGCACCCGCCTCACAGCATTCTGAAGTACCTTTCATACGGAAAGACTCCCACTCTTTACACTGATGAAGTCTTCTTTTGGGCAGAGCACTGAGGCTGCTCTGTTCTCTCCCAGTGTATAATATGTACAGTATCAATCAAACACTACAGTGCTGCTGTGGAAACCGTGATTGCAGTGGCATTAAAATGCAAATACTTTAAAAAGCGGTGCCGGAGCCGGTGTCATCATCGCCTGCTACTTAGCACAAAATGAGATGAGCAATGGCGGTGAACCTGCCCACTAAGTGCTTCCTATCCTGTGCATGCATGCTTCTGAAAATACATTGCACATTACAGTTGTTCTTGGAAATGCAGTAATGGCAATGCTCATTACTGGAATTAACTAACAGAGAGCACACAACGGTACAGAATGAACTCCTTTAACTCAAAGGCTGGTAAGCTATAGCTGCTGCAGGTGTTAGACAAATGTGAGGAAAATGTGTTGCTTGAGAAGGCTATATGCACACAGAATAAGTCTTTGTACTTTCAAAGTGACCCTCATAATGACAATTTTCTCCACGGTTTCGCCTTGCAACAATGTATGCCCAAATGCCCATGTGTGGCCATCCTCACCCAGCAAACAAGGTCAGGACCAGGACAAATTAGTGACGTCTTGATTGTGGCCAGATCAAGGCAATTCAAGAACATCTGGCCCAGAATATCACCTGATTTCAACTGACAAAGAAGATGGACATCCCTGGATGAATCAGAGTCTGATGGAGGGCTAGTCTTGGATTGCCTTGATCTGCGAACAGGACACTTTGAGATCCACTTGTGTAGCAATTTCCAGTCACAGTAACACCCTGACTCTGTTTGACTAAAAGTTCTTTCCAAAATGGTATCTGTGCATATAGCCCATTTGTGTGTGCAAAACCAAAAAGAAATTATTTCTATGATGGCTACAATATGTTGTGCTACCTCAATGCATCACTGTCTATTATGCAAGATATTCCTTATGACACGGCCGGTAGTTGTTTATAAACGGTGCCCTTCAGAATGATTAAACACCTCGACAAAGCATTATTGTTAATCTGCCGCTGCATCATATATTATGCTGCATAGTATACAGGTACTTTATTAATAGATTAATTTACCAAAATATATTTCCTTGCTTATGGTAATGAAAGTATTACATAAGTGTCACACTGGCCATCTGCCCAGTCACCTTGGAAAACAAGGAAGTTCTCGCTTCAAATGTTTTCAAAAAATTGTTGAGTGAAATATTTAGCTGTAAATGACATTGTATGGCGTATACTGGCTGCAACCACAGTGAGCGCGGGTCCTCGCTTAGTGGTACCAGTAGAAGCCTTATAATATAAGGCTATATATAAAATATAATCATTGGACTAGCGACTGAAAACATAGTATTTATGTTGTTTAAAAACAAAAAGATCCTTTCACTTGCATAGAGAGTTATTGCTTCTGTAACAGCACAGTGGAAAAACTAAACAAAAAAAAACTGGAAGACCTTTCATATGAACTGAGCTTGTCATACAAAAAAGTATATAGAGTTGCAAAGGTTTAATTGGGTGTTGGATTTCTAAATTCAGAGTCATGCGTTCCAGCACTGAAAACAAACACACCGATGCCAGAGATATTCGCATCACACACAACATCGACATGAACTGGACACAACATTGAGTCGGATTCAAATCTGGCCAAGCAAACAGCTATTGACTGTGTGAAGAGGGCTCGTGAAAATAGCAACTGGATTCAAGCTCATTAAACTTGCCCCATAAAATACACTATGCAAACAAAGACATCAACGAGACCTACAAATAGATGCATGCACGCGCGCGCACACACACACACACAAGTCCCCAGAGACACACAAACGCACACACAAAGTCCCCAGAGATTATCTCTGAGAGTGTACAAAATAAATGTAACCAAGGAGACCCATCAGGTCCATTTGGTTCTATTTAATATATTAAAATTGGCTAATGGGAGGGCAGGCGCGCAGACCACGGCCACTCCACAATACATAACCACAAACATACTAGATATATGCTCATATATATCATAGTATGGACACAAAGGGAACACAGACTGGCACAATCTGCTGTTGATGTGTGAGGGCTGCATACTGTACATAGTGTAAATCAATATGGAATTTACTATGCATATAGTATACGCTTAGAATCATTCTATCAACTTTTAACAATGTTAACCGATGAATTCAGACACACAGTCACAACACACGTTCTGGGAATGGACATAACATAACAGCCCCTCCCTGTGCGTGCTGCTGGTTGGGTTGTTTGTGTATTGCTGGAGGTGGGGTGGAGTGGTCTGCATGATCCCAAAGCCACCCGTGCGTGCAAGAACAGCCTGTCGTCATTTAAGTGCCCACTCACTTGCGTCTTGGCATTTTAATAAGCTGGATCTTCATTCTCTCATGTGGCCTCTGCGGTCATTGAAGAACCGAACGATTCTTTAAAATGGTACAATCACTGACTTTAAAGGAGTGTGGCGAGTTTGTAGGGGTTTTTTTGTATGTCACGAGTGGCGACAAATTCACTGCTTTTGATATATGTCTTCATTCAGTAGCAAGGTGGTTAAGCTGCTGAAACATTCTAGAATAATTTGTTGGCTGCTTCAATCATTTGTCCATAGCTAAGAATAGATCATGCATTATGTATAAAATGCACTCACGCATGAATACACACACACCCACACACACGCACGCGCACACGCACACACACACACACACACACACACACACACACACACACACAGACACACACACACACACACACACACACACACACACACACATACACACACACACACACACACACACACACACACACACACACACACACACACACACACACACACACTATAATTATTCCATGGTCAAGTCATGGTCTTCTTGATTACAATTTAAAAGCGTTCCTGCTTCTGATCTCAATGCAAACAGGTTCTCAGCCCCCTCGCCTCGGTCGTGATCTTGACATGGTCTTGCTTCAGGTGGTTTTGAATGCAGTACCAGATGTATTAATCAAATCCTCCTGGGCTATAAAAGGTCAAGACTACCCAGAAGTCGAGGGTGAGAAGTGGGTTGCGAGTGAGCCTTGTGTTTTGCATAGATATTACCGGACAATTTCAGACATGTAAGGGAACTAGCTGTTCATGCAGAAAACACTGCACATCAGTCAGACGTGGGTAGGATTAATCTCAGTTAGGCTGGCTGAATGCATGTGCAGCTGATTAAACACTGTGGGTGAAAGCTGGAAACCAGAGCAGCATCGCAACATCACAAAAAAAACTGAATTTCCACCTGCCATATAGATGCTTACAGGAGAGATTCAGCTCAGGAATGTTGCATTGGCTTTGCAGACTGTCTTCGGAACAACATATATCTATCTCTGTGAGCAGATCATCTCACATATGAATGTGCTAAGTCTTTTGCCCTGCCTGCAATCTTTTTGACGGACTACCACTCATCCATGTGTGATGCATCCCCAGATAACAGCTCAGCAAAGAAAAGCAGAAGCACATGGCATCCATTTATTTGTATTCACACCTCTGGCGACATGCCTGTTTGTCTGAGAATTGCCTGTAATGGTGTGTGTGTGTGTGTGTGTGTGTGTGTGTGTGTGTGTGTGTGTGTGTGTGTGTGTGTGTGTGTGTGTGTGTGTGTGTGTGTGTGTGTGTGTGTGTGTGTGTGTGTGTGCGTGTGTGTGTGTGAGAGAGAGGGTGTGTGCGCGTGCGTGCATGTTTTCCTATGGTGAAGATACAGCCCTGAAAATGGTGTGTGGGTATTTGTCCAAGATTATCTGACTGCATTTTGTAAAGCACCTTGTGTGTCCTTGTATTGTATCTCTTATGTGGACATAAATAAATGATGAAGTGTGTGTGTGTGTGTGTGTGTGTGTGTGTGTGTGTGTGTGTGTGTGTGTGTGTGTGTGTGTGTGTGTGTGTGTGTGTGTGTGTGTGTGTGTGTGTGTGTGTGTGTGTGTGTGTGTGTGTGCGTGCGCGCATGCATGCGTGTCTTACCCCTAAACCTTTTTTATATATACAGTATATTTAAAAAAAACATTTTTGGATTGACATGTGAGCTTGTGGACTGCCTACTTTAACTATTCAAACGCTCTTCAAAATAGTTTAGGGGTAAGAGGTGTGTTGTGTGAAGAAAATGGAGCCCTAGGTCTTTAGACAACACGAGATTTAACTTTCTCTGCATTCACCATCTCAGCATGTAGGAGCACAAATAGATTAAATTAATAATCCTATATGTATTCAATGTTTGCCGTGGTCATCTGTTGTCCTGTGACAGTTTGGCTGACTGGATAAGTACCAGAAAGCAGAGCTGTCAGGCTTTACACTGAACGTTCAGTGATGGTGGTGATTCCTCCCTATAGACTGTTCACTTCCCTCCTCTAACCGAAACGCCCTGGCCCAATTAAGCCCCCAATGCACCAATTAGACCCTGCTAATATTAGCTGTTCTGGACAGAGGGACATGGAGAGAGGGCGAGCGACGAGCATAGAGAAGAAAAAGTATACATCTAGCCGGCAATATGACTTTAACTGACACTTAGATAAAGTGCACTGCATTCCACAACAGCACACGTACCGGCACGGATATGCGGACGTGTGACCAAAAAAAAAAAAAACATGCACACACGCATGCATACACCACTGACAGCCGTCTGCACTCCCAGGAGACGCTGCAGAGCAAAGAGAAATGTTTTTCACTTTAACAGGTGTCTGAGTGATCCATCTCCCCGACTGTAAGGACATGGGGGGAAAAAAGAGGCTGCTTTTCTCTACACTGCGTGCATCACGGAGAGCTGGTCGAACGGTGCAAAGCAATGCAGGTTCAATGGTGTCCGACTTCAACGGCGCCAATGGCTCAGCTGGCCATGGAGGCAATCATTACACTCAATAGGATTCCATTGTGTTCCCTTTCAACCACTGACCGGTCAACCTGCCGGCTGAGCAGTGGTCCAGTCGCACTGCAGCCTATAGCAGTGCCAAACGTCCTCTCTGTGCTGCTAACGGAGTATTGTGCTTTTATCAAAGCGGGGGAGATTGGCTATAGTTTTGGGGAGCGAGCAGCCACATTAATAGATAAAGTCAGCCAGCTTCTCGGGGAGGAAAGCAGTGTTCCAGGCATTCGAACCCTGGCCCGTTTGATGCTGGCTGGTGCACCGCACTGCAGCCCAGTGAAAAATAGGAGATTTCTTTTTTTTTTACATTCCAACTCAAATCTCAGCTGCCGGCAAGAACAGCGTCTCCTAATCACACGATAAATGTGCTGAATGGTGTTCCACCTAAATCTGGCTGGTAGAGGTGATGCTGACAGCACTTAATTGAGTATGCATGGGGCTGGCAGCTTACTGGAAGTCGCTACACTCAATATTCATGTTTCACTCTTTTTCGCCTAATTCAGATTTATTCCTTTCTTCCCTGTGACCCCGTTTCCGTCTCTGTCGATCTTCTTTTTTCTCTCTCTCTCTTTCTCTCTCACACACACACACACACACACACACACACACACACACACACACACACACACACACACACACACACACACACACACACACACACTCTCAATTTATATTTAACCCATTGAAACATATTACTAGATAAACCGATGCACGGTTTGGCATACAGTATGAAAATACAGTAGCATACCCTGTACATTTGCTAGTCAAAAGTAGCAGATATACAGTTGTACAAGCTCATAGTGCATGACTTTATTGGTTAATAAAGGTTGTTGTTCCAAACAGGCCAAAGGCATGGTGAATTCGGTGTCCATGTATGTGGGTCCATCCATCTATCTGTTAGCAGCTAATCTCCAGTTACTCCAGTCTATGCCAAACTTTGCACACACACTCTGTGGATGCCAACGATGAACTTCTACTCCTTGAGTACAATGGCCTGTTATAGCGCCACCATGAGATAATACACATTTATGTAGATAACTAATACACATTTTCTCCAAACATAATGCAATTGGTATATACTACCTGCACTCCTCCCAAGTTGGCCAGTTATAGCACCACCATGAGCCCGATTTCTGCAACAACATAGCTTCTATAAGTCACAGATTTCATCCAAATCTCACGCAAATTGGTATCTGTAGTATCTGTAGTTATGTGATAGTAATGAGTCTGTTGCATTTACTCCTAATGTGCAATGGCAATATAGCCAAACATCGCACACACAGTCTTCCTGGTGGAGACCTATGCCCTGAAGGGCACTTTTTCTAATTAATACATAGTTTTTGCTGATAACTTCTCCAAAATTGAATGACATCCGAAACTGACAGCATCAGTGTGTTGATATTATAGAGTTGCTGTATATTGTTTTGGTTTTATAAATTAGGCTACTTAAGTCACTGATGTGTAAAAACAATTAGCTTTAGATTTCAAACACCCTTTTCTCTAGTAGCCTACTTCCTTTCTATACCTCAATATCTACTTGTATTTTAATTTAAATTTGTACATAATACAGTTTTCTGTGTTCTGTATATAATGATTCCATGGTCAGTCGTGATCTCACAATTTAAATGTGTTTGCTGCTGCAGTGCCCTGCTCCTGTGATGCACTGGACCTGCCTTAACTTGGCTGAGGTTCCGGTAGAATTGCCTTTCTTCTGGAAAATCTCCTAATGATTGCAATAGGTATAAGGTTGGCAGGTTGCTGACTGATCTACAAACCAATGCAGGCATCTCAGAGACAGACAGACCAGAAGGCTGGGAGAAAAAGAACTACCCTCCCTCCCAAGAAGTGCTGAAACAGCGCGGTAAAGCAGAGCGATAGTGATGGCAGGAACGGCATCCGTATACCGCAAAGAAGACAAAATGACGAGCGAGACAATTCAATTATGTGGAGCGTTCAGTGGTTTTATGGCCCCAGCCTGTGTTGCCGTGCCCTGCGGTACAAAAGCTTTCTGCATTATAAATACGGCCTTCGTGCAATCGCAAGCAACCCCTTCCCCCTTTTGTTTTCCTTCTCTCTCTATGTGCATTGTGTTTATTCTCTCTAATGACTCTCTCTCTCTCCGATGAGTGAGAGAGCAGGAGGGTACCGAGATATGTGCGTCGGTACCGTGCCTCATTTCCTCTTCTAATGGAGACATGAGAACATGGGCAGAAATAGTGGGGCTGTGGGGTGTGCGTGTGCACGTGAGTGCGCGGCACTGAGACAGAGCGAGGGTAACAGACAGATGCTATAAAATAAGACAGATTGTGTGCCAAATTGTGTGCGAGCCTGATGGCTACCGGAGAATAAATTAGCACTGAACACTGAAATAGTCAGACAGCGAATGATGATGTGCAATGCTTACGTGTGTAATAATAACGCACATAAGACTTATACAAGCTCACAAGGTGTTACAACAGGTGGATTGTCTATTTTAAGCTAATATAGTAGGAGTAGGTGGACAAAAGGAGCGGGTCAAGCATACCGTAGGGGGACTGTGGAGTGGTTAACACAGACAACCCTTTCCGCCGCCTCCTCCTCAGATGATGAGGGCTTTCTGAATCATACATTTTGGCCCGCAACAGCAGGAACCGTAGGACTTCTATCGGATGCTGTCCATGTGAACAAGAATCTACATACGCATCTATCTACTTTGGGGTGGTGGGTCGCCCGCCTGCCTGCTCAATAACCAACAGAGTGGGAGAGGCTCTGCTCTCGTCTCCATCCCTATATGACAGTGGTTTTCAACCAGTGGTCCGGGGACCACCAGTGGTCCTTGAAAGGGTTCCAGGTGATCCCCAGGCTAAATGGTGGAAAGTTGGTTAACCAGATGTAACTCTTTGAGAGCGTAAAAATGAAACCAAATGGACCCTTGCAGCTCCATTTGGTTTCATGTTTACACTCTCAAGTGTTAAAATATTCATAATCTGAATTAGCCTAAATCTACACAATTGTAGATTAATGGTCATTTTGATCTGTTTTGTTTCCAAAATTATTTTGGTATTGTGGAAAGTCAAAACAATTCTGCGGGGCTAAAATGTCATCAAAGGTGGTCCGTGGCTCAAATGCTGAATAAATAGTGGGCCCTAAGGTTGAAAACCACTGCTATATGACAATGCTGTGCCTGCTTTCCAATGTGAGCGCCTATTCTGACTACTCATATCATTATCCTGAAAAGCATAAAAAAACAACAACACCTGAGCCGTGCTTATTGTGCAAAAACTGGCATTATACAGAGAGAGACAATGTTACTAATATGAGAATGAGTTGGAGGCTTTTGAAGTGTGTACAACATGGCAGCAGCAGCAGAGAGAGTAACAGCAGAGAATAGAAAGACATCAAACTGCAGCACCACAATGCTGGGCCGGTCTGCAGCCCTGCTGCCGCTGGTGCAACTGTATCACCAGGCTGCAGGAGGTGGTTTGGACCTGGGAGCGTCCCCTGTTTGCTCTCCAGCTGGTACTGCGGTGCTGGGAAGGGATCCAGTGGGGTGTCAGTGTGTGTGTGTGTGTGTGTGTGTGTGTGTGTGTGTGTGTGTGTGTGGCAGCTGACTGTATAGCATGCCAGGCCCCTGGGCTGGCATCGCTCTGTGCGAACGCTAATGTTAACATTAACGGCCATCAGGGGAGCGGGGGTCCGTGGCCCAGCACTGTTCAACAGGCCAGAGGCTTGATGTGGGTACATACATGGATGGAACACAAGGCAGTGTGTGTGAGTGTGTGTGTGCGTGTGCGTGTGCGTGTGTGTGTGTGTGTGTGTGTGTGTGTGTGTGTGTGTGTGTGTGTGTGCGTGTGCCTGTGTCTGTCTGTCTGTCTGTGCGTGTGCAATGCATGCATGTGCATGTGGCGCATGCCTTCTGGTGTAACTACAAGGAGAAGCAGACAAACATGACCTTGCAAAGACATCTTAGAGGAAAAGGGACATCTATCGGTAAGGTTACATTTAGCAAAAGATTCACGTTGAGGTTAGGAATAGATATTTAATAGCTAGGCTTTATTGCTCTGGTTAGTTTGGGCAAAAAAGGACACAAAACAAAAAAGGCAAACAAGGCAAAGCATTCATATTATACAAGATTTATACAACTGCTTGTGTGTGTGTGTGTGTGTGTGTGTGTGTGTGTGTGTGTGTGTGTGTGTGTGTGTGTGTGTGTGTGTGTGTGTGTGTGTGTGTGTGTGTGTGTGTGTGTGTGTGTGTGTGTGTGTGTGTGTGTGTGTGCGTGTGCACGCACATTCAGGAGTGCGTACGTGCATACGTGCTGAGGTCGACAGTGACACAGACACTGGGAATTTAGGAAGGACAGGCAGGGGCTTTTGGGCTGTGGGTGAAGCTGTGGGTACGGGAATGGAGGAAGGAAGGGCGTGGGCCAGTCACTGAACTCAGAAACAAACTGAATACAACAAGCAGACTTTAAAGTCTCTCCTCACCAGCATCCACAGGCGTGTGTTGGGAAAGGGCTGAACAGTGACACTTCCGGAGAAAATAAAACAGTGTTTCCAAGTGTCCAATTAGGTTTTTTGTTCTACTGTTAATGGCCATGCTATTTTCCCTCTCGATCTTAAACAGCTGTCTCCTCTTGCACTTCTTTAATTGCGGTTGACATTTAAATGAAGTAGTTAATCTGTGCCAAGGACAGAGTATGCCGTGTTTAAACAATTATGGCGCTGTTTAATGGGGCATGTCAAAGCTATTTTCAGTGCATGTTGTGGGAGAACAGGGCATATACTCTATTAGTCAGAAACCAGAGCGTTTTGCTGAAGTGGGCCAAGGTCAGAACGGCTCCTTTGTATCTGGGCTAGGTACCCTGACATCTGCACACTTCAAAACCCCTGACTGGAGTCATCTGCATAAACGCCAACATGGGAGGCGGCGTTTAGCATACAAAAAGTGGCCCTCGAGGATGCTCTGTACTTTACGTAATGCTCTCGAGGTGCGCAGAGAAGGAGCATGTTAGCAGGCATAGCAAAGCACAAGAGGAACACAAGAGGACCAGTTGCTCCTGTTTCTCCTGACAAGCTACCTCTCCCCCTTTCTCTCTCTCTCTCTCTCTTAACCTCTCTCTGTGTCTCTCCATCTTTATCTCTCAATCTCTCTGGTGGCATGTCCAGATTAACTCACTGACTTTGAGACTATAGAGGCTTAGATGCGCATCAACTGGATCTGTATGGCGGAGGTCTCTGCGGTCATGACTGCAACACATGATGGAGTCGAGCAGGAGGTAGTGAACTATGGCCATATGCGGCCATGTGTAGAGTTAGTACCTATGATGGGTTAGGTGGCGGGCAGGAGGCATGCAGGGTGGAGTAGACAAGGGCCGTGTGTAAAAGCAGCCCCGAGGAGGAAGCTAAATACAGAGGCTCCTATGTGTGTCCTTGCCTGCTGTCCTGTCGGTGTCGGTCTGCCCTAAACCCCTCCAAAGGCTCCAGTGTACCCCTAACGTCCTGGGCCAGAGAGGAAAACAGGGACGCTCTCTGTGCTCCGGCCCGCGTTGCCTCCCTGCAAGCACCCTCCAATGTGTGCTTTAGGGGGTTAGATGTGGACGCAGGTGGGTGGGGTCAAGGGTGGGGGGAGGTTGTGTGTTCGTGTGCCATGAGGTGTTTACGGTACTGGAGGAGGGCTGTGAAGTGGGCACATCAATGACTGGGCGCAGTGTTAACAAATCCGTTACAGTCGCTGATTCTCGAACTCTGAGACTACATTGTGAGAGTGTGTGTGTGTACGCGCGTGCATGTGTGCAAGCATGCCTTGATGTGTAAGTATAAAAAGGAGGAGGTGGCTGTTACCTCCTGGGGCTTACGGTGTTTCTCCCTGCATGTTTACAATGCGGTGTGCACTGTAAAGCCTCACCGTGTACAAACATTTGCGCATGCCTGCAGCTATAGTTGCTTGTTCTCTCTCTCTCTCTCAATACAGCTTTCTAGCTATACTATTGATCTCCTACATGCCTTTATGATTCAACCTGGGTATTGAAAGAGAAGAGTAGTCCAGTTTCCTCTCCCTCCCTGAAGTCACTGAGGCGTTGCAGAGCTGCACTTTCACTAGCAGGTAGTCGTCGTGACATGATACTAGAAGGACTCCGATCGAAACCAGCTATAGGCTTTTCTTGGGTTTAAATCCCTCTCATAACAGACCTCGTATTGAACTGTACTTTCTGTGTCTGCGTCTTTTCCCTCTGCAAACTGTTAATAAAGTATTAATTCGAAACAATGGAGAAAGGTTCTCTAAAACCTTTGAGGAGCAGCTATATTTGTGCATTTTCTCGGAAGGGGTCCGGCTAGGTGCCAGTGTGGACCAGTAAGGTGCCGCAACTGCTGTGGTAGTTGTGCATTGCGCCATGCTTGCGGTTATGGTTAGGGTAAGGGTTGTGATTATGTGTGTAACAATACATTTTAACAGCGATTCGATACGCATCACAATACATCATTGACAATATGATACATGGACGATATTGGTTCAGTTTGGAAATATGATACGATTCGATTCAATGATCTAAAATAGATACAATAAAGGCTCTTTCAGAGCCTGGAATTTCGGTGGCCACCGCGAGCACCGCTCAGAGCACCGCGACCACCGCTAGTCCACTGTCAGCACCGCACCGCGCTGTGGTGTGTTGTGTGTTTTCTTTTTTTTAACCAGCCGTTAAAAACAAGCAACCACTGCGCTGCGGTGCGGTGGTTACCGTACTTTCCGGGTTATAAAGCGCACCTGAATATAGGCCGCACCGGCCAAATTTTGCGAAAAAATCAATTGTGTACATATACAAGACGCACTGGCCTATTAGCCGCGGGTGTTTTAATGCTTAATTACCATATGTAAGGGTTCTTGCACAGATGAGATTGTCGGCAACGAAATGCTGTTTGAGAAGCATCCTTTTTATTATTTAAACGACTACAGAACTGCACGTGCTGTATGTAATTAACGCTAGAGCCATAGACCAGGGACGGATCTAGGCATAGACATGAGGGGGGGGAATGCCCTCTAGACGCCCTGACTGCCCCACCAAACATGACGGAATGCAAACAATGAAAACTTCAAAGATATTTCAAATCAAATGCTTATAGCGGTAGTTAGACATTGACTAACTACAATTTTGGCACCACTAAACCAACTGCCATTTTCGGCTGCACCCCCGATTGAGAAATATTACATCCAGGCCTGGCCAGTGGCCATAGAGTGTAGCCGGAGATACGCAAACTCCGATCACTTCATGAAACCAAATGAGCGCTTGCGGGTCCATTTGGTTCATGAAAAAAGGTAGCCTAGCGTACATCTGGTTAACCAACTGTCCACCATTTAGCTGTGGACCACCAGGAATCCTCTCAATGTTTAAGACGCTCGACGAGGCGTCTTTATTGCCGCCTCCACGGACCCCTCCTCCTCCTCCTCGCGCGGCGGCGGCGGCGGCGGCTGCTGCTGCTGCTGCTGCCGCCAGCCTTTCTAAACCCGTTCGTGGATGTTTTGACACTTTTCCACGCAGTCAGGATCCACTGGCAGACTTGAGAAAAAGTTGCTTTCAGCATGTTCCTCGCCCTGGTGGTGCGCGCGCTGGTGGCGCCAGCTCCTCGGAACGACGGCGCGCGGACCACCACCGCGCGGACCACCACCGCGCGCCGTCGTTCCGAGGAGCTGGGGTCTCCGCCGCGCCGGTCCACCGTCTAAACATTGATTCATTGATCCCAAGGCTACGTGCAGCAGATAGATTTCCTTATTTTTCAACCAGCTCGACTGACTTTAGCTGCGTTATATGTACTTCTTCGTTTGCTTTCCATGATGCATTTAGTAGTGTCTGTCTTAGCGAACTGCCTGTGCCCTGTCCCCCTACATTTCCTGCTCGGGCCGGCTTAAAGTTGGGGTGCAGTGTTTGGTAGCCGTAAACATCCATACATTGGCCGCACCGCTGAATAAGCCGCAGGGTCCAAAGCACAGGGGAAAAGTAGCGGCTTATAGTCCGGCAATTACGGTAGTAAAATCCGAGAGGAGGGCTGGAAAGTGTGGTGGTTGCGGTGGTATGACGTCATATTGTAGGCAACGGTGGTCGCGGTCCATCTCTGAATAGGCCTTAACTATTTAGCAAATACATTAAATATGTGTGAAACATGTGGATAGAGGATATTTCTTAAGGTAAATTGTATTATGGATATAAAGTAATGGATATAAAGTAAAAACAGTGGCATATAGGTGGACAATGTATGTAAACACAAGATTTGTTTTTATTCTGGAAATTGCTAAATACAATTCAATAAGTACTTAGTATTGGTAGCCATTCGATACAGATTTTTTATATTGCAAATTGATATACTGTAATACAAAGTCAAACGATACAATATTTTCTGTTAACAGAAAATAACAGTAAACAATATACTTCGATTTTTAAAACAAATAAAAAAACGTTGTTATGGTTAGGGTAAGGGTTTGGTTAAGGTTAGGGTATGGGTTGCTTGATAAAACACCACCGACATCACTGACTACTCCTCGGCTGCCAACGCCATTTTTCTCACTGTCTCCATTTTCCATTCATGTACTGTACAGTATAAATGAGTACATTCATACAGGAATAAAATCTTTGTGCCAAGTAATAGACCTATACACTTGACATATTTATCATATTGTACATGTAATAATAACATAATAATCTAGGTAAAATAACCTGTACAGGCCTAATGGAGTTGCAGAAAAAATAAGATTTGCTCACGTAATTTGAAAACGAGTAAAAATATGTTTCTGTTTATTTAAAAGTAGATCTTACACATGGTCTTAAGCATACATCACAGGCACACATCAGACTAGTATGGCCTTTAAATAATCAACGGTTTTCATTAAGCCAATTTAACTTCCACATTACAGACTAAAAACCATAAATGCAGAATTTTAGAGAGCCCTTTAAAGCCCACGGCACCCAGTAAAATTATACTATTTTATTATGTGTGCATTTTCACAGTAAATAAACACTCTGGATTTGACTGTGCATGTTCTCGTCAGCACGCTATTTCTCTATTCCTGAGCTTTGTCTAGAAGTTAATATGTTGCTCCGGCTGAAGACTATAGACAGCAGACACACAACATTCATGATTTTCTTCTCTATATATTCATCTCCCACAGCAGGCATGTTATGATGCTTAGCTCAGCCTCAGCTAGACCTGGTTTATCAGTGAACCCACTCCAAGGAGCAGAACACTTGGCCAAGTAGAAATATGGCCCTTCTCTCTCCATCAAGTCAACCCGCCCTCTAATTCTGTATGAGTGAAGCACAGGTTCAACTATTAGCGGCTCATCCATTGTATGCGGCCTTGTTTGACTCAGATTGGCAGACCAACAAAGAATCAGAGTTTGGCTTCAGTTCAGCTCTATGTAGTGCAGACAGCCAATCACTATGGAGAAAAAATACCCAGTCTGGCCAATTCAGTAGAATAGAGCAGTAGAAGTGGATAGGATTGTTGGGCTAACTTGCCGAGGAACCAGGGGGTCATCATTCATGGCAAAGACTTGGTTTTGTCAATGGCAAATTTTACATTTTCTCTTTTACGAACCATTGCAATGTTCTCGTTTTTTTATATATATATTTTGATCATACGACTCAATTATTGAATGTCAAGTCTCCAGCTCTAATATGAATTCACAACATGTATGGGTAAGTGTACTAGTCCACTAGTACTAGGGGTTCTTCGTATTTACTTCAAAGGATCCTCCTTACTTCAAAGGATCCGTAGCAACCTTTCTGACAATGTCCACCACAAACCACCATGGCGATGACCTCTTGCAAGAAAGCACAACATTGAGAGAAAGCCACTGACTCAATGCGGTTACCTAACAAAAGTGGTGGACTGAATCGGTGACTCAACGCATGTGTCATCAACCGGTACATACATGTTCCAACTTTAGAGAGGACGTGGTGGTCACTGCGGGGCAGAAAGGAACTCGAGACCAGTGCTAATAATGTGGGATCTCGACAAGCAAAGAGGAGGCTTATATGAGACAGGTCTACCTCACTCACTAGCAGCCCACCAGTCTTGACACAGATGAGAAGACGCTCAGAGCGGAGGTACAGCACAACACCCACACACTCTAAAACACAACGGAAGCGATGAATAACACCTCAGCCATTAATGGTAACCAACGCAGCTGTAGAGAGTAAGTGTAGAGAGAGAGAGAAGCATTATTATGACGACACACTGCCACTGTGAATAGAACAGCGGCTGTCTAGTATGGAGCCTACACATTGACACTCTATCAGAGCAGATTACCATTCATGTGCCAAGAGGGCGATAATCAGGCTTCTAATCAAAGGCCAGCCAGTCACTTAGGTTTCTAAAAGCCGATTCATTACCTCACCGCAAGACTGTGTTGTGGGTAGAAAATAGCCGTATATCCGTGGCGCGTCGTGAGCTAGTTAGTATAGGTCTGCTATTTTTGGTGCGCAACACCTCATAAATTATAGGCTCAAGCCCCTCACTCCAATCTACTGAGGTGGCAGGTGGGAAGGAGAAGGCTATGAGTCAGACAGAGGCTCCGTCTCAGCATGATTGACATGTATCAGGGAGTCATCGTGACTTATACTAGACTGGTTGGGCACCGGTCTGCATGGGCACGATACACATGCTTCAACTGGTTACGGAATTCCTGCTTTATGGCCATATTGTATGGAGATTTCTCTACCTGTCTGTCTATATGTCCTTTTATGATGATATACGGAGATCCCTTGTGTGATCTGTGTATGCCCATATACAATATATGGGTAGATCGTTTGGATCTGTGATTCTGTCTGCAAATTGAAACTTGGCCCTAGTAAAAGAAAGGGAGAGGGGCAAAGTCCTGTCTGCATTTCTTTCTTTTTATTTCTAACCATTTATAATGTATTTTCTATTTTTTTCTCTGTCTTTCTCTATTTGTATGTCATGAAACATTCTGATGAAATTAAAATGGAGGACCCTAATGTAAACAAGCCTTTTTACGTCTTAGCAGACCTTGTAAGCGGTGCTGTCCTGTGCGACATGCGTATCCTATAAATGTATGGGTGAAGACTGAGGGCCCGGAGTCTGAATTTTGGTCACTTGTACGGTTCTCAAGTTGACTAAACTACAGACGGATGTACTGTATAGGTACCGGTAATTGTAAGATACAGTACCTTTAAAAACAACCCAAATAACCCAAGTGCTTTCCAATCAAATGGCTGTGACACAACATGAAAGCCATAACTAACTAAATCACAGTAGAGCTATGGCTGACCACACACCACCCATACAGTACATCCAAGACTCCTGTTCTGATCACAGCCACCACCATGCAGTGTTGCCAACTGCCAAGGCACTTCCAAAATGCACTAGAATGCGTTAGAGCATTTTCAACGAATTCAGAATTAAATATAATTTAACTGTTGAGAGCGTAAAATGAAACCAAATAGACCGGTTTCATTTCACGCTCTCAAGAGTTACAGATCTATAAGGGTCCATTTGGTTACCAATGGTCCTTTCTAGGAAGGAAGGAGGACAAATGGTGAAAAACGAGGGTTTCATCTCTGATGCCTGTCAACCAATTTTGCCCCAACTCACCAGCAAAAGCACTAGATTTTCCACCAGGAGTTTTTCACTAATTTTGGCGCTAGGGGGGTCTGGAAAAAAAGCTAAATATAGTGACAAACGCGCCAAGTTGGCAACACTGCCACCATGGCTCAATAAACTGCCACATACAGAGGCACAGAGAGGGAGTGTGCCTGAGATCCTGCTTCCTAGACGGCGGCGCTGACCGCCATCGACATGGATTAGAATGACTTTCCAGCCGGATCAATGAGAGATAGAGGGGCAGGGGAGTGGGCCTCCTGTGGGCTCCGATAGCTGATATCTGCAACTGTGGGAGACAGAGTAGGAGTCATCGGTTTTGCAACAGATAAAACGCAAAATTCCAACCAAACCGCAGGACATACAGACAGGTAGAGAACTATTCCAGGGGTTTTCAACCTTTTTGATACAAGGGCCCACTGTTTATTCAGCATTTGAGCCACAGACCACCAGGACATTTTAGCCGCACAGACCCCAAAACTACCGTACTTTCCGGGTTATAAAGCGCACCTTAATATAGGCCGCACCGGCCAAATTTAGCGAAAAAATCAATTGTGTACACATACACGACGCACTGGCCTATTAGCCGCGGGTGTTTTAATGCTTAATTACCATATGTAAGGGTTCTTGCACAGATGAGATTGTCGGCAATTCTCAAACAATGCTGTTTGAGAAGCATCCTTTTTATTATTTAAACGACTACGGAACTGCACGTGCTGTATGTAATTAACGCTAGAGCCATAGACCAAGGACGGATCTAGGCATAGACATGGGGGGGGGGAGAATGCCCTCTAGACGCCCTGACTGCCCCACCAAACATGACGGAATGCAAACAATGAAAACTTCAAAGATATTTCAAATCAAATGCTTATAGCGGTAGTTAAACGTGGACTAACTACAATTCTGTCACCACTAAACCAACTGCCATTTTCGGCTGCCCTCCCCCCGATTGAGAAATATTACATCCAGGCCTGGCCAAGTGGCCATAGAGTGCAGCCAGAGATACGCAACTCCGATCACTTCATGAAACCAAATGAGCGCTTGCGGGTCCATTTGGTTCATGAAAAAAGGTAGCCTACGTACATCTGGTTAACCAACTGTCCACCATTTAGCTGGGGACCACCAGGAATCCTCTCAATGTTTAAGACGCTCGACGAGGCGGCTTTATTGCCGCGTCCACGGACCCCTCCCCCTCCTCCTCCTCCTCCTCCTCCTCCTCCTCCTCCTCCTCCTCCTCCTCCTCCTCCTCCTCTCGCGCGGCCGCGGCGGCGGCTGCTGCCGCCAGCCTTTCTAAACCCGTTCGTGGATGGTTTTTTTTTTTGACACTTTTCCACGCAGTAAGGATCCACTGGCAGACTTGATAAAAAGTTGCTTTCAGCATGTTCCTCGCCCTGGTGGTGCGCGCGCTGGTGGCGCCAGCTCCTCGGAACGACAGCGCGCGGACCACCACCGCGCGGACCACCGCGGACCACCACCGCGCGCCGTCGTTCCGAGGAGCTAGTGTCTCCGCCGCGCCAGCGTTCCTCGCGTTGGTCCGCCGTCTAACCATTGATTCATTGATCCCAAGGCTACGTGCAGCAGATCGATTTCCTTATTTTTCAACCAGCTCGACTGACTTTAGCTGCGTTATATGCACTTCTTCGTTTGCTTTCCATGATGCATTTAGTAGTGTCTGTCTTAGCGAACTGCCTGTGCCCTGTCCCCCTACATTTCCTGCTCGGGCCGGCTTAAAGTTGGTGTCATACCGTGCATTTAGACTTAGAACGCCCTATACTATAGTGTTTGTTAGCCGTAAACATCCATACATTGGCCGCACCGCTGAATAAGCCGCAGGGTCCAAAGCACAAGAAAAAAGTAGCGGCTTATAGTCCGGAAAGTACGGTAAAGATTCCTTTTGTCCACAATATGGATTTGGGAAACAAAACAGGCAAACATAGAGATCAAATTGACAGTTAATCTTCTAGTTGTGTGGACTTGGGCTAATTCAGATGATGAATATTTTGAAATTAAACCAAATGGACCCGCAAGGGTCCATTTGGTTTAATTTTTACGCTCTCAAGAGTTATACGATATTGGCAAGAAGTGGAATGTTAATTCACCTGTCTTCGACACAATGGAGGAGGAGGCTTGGTTGGCTTTGTCAGACACAACGTGGAGAGTAAATCCACGTTTTAATATGGCCAGAACCAGGCTATAGAGGCTTGGGAACTAAAGGTGGGTTAAAACTTGAAGATATTTGTTTCCACTCTCGCTTCACTTTGGTCTCGCAGGACAGGGTTACATTTTGTGGTCTCAATTCTCTTGTAGATGAGCTATGGGCAAAGCGTGAGCGTAAAGTGCATCTAACGAACATGGGGTTGCAAAATAATTAATTTGTTTTTGATGAAGAATGCGTGTCCATACATTACTGTATCTATTGCTTGGGGACTCGTTGCCGTTTGTTGGTTATTTGTCTTTTTTAATCGACCGATTTGGATACCCCCAGAAGTGACACCATGCTATATTCCTGAAAACTAGAATGGGGAGAGGGTTAAAGCTAATACATTATTGTGACTATAGGTCACAGATTATGATGAAAACAATGCAAAACCATCCATCATGCTTCCATATGGTTGTCAGTTGATCGTGAGACATCACGCCATCATACTGTATATGGCCTAAATCCATCATGCCTTAACATACTCCATATATGGCTGACTCTATATATGAAGGTCACGACACTGACCTCAAACCCTGGATAGCCATGCTTATTTTGTGCATGTCTAATAAGTATGGCAATCAACGTGTATTCAACAGCTAATATAAGTTAGAGGTCTATTAGACGTCTAATAAACGTCTAATCTAAGATTAAACCTCTAAAAACATTCACTTTATACCTTTTTAGACATGTTTTAGATCTGTGCTCAGTGGGTGGATATCCATAATAGTGGATTTATACCTGACATCAAAACAGGTCTTTACTGTCTTACATAATGCATCAGTCGGTGAAAAAAAGTCAGTGTTGGACCACAGCCAAAGCCCCAGCATGCATGTTGCGTGCATTTAGAATGTGCCCATTAGCAGATGACAGCTGCATTGGGGGTACCTGATTGATAGTACGTATGCTTTTAGAATTATGTAAATAGAGTGCTCGCTGAATGGAAAGAACTTGAACTTCAGCCTTTTAAATATATGTATCTATATTTCACCTGAGGCCCAATAATGAAGCATTAATGCGATGGCAAAACGTCTCACCTCCGCATTGCCAAGGACTTTACAATACAGAACTTTTTTAGAATTGTGTGTGTGTGTGTGTGTGTGTGTGTGTGTGTGTGTGTGTGTGTGTGTGTGTGTGTGTGTGTGTGTGTGTGTGTGTGTGTGTGTGTGTGTGTGTGTGTGTGTGTGTGGTGGGGGGTGGCGGGGGTGTGTGTGTGAATGCCATGAAGTGTCCTTGAGTGTGTTGCCCTTGATGCTGTGCAAAACCTTCCTCACAAAATGCCTCCATTAACCACAGGACCCTAGTGTCCCATTTCTGGGCAGGACATGAAAGTTCCAGCGAACGTTTTTGCAGAAATAGCAGCTTGTTTATAGATTGCTTATTTTCGGTGAAGAGATTTGGTATAGAGGGAAAAGGAAGGAGGTGACATACTATCTGATGTATTCTTGGGAAAACGCTTGAGGAAAATAGCAGATCTATATTCGCACACGTGCGCACGCACACATGCGCGTGCGCGCGCACACGCACACACACACACACACACACACACACACACACACATGCAGCTCACAGTATAAAAACAAAGTTGTAATTTTTCATGAAATTGGATGTCTGTAGGATCACCCTTCAGATTTGAGTTTTAACAGTTTAAAGCCTAGCCAATAGGAAGACAGAGGGGGCACGGCATAAACAACATTGTTCCTATTGGTGGCCTAAGCCCGTGAACCAACTTTGGCGAATGTAGCATACACAAACAAAAGTTATAGTTGTTACCATCTCTCCATTGACTTTCAAAGGGGACTTTTGGAATTGTTTGCTATGCACAAGGGAATACAAAGAGCACACTTGTCCCAGACGAGCCACACGTTTTCATATTGCAGATATATTACATATGTACGATATTACAAAGTATGGCAGAATCCAAGCGGTTTTGCCACTGCATACAGAATTATCTGCATAACGGTATGCACGAAAACCATCTCTTAAACATGGAATTCAGATCAAAAACATTAATTCCTCGCTCTTCCGGCAACGTAGCAAATGGAGGCAGTCAACAAGTCACCTATTTAGTGTTTGTTGTTCCTGTACAGAGAGGGGCAGAGGAGTTGTGCCTGGCCCTATGCACACTGAGCCACTGTTCAGGCCCACAGAACCAACAGCTCTGGAGCATAGACACGCCACTGTGTGTTCATATGTTTGTGTTAGTGAACGGTCGGCTTCAACAGTGAGACTACTGTGTGTGTTTGAGTCACTACTACTACTTCAGTGCGTGTGCACGTGCATGTGTGTGAGTGCAAGTGGTTGTGCGTGCACTGCACATGTCCTTGAATCATGGCAATGTGGTGGTAAATGCCTGGCACCATCAATTAATTAGAGTAATGATCTCATAACGAGGAATGTGAGTGGTGGTCTGGGATCAGAAACAAAGCTCACCGGCAAGGCTGAGCGTGTCATTGATGCCCTCTGCTACTGTGGTTGACACAGCCGCCCGCAATACTGCCCGACTCGATGCCAGATCGCCTAATGATAGGGCTTAGGGCAGGGAGAGGGCTGAGGTGTCGAAGTCAACATGAGAGCCACTGAAGGTTAGAATTTATAGCTTGAAAGAGAGGTGTAGAAAGACGGGTGAAACCTAAACCCACCCAGCCCAGGTTATCAGTGTCAGTCGCTTGCACCCCACAGAGGAGGAACAGCCAGCCTCCCCTGCATCTGTCCCGAGCCGGAGCAGCTCCTGCTGGGCATGCCAGTCAGCAAGGCAGGGGGTTGCTTGGCTCTCGACTGGAAAAGGGCAGCCTGCATGCCCCGGGGCGAGCTTCATGCAGCTGTCAAAAAAACCCTGACCTCTCCCTCTGGCCTTTCGCTGGACCCTCCACTCTTTTCCACCTCTAGTCTGGTCCCTTGGCTGTCACTGGCCTGGACCCTGCAGCGAACAGACCCCGGCTGGCTGTGGAACTGAGGGGGAGAAGCAGGAGCACTACTTTGTTTTAAGTCCACCCCCATAGTCTTCCTGGTAAACTATATATTGACCGTGACCGAATGTCCCACTCTTCACCATTCACACACATCGCTGATCAAGAACAATTTGGGGTTCAGAGCCTTGCTCGAGGACACTTCGACACTAACCCTAGGGGAGCCCAGGATCGCACTAGGAACCTTCCTGTTCCCACTCGGCAGTCTCCTCTTCAGACACGTCATTCAGAATAAGTATCAGAATCTGATTTACTGATTCACTGTCACATAACAGGTTTACAGGCGTAAAGTGGGTGAAATGCAAAATGGAAGCATTATTTATAGTTTTAGGGAAAGAAGAATACAGATGAAAATGAAATATATACAGTACTACATACAAATAAATATATACTGTAGATATAGAGGCACTGTAGCCTACACTCAACTCCCAGGACCTGGTAATGTCTATAAGAAATAACTTTCCCTCCTTTCCATTTTAACCTGACTTTTACTTCTACAGTACCTGATACAGTCGCCACCATTACTTGTTTACCTGCACCTCGTTCTATAACCAAGCCCTCGCTACTCCCACCATTTCACTGCCTCTCCCTACCAGATTGTCATGTCTTACTTGGTGTTTCATATCTTGATCCTATAGCCTCCGCATTCCATTTCCCGTTCCTGAATTCCAGGTTTGGAACCCATTTTACTGCATGTTTCTGGTCTAGCTTGGATGATCTATTGAATTGCAGCCTCAAAAGACCGTATCTGAGTCCCATGTTTGGGTCCAAATCCGCAAGTGCAGAATGTGATGCTAAAGACTAAAAGACAATGATGAGAGCATAACAAAAGTATGTAGTGCCTTTACTTGACGTCCTGAATAGCCTTTTCTATTTTCGTCTTACTTTTTTGAATGCCACCACAAATACGGGAGAAGAGTTTCATATCCTAATAAGGGTCAGTGCACTCATATTTTTAGTTCCACTGGGATTTACATAGGTCAGTGACTATTATGTGCGCCTCCCGGTAAAATGTAGTATGTAAAATTATGTTAATTTAAAAATAAAATGGTACACATGCCTGCCCAATGTGCAGTTTGCAGTGTTGCCGGTCTTATATTTAAAAAGAAACTAAGCTACAATATTTTGTTTTGTATTTATGTTATAATCAATATGCACACTAGTCTGCACACATTTACAAACCACAAATATAATAGCAGACAGTGCTCAGTTGCTGCTGAATTCTAAATAACAAATTTAATCTACTCTACTACTCTAGGACTTGAAGTAATAGCCTTGGTGTAAACATTACAGTCTTTCTTAACGGCTTAATTAGTTTAGTTTTTGTTAATTTATATACTTATACTTTGTTGTAGAGCTCAGCTAATTTCACAGGCAAAGTTCATACATGTTTAACAAATATTGTGACAAGCTCAGAAATTCAGCAACCTGGTAAGAGGCAAATAACGTTCTCCTGTATTAGAATCATAATAATGGAATAACAATGGGGTTAGATAATGATAACCGGCTGCTTCTTGATTAGTCAGACTCACTTACATGATCAAGATTAAACGTAATACAGGCAACTTTATAGCCAAAAATCAAAATAGATACCGGTATATAGCAATATGTTTGCCTTCTACTTTGTCCGTCTATGTTGCTTCTACTTTGATGCTGCAGCTGTTTCCCTGTAGACACTTCCTGCACAGTCCAGAACTTTGTTGTCAACAAATCATGCAAAAACAAAACATTCGTCGTGCTCAGGGATGTTGCTAATGTGAGAGGGGGAGGGGGTTGTGTTGGGTGAGCCAATCACATCAGTCTCCAGCAGTTTCATAATGAGCCAATAGAGTGGAGGTGAGGTGGAGCTAGATTCTGTTTTTAAACAAATCTGTTTACAAATACAATTTTGTACACACTGAAGTTGCCTCTATTACCTAGAAGGTCATTGGTTGTATAATATCGGTGTCAATGTGTTTTTGCCCAGCCCTAGCTGGGGTGTGTGTTGCTCTATGTGAGCTATACCAGGTGGAGGATAATAGAGCATGTTGCTCTATGTGAGCTGTACCAGGTGGAGGATGACAGAGCCTTTCTGTGTGGACGTGACAACGCAGTGACCTCCTCCTGTGCCCAGCTTCCCCCGGCTAATTGGGGTTTAACTGTGTGTTTGTGCTGGCAGCAGACACAAAGCAACTGGCCATCACGTCATGGTTTTAGGGCAAAACTTTTCATAGACAAGGGACTGAAGGTCACGGTGCTACACTCTGGCCGTCTGCAACGTAGGCTGAAACCAAGGGCAACGCAGATACACAGAGGGAGCCTGGTAGAGCGAGGGACAGAGAAAGAGAGAGAGAGAGAGAGAGAGATAAGAGATAAGAGATGAGAGGGGTCAATGACCCGTCCATAAATTGAATGTGTGGGTGTTTGTGTTCAAGCTGGGTGGGTGGTTGCTGTTGGTGAGCTAGATGGTCACCTTGGCGCGGCTGGTGATAAGAACTAAGGTTAACCAAGAAGGCAGACGAGGGCTCAAATAGAAGATTTGTGGAGGAACAGGGAATGGGCACTCAAATGCCACATGAACACAATCACAGGATGAACAGGTGGAACAGCAGCAATGCAGGAGTAGAGCAGAGCAGAGCCGCAAATGAAGCCAGACAATATAGGCAGAGACATTAATTAAGACCACTTATAAAGCACTATATTCATTTTCTCTCTCCAAAGGCTCTTTCAGCTGAAACAAAGCCATATAGCCTACTGAAAGTATATCCATAATTACTTTGTGTTTCACTTCAATAGCTTGATTTGCCAGCTATTTTTCAACAGCTAGATATTTCTGAGCTTAGAAGCTCAGAGAGAGTTGGTGCATACTTTTCAGCAACAAAGCAGACACACACACAAATACATCTATATACAGAAGCACAAACCTATGTGCATGTGCAAAGCCCCCCCCCCCCCCCCCTACATTCACACAAATTAACCTACTGAGTGCTGTTTTTCTTAACAAGTTCTCTTAAACTATAAACCAACTGCTCCTTGTACTGATTCGCTTTAACCAAATCATTTACATATACGTGAACAAATCTGCAAATTATATTATCTTGTAAATGACCGTTATAGGGGCTGGCAATAATGCCCCCCCACCCGTAGAGCTGTTCATTACAAAGTAAATGAGTAAATGAGGAAGTACAGGAATGTACGTACCCCGAAGGAACGCCATATGTAAAAGACATACAGTATTTAAGTGAAATAGCTAGCCATTGTGGTGTGGCCTGTGCGGCCGCAGCCTCAGCATGCAGATGAGTGACTTGATCATCCACATGGAGGAAGAGCACAGGAGGTTGGGGACTGGAGAAGCGTGGCACTGAGGGTCTGATCGAGGGAACGAGGCACTCAGGTTCTGATCTAGGGAACGAGGCACTCAGGGGCTGATCTAGGGGACGAGGCACTCAGGGGCTGATCGAGGGAAGGATCCACTGTCAGGGGGTGCCTCAAGGGAGGAGCGCCGCTTCATTTTGGTTTGTTGCCATAATAAGACTGTCACCACTGCGCGCTGTAAAGCACTCAGCCTGTCACTAAGAGTTTATGCACACCACCATCACTACATGCGAGGTGGGATGTAGACAGAGGGTTCCTTAAGGAGCATGCTTTCTCTTTATCTGTCTGTCTGCCTCCCTACTCGCATGCACCTTAATCTTGCTCACATACAGGAATGTGTTGATATTTCAGTGTCGCTCTTCAAGAGAGGTGGACCCTAATGCCGCATTCTCACTGAATAGCATTAACAATCTGGGTAAAGCTTCCATAAACAGTCCCTAAAAAAGAACCAATCCATCTTCGGACTCCTGGACATGACAGGATCCGTGGCTGCGCTCTGCAGGGGCCGCCCCTGCTTGAAACGTAGGCATGTTAATGCTTCTCTGCAAGTGAGATGTCCTCCCTGTACTGGCAAGTGTTTGGAACACAAGCTGTGCACTGCACTCCACATCATGTGGCTGTTATTTCACCCCTGGGACCCTGAAGTAGGGATTGACATGACTGTTAAACCACTAACAACGCAGAGCCACAGACAGACTTGTGAGTCTCTTGGTGTGCTAAAATAAACAATTTAAAAACAAGCAACAGCATGGCCATGGGAAACGAGAGATAAGTCTAGTGTATACACATCTGAGTCTCTCTGTCTGTCTGTCTGTCTGTCTGCCTGTCTGCCTGTCTGACTGCTTTGCCTAAAGAAAATAAATTAAATTAAATCTATGCCAAAAGACATCAAAATCCCCCGAGCAATAATATAGGAAAACAAGAATTGCCAACAAACTTCTTTGCACAATATTTAACAAACTACATCTCTATTCCATTTGTAGGGAGGGTCCTGACCACGCATTTATCATGGATGTCTAAACCACAGAAATCGACAGAAACAGGGCACACTCATAAATAATCCACATGGTTGATTTAATTCTTCATAATATATGTCCCAGAAGGTTTTCAGTCATCCGACCCTCATCAGCAGGGCCAACATCACACTGATGAATGCCAGATGTCTGAAAAACGTTTCTGCAAACTTTAACAATTAAATGATTAACAATTATATCAAGTGAATGGATTTCTAAGAGCGCCGCCATTAAATCATGCCCCCATTAAATCATTCAATAGCAGAGACAGCTGGAAGGTGGAATCCAAAATACATCCGGCACACAGAAAATACACTATTCCGCTGTTCCAGAATAAAGCCGTTGATTTGCCTCAGCTCTAGTGCTCAGCAAACAATAAAGGAACATAACAGACTACATTTTGAGTAATATTGCCAACTGACAGGTTCACAAACTTCTCCAGGACTCTCACATATACTGTAAAATGTTCTGTTGTACACAGTAACAATGTTTGTTGTAAAAGGAAAACAGAATAGACTGTACAAGTATGTTCTTCAAATATTCACTATTCTACTGTCAAGATCAACTGATGATATCAAACTTCATTTACAAGCATTAGCATAGGTCTGTCATCTGTTGCCTGGGTGAATACAGAAGAATAACAGTACATTACACATACCTTACCTAAAGTCTTACTTACAAAGTAGAAAAGTTCACCCATTTTAGAAACTTCTCCTATAGTGATCTTAATCTTACAGCTGCACATGGTCTACTCTAGAGACATACAGTCAAATGTCAGGTACTTTTATTGAACCATTATCTTCCCAAGCCAATTTAATTCACATGTATCAAAGACATTTGCTGATATAAAGACTCTCTAATCATTTTATAGACTGCCAAAACAAACTATAAATCCATGCCCAGTCAAATATACGTCTACTGCCCTTTTGACGCCTATTGCCGCAACTTAGGCCTATAGCAAACAAAAACAGCTTAGGCCTATTAACTTTGGACTGAGATTCACCCATAGCCTACTACAATCTTTGAAATAATATTTCACCATTTAGGCCTACAAGATGTAATGTAATTCTATAGCAGTGAACAAAGTGCAGACCACCATGCATGAGCATATTGACCCTCTCTAATTGGATAACAGGTGGGATCACTGGGTGCCTGCACGGGGCATAGAGGAGGATAAAGAAGGGGTGTCAGAAATGTTGCCAGTATCGACTCCTATGACCTGCAGTGCACATTGGATTAGGCATCAGAAAAGAAAGTATCTTAATGCTTAGACTTAACTTTGTTTTATGGCAACATAGGAGGTTGTGTCTCATATGAAATATGTATCATGTGGAATTGCATCAAGACAATTGATGTGATTGTTAAAGTTATGCTAAAACACAGGATTCTCGATCTAAATAAATATGAAATGCCCCCCAAAATAGGAAGAATTAGAAGCAGGACTCGGGAAATCGGTTTTGAGACAGAGAGGCTGCTGTCACGTGGGGAGAGAGAGAGATAAACAGAACCGAACCGCAAAAACTTTGTTGAATAAAGAGGAAAAAAAGAAAAGAAAAACACGACCAGCAGCAACGTATAGGAGCGAATAAAGGCTGTAGCTGTAGCCTACCTGTCCCGGTCCGTTTGCGATTCCCCCGGTGGTGCAGGTCGTCCGTGCCCAACATCATGCGCGCAGAGTCAGACACACTCACTGACTGGCTGCGTAGCGCCGAGTCTCCAACAGAACAGAGGCTGCGCTGCTGCCTGTCACTGAACCACTGCTGGCTGCGCCTCACAGAGCTGTCCACCACCACGCACCGCACCGACGCACGCGGTCGTGACCATTCCTTGAAGTTGAAGGGACACCCTTCTTCCACTGCACGGACCCTTTTGTGCTCTGTAAAAATGAGACACAATTCGTTAAGAGTATTAGAGTAGGCTATTATTAATGGTTTGTTCCCAAAGTATCTCTCTCTCTCCCTCTCTCGATCACCGTGCGTCCTAAATTAATTACAGTACATCATTCACCATTGGCCCATTTTCATGCCATTTACCCCCCCCCCCCCCCCAATTGAGATGTTATATCCGGGCCTGCTCACCTTGTTATTATTTTCAGCAATTTTCCAGGACACGTGTATAATATCGACTCACATTCCGAAAATCAAGAAGGACATGCAAGCCCTCGTTCCAATTAACATGTAGGCTATGGGCTCAGCAGTCGGCACACATGTTCCCTTGGGGACATATTCTGGCTGCTTCCCACTGCGTGAGTGATGGCAGTAGCGTATTCAACTTGACCTCATATTAGCCTATTCATCTGCTTGTGCTACCATCAAGGAAAGTGTAATAGTGGCAGTGTGGATTGCCCTTTGATGGGGTGTTTATCTTGGCAGATGCGATGTGATGGGACTATAAACTGCCATATAAATAAAGATGGTTTTATTTTATGCAAAACATGCAGCCTACAAGAGCTCTACTGGGACGGGCTGCCCTGCTAGCTGATTAATGTGATGTTTATCATGTTTAGGCCTATTGTATTTTAATCAATGTTGTACTATTTTAAACTATTTATTGGCCATGGCGATTGTTACAGTAGCTGTGCGTAAAAAGGTTTACATGAGCGGACATGATGGCTTATGGCGCTGCGTGTGCCACAGCGCGCATAGAGAATAGCTCCTCGTGGTTCTAAATCACAACGTTACAAGGAAAAGGTTGTCAGCGGTGAGGTGATGAATGCTCTCGGGTACCTATTTGAGGGCTCTAGACATGTCCTTCTCCATACAAATGCATGCGCTCACTGTGCTGGCACACACCATGCGATCATAAAAATAACCCGCAGGAAAGAACATAGTGAGCGAAACACAACACCACGTCTCCCAACAACAACTTCACCTCCTTCAGCTGACCAACCAACACTCTGTGCCAGACCAGTTCAAAGCCAGTAAACCATGCGGGCTCTTCAACGTTCTTCAGTCCAAGGATAAGGAATGACCCCTATTAGAGAGATTATATACCGTATACAATTTTGTTGCAAAAAAAAAAAAAAAAAAAAAAAACTCAAAAATAGCCAATCTACAAGGTCAAACCAGGGGCGGATCTAGGCACGGGCATGGGGAGCAATGCCCCCCTAAATGCCCAGTCTGCCCTACCAAACACAATGGCATATTTGGCATAGATATTTCAAATTAAAGTGCTTATATTGAAAATGATTTGAAACACTACTGCAGCTACTAACTACAGTTGTGGCACCACTTAACCAACACCATTTCATCATTGAAAACAGAAAACTCTCTGAGTCAGACCTTTAGCTTTATGCATGCTGCGTGTCTGTTGCAACTTCAACAACTGATGTTATTATTAATGCTTTACTTGCCTAATATACTGTAAGTCCCCCCCCCCCCCCCCCCCCCCCCCCCCATTGGGAAATGTTATAGGCCTATCCGCCCCTGGGTCAAACACTTGTAGTTAAATTCTCCTCAGAAAAGTTTCTATAAATCACTGGAAATGACCAGGAGACGAACGCCGGGGTCACCAATGTAGGAATAGCAAGAAAGACGATTGCTATTACCTTTTATGAACAACCGAAAGTGCAGAAAGGTAGCCTACTTGTTTATTGCACACTCTTCAGTCACACTAACAACACAACACACACTCACCCCCACTTCCCTGTTGTGCCCCAAAATCCCCGCCCACTCTCTTAAGGTGAATTATTTCCCCAGAAAGTCACTACAGCGGTCCCTGTAGGGCTCAAGGAACTATTTGGTTAGAATTTCAACATCTGTTGAACCTTTGCTGAAACAAAACTTTAAGATCAGTATACAAAAATCTCAATCAGATTATTGGCTAATGGTGAAAGGTAAAAAAAAAAAAAAAAAAAAAAAAAAAAAATGTAATTGCATGGGTGGAAGCCAAAAATGAACGACTTAAAATGGTATTACACTATCCAAATGATGCATTCTGTCAACCCAGTGTGCCACATTAATCACAGAGACACCTGCTGCAAAGGAGGAATTCCTTGCCCTTTATACAGTAGATGTCACTTTCCATTTGAAATCAGGCCAATGATTATGAACTGTATCCAGCAAAGTAATTATCAAAATATTGTAGCTCAACTTCAAATAAATTCTTGATGTAATTCATGGGGATGCCTATTTCAAATATATACAACAGATCACAGGTTTCTATTATCTATAACTCTTGACTGGTCTGTCCATCATTTGAAACTCCCACTCGCACCCCAAAACCTGCCATATGTCCGAGCCTGGTTTCCGTAGCAACCAAAGGTTTAACAGTGAAAATTAAGCGTCATCTTGAAACATTTGACAAGTGTAGTTGAAGAGAGGGGCAAGAGGCAAAGGCATATTAAGCAGTACAGATGTGTTTCACCTCCAAAAGGAAACCTGGCTGCAAAAATATGTAATGTTACATGCTGTTATACATTAAGTTCATAAAGTCAATAATAATTAAACACAATACTGCATACACTTTCAGAATCACCTTCTTTTTGATATTCTGGTTTGCTCGAATGAACTGACAAACTTGATGAAACACTCCCACGCAATGAAAATCGTTTCATATAATGAATTACCTTGGCTTGAATGGAATAGCTGCAAAATCCATTCAAACACGGCCCAAATCCATTGTGCTGTTTCCAAGCACACTGCTGTCATGTATCCTGCAAATCAGTCACAGAATGTTGGGAATATTACTATACCTTGTTAATGTATTACTTATTACTTATTACCTTCATTTTAAAGCAATATATTGTATTACAATATTGCTGTCTGAGCAAGTGTAATATATTAGTATTACTATTACATATTACTTAAAAGAAAAATGTTGTACAAAATATATAATTAAATATTTAGTGTCACTATTAATCAAATATTGTGTAGGCCAGTGGCATAGCTACAATAAATAAAGCGCACTTGGATATCTGGGAAATCCATATGAAATCAACTTGAAAAAACGTCCTCCTGAATAAATAATTTGATGACAAATTATAGAAAATAAGTAATTATTTAACTTCTGCAGTTTTCAACGAGAACATTTTCAACGAGACAGATTGACAGAAAGTAATATTGAAAGTAATGCAGTAATGCAGAGAGAAAAGTATAATGTATTAGATTGTTTTTGTTAAGTAATATATTTATATTACAAGTTACTGCATTTTGGTAATATATTATGTAATATATTGAGTTACGTAGTGCACATGTCCCAACACTGCAAATCAGTCACAGAATAAAGTGCATGTCCTTCTAGTGTGTCACATACCTTAATCATTCAACTACAGTAGGAATAAATTCAACTATCTGATGTATTGCAATGATGATTTTGTTCATGCATTAATGTAAAGTGCACTGGATTAAGAGCATCTGCTAAATGCCTAAAAATATGTGTAATGCACAGGGGATATACAGTATGATGCTCAGTTTATGGCCACTTGCCCTGGTTCATAATTAGAAGCGTCCAGTCAGTGTGTTCACTAGGAAGTTAATTATGCCAGCTGCCTTTTGTGGCACTATAATGAGCTGACAAAGATTCGGATCCAGGTGAAACAGAAGAGTAAGGGATTATGTTTTTTAGTGAGAACATGTTTCTTTGCCCTTGTTTCAGACATGTATTGACCTTTTCCTGTTTATCTCCTCCACATCCAGTGTGACTCAGACTTGGTTTCGGTTGTCCCCCCAGGCTCAATCAATTCCCCACTGTCACAACAGCATGCCAGCAGTGGAGAGATTTGCCAGTGATTGGCAGTTGCCCGGTGAGAAATCATTGCTCACGATGGAGATTCGTATCTCTCTGAATATGTGCTAATGTGTTAGAAAAGGAAGGAGACTATACCAACTGATTACTACCTTGACAGTCGTCTTTCTGTCTCTTCACTCTATGCTGCTCATGCAAAAACCATATGATGGGACAAACTAACATGTTTGATCCAGTTTATTTAAAAAAAATCTTCTGTAACAAAAATATATAAGGGAATATTAGTAAAAATCTGCACTGGCATTTGCAAAGGCAAACATTTCAGTCAATGTCTTTGAAATCTGTGAGTTTAGAGTTAATATTTCAGAGAACAGCTTCATTGAAATCTGTTAATAGCATTTTTTGATGAGAGCACTACTTGCTTGGGGGTTCAGTTGTTCTTGACTCATTCATTTGATTATATCATTAACAACCATGACAAAGTAAATACACTGCAGCAGACACTTTGACGTGAAACATTACAGTACACCAACTGCAGTAGTTATATAACGGCATCTACTGTCAGGACAAATGGTCAAAATGTACAATATGCAAGGTCAACAATAAAGACTAGGGAAGTAACATAATTGACTATGGAAGTAACATATGTGGCTATGTATGAATAAGATTCATTTGGAAGATGTTTTATTTTTATTTGTTTTCCTCTTGTTAGTCCTCTTGTTACTCATGTTGTGATTCATGTACTGTATGTCTTCAGAAAGAGGAATATGAATTCAAGTGACAAAAAAAAAGTCCAGGGTGATGAATGACTTGATGTATGGCAATTAACCCCCCCGACCCTTCTGCCCCTTGAGCCAGCGGCAGCTTCTTTCTCCAGTAGGGAGCCTCGGAGCTCTCTGAAGTACAGAGGCCCTTCAATCTCTCACACTGTTATGCACTAACAGCTTTGTATTCCACAGGGGGAGCACTCATAAAAATCCATACATATTAATGAGCACAAATGCATACTCCCACACCTACTATATACACATACACACAGGACTCTGCATAGAGCTGAACCACTGTCAATTTATGAAGAGCTGTGTGCACCTTCCAGCTTGTACAGCTTATGCGAGCATATTTCTAAGGGTACCATCTAAAAATAGCGTAATGCACAGTATGTACAACATCTACTGAACATGTAATGGCTCAAATTATAATATATAAATGCTAATAACAATCTACAAGTCTGCAGGTCACACAGCCAGGGAATCAATTAACTCGTGAAGGCTGGGGATTTTTATTTTAAGCCTAAATTATAGATAATAATCAGTCATGTACCAGAGTTGTTAAAAAAAGAGGTGTATATGGAATTTCTCATCTTCTACTTAGTTTATAGGATTTATTAGTTTCTAGGACACCAGATGGTCTTGTGGTCTTTGTAGCAGACAGTTTCATTCCTTGGGTACCAAAATGTCATGGATGTTATGGAAGGATCGATGTGTATTTATTTACACTATGCTAGAGATATCCGAAGCTTGAGGATTCTGTGCTGAGCCAGAATACACATTTGGCATTTTATTCTAGTTGCAGAGTACACAACAAAAACAACTTTGGGTGTTTGGCTGGGCATTTTATGTCCATATACTGTATAGTGTAAACACTACAGTAGGAAACATCTACCATTGATGTTTCAGTGAACAAAGTTTGGTTTGCCGTAATGTATATTCAGGATGTCGGCTACTTCCAGTCAAAACAGACAAGAATAAATCTATGCCAACTATCTAGCTGCTGGGAAAAATACATGCCAATTTGTACTTATCAGAGCATGCTAAGACAATCTTTCAATGCTTGTTTCCCTATACATGAAAATGCCTTAGAATTGAGTGTAATAAATTTCACCAAAGTTAGTCTCTCACATTGCTGTAGAATCGTAATACACATTTCATCACATGTGACTTATTTAGACATCTACATAATAGAGGGAACAACAAACTTTCCACAGTTACTCATGGCAAGGTCAGACAGGGCAGCCATTGTGGGAAATAAGAGCACTTATTCAAAGGCCAATAGCCACATAGCCACAGAAAATCACTTCCTTTCCTCAGTTACTCCTGAATTATGTTTGTCCTGTATGATCAACCGATAAATAATCCTTCTCTATTCTCTACATTGGGCTATTATTCTTGTTCTAATTATAGCAAATATGTACACAGCAAGCATGCAATCTGATGATAGCCATGTTACTTTTGTTGTTTTTCTTTTGTTTTATAAATATCTATACTATATACACACACAGATACACAGAATGTAAGGGTGCTTTCATGCTATTCATGAGCATGACAATCTGTTCATATAGGTCATTTAACCATTGCATAAATTCATAAGTGTATAATTTGTATCCCCTCTGCCAGCTGCTCACTCACATTCTTCCCATATTGTGCAGCTCTGAAATTAAAGGTCTATGTGACAGCTATTTCGTTTTCTTTCTCAATTAGTTCCATGGGGGGAGAAAACACTGCGCTTCTTCACTATACCTCTGGTTGAAAATAAATTAATGCATTTTATTTAAATTTTATGAAAACGAAGGCGAACATGACACATGATTGCATGTGCATTGAATGAATATCCACTCACATACGACAAAGACAGTGAAGAGGACCACTTCACTGTCATCAGGACCACTGATGCTCATCATTACCATGTTAAATTTAGTGAGGAAATATCTTTCACTCCATGCTGTAGAGCCATGATTTTTCATCTGAGAGACAATTATTTCATTCATTTTTTAAAATAATAATTTCTCTGTCATTTCATATCATTGCTTGGTATTCAAGGTTGAACAATTTGAAGTGTGTTATATCGGTGTTTAAGGCGGCAGTGAACATGTCAACTTCAATCCGTCCAGATACTTCCTGTTGATCACCCCTATTATTCCTTCCTTAAAGGACCACTTCACCACTTTCAACCCATCTTCATTATTGGTCCAGAGGAGCTGTGGGCAGTTCAGTCTTCCGTGCGCATCATCGTTCGGCAGAAACGAACGAACGAACGAACGAACGAACGAACGAACGAACGAACGAACGAACGAACGAACGAACGAACGAACGAACGAACGAACGAGCACACACACACACACACACACACACACACACACACACACACACACACACACACACACACACACACACACACACACACACACACACACACACACACACACACACACACACACACACACACACACACACACACACACACACACACACACACACGATGCAGAGTTTTCGTGAATAGAAAGCCAGCAGTTTCTATTAGCTTGGATTCTCCATCGATGATGTGCACGGAAGATAGCTGCCCACAGCCCTCCTGTGAGACACAGACCAAGTTGAAAAGAAGGGTGGTATTGTAGCATATACATATGTTTAAAAATCCCTAAAGTGCTCCTTCTGTCCTTTGAAACCAAAGCCACATAGGCTTGGCCGGGCCTGTCAGCACGTTGCATGTTGGGGTCTGTTAAGACTGTTCGTCTTCACTTGATGCCATCAATAGAGGCACAAAAACAGAAAGCATCTTTGTAATTTTAGCGTTAGCTATGGAGAAAAAGCAGGTACATAGCATGTACGCCACTTTGTGTCGCTGGGAGTTGTTCAGAGTTTTGAACATTTTGAAATAATCTTGAAAGTGTGACCATTTTTAGATTCGGCCTCATGTCTTGTCTAGGTAGGTTAAGCCCACAAATGTCTGGAAAATAATTTCTTATGCTGTTTTGGTTTGACTGTACCATTTCTCTCCCTGAGTTGTTGTTTCCTCACAACTCATCATCCTTCAATGCAATCACTTCTTCTATGGCCCCGGTCCGCCACCCCATACTCCCCACCCCACCGCCTTTCTTTAATCGTTCCGCTTTCTGCTGAAGGTTACTCTTGCCTGCAGGGCTATGAAAATGTCAGGAAGGCCCACTCCATTTTCAGCTACATAAATAGCCATTTCCCGCCAGAGCAAACCCACTTTCCCAGCTTTGACCTGCCACGGTGCACATCACTGTTGCCAAATTTTGTGAGAGGAATAAGCAGCCGGGTTAGCCAGATCTACACAGACAGGCGATACCAACTAAATTATGGAGAGTTGGTAAGTACCAAATGGACCCTTATATACATCTGTAACTCTTTACGCTCTCAAGGGTAAATTATATTTAAACAACTGAATTACTTCATTTTCAAAAATCTACACAATTACAAAATGTATTAGAATTGTTATTCTGACCAACGTTTTGCCAGTTATTTCTCCCAAATTGTTGGACAAAAACTTGAAAATCCGTAGTTTTGGGTGCGAGAGACTAAACTCAAATGGTGGTGTGTAGCTAAGAATAAATAGCAGGCCCTGGTATGAAAATTGTCAAAAAAAAAACAACAACACTGTTGTAGATAGTTTCAAAACAATCTTGAACATTTTTGGAATATTTTGAACAGAAGTTACTACATTGGGAGGTGGTATAGCATTGTTAATATCATATTAACACGAATAAAGACAAATAATCAAATAAGTCCTTTGAAATGCGTTGAAATATAAAATTGTAATTGTGTGAACATTCTCCAGGAGAATGTTCATTTTTACTTTCTGAGGCTAACAAAACGAGCGGAAACATACTTAATAACCTCATCTCCAGCCAACCCCTGAGATGGGCTATTCATAATATTGTAATTTTTCAGCAAGGAAAGAAATATGGAAATCATTGTGTTCACTGGCAGACAAAAGAAACGCACTTATGGATTTCAAAGGACAGAGAAAAGGAATCCTTACTCTTTTGAAAGAACTGAAAGCTTTGAATAAAAAAAATGCGCCTACAGTTTCACTATGAGACATTTTTTACCCTTGTCTTGAAGGGTGTGTGTGTGTGTGTGTGCGCATGCATGCATGTGTGCGCGTGCAAGCTTACACACACACTTTCTGTGATTCTTAATGGACTAAAGTGATTTCTTTAATTAGAACAGTCAAAACTGAAAACTGCCAGTAGGCCTATAATATGTAAATAAGACTGTCTATGGCAATACTTGAATCAAATAACCCCATATGGGGTAGAAAGCAAAATAAATATATACTGTATATATGTATATGCAAATATATTTGAATACTGTGTTGTGATTGGCCACCCCGGTTCTCTAAAGTAGGAAACTGGCATACAATTGAGCTATTCCAGACCTATCTGCTGACAGGCAATTTTTTGCCAACAGCTGATTTGATCTGGCCAACATTTGGGATTTCAGTTTCTTGACCCACTAGCAGCATTCACAAGAAAATGTTGATGTTGATTATACTTTAAGATTAGCTGTGAGGAGACAAACAGACTATACCTATGGCAGCATAATGAGGCCATATGTTTCATTTGTTTTACAGAAAAATATTAATTGAAGAAAATAAATTTGAAGTTAAAACATCATAAATGAATTCATTTTCTTCAATTAATACTTTTCTGCAGAACAAATGAAACGTATGCCCTCATCATGCTGCCATATATTGTATGCCATGCTGTAATTAACCTTGTTGGCGTAAATTCCCCCATACAAAATGACAATAGGTTAAAGCATTTAGAGCAGGCAGCCAAGCCGTGGCAATCAGTATATCAGTCAATCTATGAAAGTAATACAAAGTGTGATTGCCCTGACGCAAGTTGTAGGTTGCAGCTGTCGGAACTTGAGGAAGCAGGAGCGGAAAATAGCATTTCTATAACATATGGTTCAACTTTCACACTTGCGGCGCAAACCAGCCCCGGCAGAGAGCTGATATAAACTCAAATTGGCCTTTTGGCTGGAAGGGGGCCTCTTTCACGCATCAATTTGTCACTATGAGATGCCTTTTTATTCTAGCACGACACTGGCATTATTCATCGAGTATCATGTATGATTTCTTTTGCATAGAAGTGTACTTTTATATGCCTTTAAATGTTTTTAATTAACTGAAAATGGATCACCCTTGTGTAAACAAGTCTTAGTGGTCGTAGGATGCTACAACTGGGCTGCTTGAAGCGTATGCTGCACTGGGTGAGCAAATAATATTAATAGGCATCCATTTCCCATAAGCCATACCTCATCAAGTTCATCCCTGGGGCTGACTCTGCATTCTTCGGCTTGGGAATCCAGGTGATGTTCACAGGGAAGCATCAGGGGATTGTGTCCTTGTTGCAGCTCCAGCGTCCCCTCCTGGTTGGTTGGTTGTCTGATCAATAAAGAAGGGAAGGGAACTCAGATCAGGTGAGAAAAAAAAAAAACAGTTGACATCCAAGTGTTATGATGGAAGCACATGGTTGTTTACACTCTCCCCAGACAAACAGTATGTAGTAGACAGAGTGTCTGGGACTGCTATACACACAGGCAAACAGTTAAGAAATCAAATAAAAGGTTCCTCCTGAATTTTAAAAGACCATGTCACCACTTCTCAACCTTTTTAAAATGATTATGATTATCGAGAGAACCATGCTTCCATTATTGCATTGCAACTTCTCAGGAATAGAAAGCCTGCACTTTCTATTGGGTTGAATTCCCCATCATTGGTGGACAAGTTTCTGAACTGCTCACAGACCTCCTATGAGACACAGACAGAAAAAATGGTGTTTCATCATAGAAAAATAATGTAGGTGAGTGTTTAAATTCCAGGCCTGGACGAACAAAAGTGAAAACAAACTGAAGAACAAAACAAATTAAACAGAACTTAAAGCAAACAGAGGGCACAAACGCAACCTCCCCACATGGCAGCCACACATAGACTGAACAGTTTCACAGTTATATAGCCCCCTGACTCCACCCATGGGTACAGACAGCCAATCATGATACATTCCCAATGATCTGAGAACACGTCCATTAAAGCAACAGGGATCCTCTTATCTTCCCTACTGCATCTGTTGGGATTAAGCACATGCTTTAGATTGACAACAGAACATGCACCTATTGTGGGACATAATCTAAACACTGCTTGAATACATTTAGTGTATTATTGTTATTGATCAGGAATACAATTAATGTTTGTTAGAAATTAGCAAACATTACAGTGACAGGGGCTGTTCTGTCACAATTAGTGAGGACTAATTATATGAAGATAGGCGATAAGCGTTAAAGTTATCCTTTAGGTTGTTTCTGTCAGTGTGTTGTCAGAAGAGGAATAAAACTTAGTGTGCAGTGAAACTGGCAAAAAATGCACAGAATACAAAGGAGGGAATACACAGTGACATCTACAAACTGACAAGCAAACACTAAACACAGAGTGTGTGTAGGATCAGAGTCAGAGTGTAGACAGAGCTTTGCAAACTCTGTTCACTTCATAGTGCAATGGCAGCTCTTCTACCTAGACTTCTATTGAGATTGAGAATGGTGACAACAAAATTGGAACCTGAACTGCAAAGTAGACGGAAATGCATTGGACTCAGGCAACAGCCCACATTTAATGATGGATTGCATTTTTATAGCGCTTTTCTATGCACTACGTGTATACTCACAGCACTTACAATGGTCCATTCATTCATACATTGGGAAGTGAAGCGGCGAACAGTCAACGCCAGCGTCTTCACTTCCCACATTCACACAGCAGTGGTGCCAAACACTGGAACAGTGGCGTTTCTAAGCAATTTGGAGCCCTAGGCAAGATTTTCCCTGGAGCCCCCCTTAAAATCTCCTGTAAAATAGCACCCCCAAGGGATAACATTTCAAACTATTTTTTAAACTAAACATGTTTTAAATGTTCAATTCGAGTTATAGAGGACAATAATGTATTTATCCATATTAGACTCATTAGCCTGGGATCCTTTTAAAGCATGTCTGGTAGTCGCCCCCTCCCCTCGCGGCACCCTAGGCAACTGCCTGGTCATCCTATTGGCAAAAACACCCCTGCACTGGAGGCAAGTTGGGGTTCAGTGTCTTGCCCAAGGACACTTCGACATGTAGACAGGAGGAGCCTGAGCCACAGCCGCCTTCCAAAAATTGAATGATCTCAAATCCTTTTATTTTAGAATGTTCTGTAGTAACAGTACAACAATAAATACACTTTAATGCTTATGTTAATATAAAGTACTGAAAAACAGCCATTGCACACATGCCTAAAATAAGTCTCATTTGTGAAGCCCTTGTTGAAAACAATGAATTTCCAACCCCACCTTGTTCCCCTTTCAGACTGCACAATAATTCAAGGTCCCATACCAGGCAGTGAAGCAGCCAGTTAGGATGCTCTCTGTGGTGCCTCTGTAGAAAGCTTTTAGGCCCATATGAGCTTTCTTAAGACTTCTCAAGAAGTAGAGGCGTTGTTGAGCTTTATTCTTCACCACCTGCCCCCCCTGTAATGCCCAGGTGAGGTCCTCATGATGCAGGGGCGGATCTAGGCATAGGCTAGGGGGGGCAATGCCCCCCCAGATTTGGCGCTTGCCCCCCCAAACGCGATGGCAAGGAAAAATCCCAAATTAAAAATATATATATCATTATTATTCTCTCCCTCATTTAAAGTATTTCCTGATTGGTAGATGCATAGGGGGGGGGGGGGGGGGGGGGGCTCGTCGCTTCACTCTCAGTCTCTCTCACTCAGTCCACCGCAGCTGCAGACAGGCACTGACACTAGTCACACACTGTCTACCGCACCGCCACCGACCGTATCTTTCTACAACTTTTTCCTCAACTTCTCGTTCTCTGTCCTCTCTCGACTCCGTCTTTCTCCCTATGCAATGTATTCATTCCATTGTTCTTAGGTGCGACAAAAACAATAGGTACGCTAATGACCCTCATGCTTTATTGAAGCTCGCCTCGGACATAGAAATGCTAATTTAGTCTTTGTTTGGTGGGACCATCACCGTGAACGTGGTAGCCTAGTTTACTTGCAGTATAACTGTAGGACATAAGAAAAAACTCGCCCGGATCGCTGGGTTAGCCACCATTTTAACCACGCTACAGAAACTGGAAAAAGAAAAAGTTGATTACAAGTCAATGCTGTCGCAAACTATCTGGAGTCTAACACAACCCGCGGGTTCAGAAAGGATTAAAAAGCTCACTTAAACATGGTAAAACACAGAGCATGAGCAGAGAGAGGACTGCAGCCTGTTCGTGTTGCATGGTTTCTTGCACAGAACAGGAGAGATGCTGCAATCTCTCCGTGTTGAATGGGGGGAAAATCACACCTGTGTGAAGAGTGAGTGTGAAGTGTTGCAACTGCATGTGGTGGTCTCTAGGGGTTCCCCTCTAGGGGTGCAAACAACATTCAGAGATGCTGAGATGATAAAAGAATGCACAAAAGTTACATCTAGGTGTGCCCTGAGATTTTTGGGCTATGAAAACTGTGAATTTGGACAAAAAAGGTTGAGAAACACTAATGTAGTGCATTCTATGACTTTGGATTTTAAAATCAAACCGTTTAAAGAGTTGGTTACATTTTAAGTATTAACAGTTTGCAGAATACAGTATATTGTACATTTCAAGCGCATAGATTAACTAATATGATGATAGCATGGCTTTCTGTGCATTTACGGGGGTTTGGGGGATTTGACATCCACCAATTTGTTTGCCCCCCCTGCCAAACCACATGCCCCCCCTAGTGGGGAGAGCTAGATCCGCCCCTGTCATGATGTGCCATGTTGTCCAGCAGGGATAGTCGGTTTACCCTTAGACTATATATACAATAGATAAGACACGACATCCTGAGGAAACCTTGAGGTGAAATGGAGAAAGTGGCCAAAGTTGAGAATGCAGTTTTGAGTTTAGTGGGCCAGAAACATGAAGGCACGATATGTTCCGCCCCCTCCAGAAACCTACAGCGCTCGTGCATGCCTCGCGTTCATGTTCTTGGCCCATTTTCCCAGAATGCACTCTGTTTTTTTTTTTTTTTACCCTCTGAGACGAGTGAAATCGCCTCATGCGCTGGGTGAGCAACTTAATGCAAGTGAATGAGAGGGGAACTTCCGGTGTCGTCTCTATTCATTATATACTCTTCCCTTTCCACTGCAGCATCCCCAATGTGGATGAGAGAGTGGACTCTGGGGGTTCTCCTGTAGTAGGCTAGAATATCAACTCTTTTGCTTTATCAACATTGAGAACCAGGTATCTACCTCAATATTTCAACTCTTCTAGTAGATGGCTGAACAGGGTTAAATCAGGACTAAAAAGACTAGTAGACACAAACACAGATTCTAAACCACTCAAAACAATTTTGAACATCATTTGCCAATCACAGAAAAAGGTGAGACAACAAGACAGGTAGTGTCAACAAAGCAAAACGGGAAAAACACAATACAATTGTACACACAATACAATAGTACACAATACGAGTATAGCAGTAAATAAAACTAGGCATGACAGTTGGCCAATTTTTTTCTAGTTCCACTTTGACAAACATTTCCTCAGCAGAGATTTACAAAAATATGCATGTCAATTATTTTAAGCTTATAATCAAGCCATACCATCCAGGATCCAAGTGAATTATGACCATACAACCCTTGATTCAGTAAAAAGGAGAAAAGAAACCTACTAAACTAATATTATTAAATGTAGTATATCATATCATTAAATATTAAATTATACTTGTTCACAGAGGCAAAGGTTTTATGGTCATGATTCACCAGGATCCTTAATACCTTTATTCTAGGCTTGAAATAATTTATACAAATGTTCTAGTAATTCTCTAGGGGAAACATTGACAGATGAAAACCACACCCATGGTCATCATGACTTTCCGAGGCTTTTTCATGTCAAGAACACCCAAAATGACAGGAATTAGCCTGCAGACTCCCATTTGCTCTATCAGTGATAATCTGTTTCAAAGACCCCCCTACTGACATGCATTAGTCTACAGAGCCTTACTAAAATGGCATTTTTATCTCTGGCTGAACAATTTAAATCGTAAAGTCAATGTAAATTTACAGTAACTCTGATTCTGGTACAAATGGAACCACATGCATTTGTTAACAACGGAACCTATTTTGGGAACCACTGTGCTACACCACAGGGAAAAATAATGAAATTTGTTAGTACAAAATAAAACAGAGACGCATCCTGCAAGTTTCAATAACTCCATAAAGGTTCACGTAATAAAGCAACGCCAACAGTCCCACAGCCCACATCACTGCATTAACAACGCTCGTTGAAACTTGTCATGGTAAGCTAAACCAGTGGTTTTCAACCAGTTGCACGGGACCACTAGTGGTTCTTGAACAAGTTCCAGGTGGTCCCCAGCTAAATGAGTTGATGACATGAAATGACAACTTCCCTAATGCACCCTTAAGATCCATTTGGTTTCATTTTACTCTGAAGAGTTCAATTATTGTTAAACATCTGCAGGCTATTGAATAATTTACAAGAAGTGTCCTAGACAATTAGCTCTGGTCCATAGCTCCACTGCTTCTATGATTCTTCTATGACCAGCCTCTCTTCTGGAGTGGAAATATAAGCAACATTTTACCTACTCACTAAAACAAACACGGTGTGATTAGAAAGCCTACTTTCCTTAGTGGAAACAGCCTCCCCACCACACTGATAAAAGGGACTTCTTGGGCAGATTGCGGTTGTTTTCCCACCGAAGGAAAAATATTCTCTGTGAAGGTTTTCTCTTGGCAATATCGGTAGAGGGTGCAAATCGTGTTTTTTTTTCTGGTGAAAAACAATCCCTTTCTGTCCAAAAAGTCCATTTTATGTGTGTGGTGGGAGGCGCAGAGTGTTTCCACCAAAGAAAGTAGGCTTTCTAATCACACAAACTGTGTTTTTTTGGTGAGTAGGTAAAACATTCTTTATATATCCACTCCAGAAGAGAGGCAGGTCGGAGGTCCATCTGAGAGATTACATTGTCTTTCACAGAGCTCCACTGCAAGGCAGAATAATAGAAGCAGTGGAACTATGGACCAGAGCTAATATACAGAAGAATGTAGAATTGTTATTTTTGAATATTTTCGATACCAGCATCAATACAGCATGAAATTGTGTGCAATATATAATCTAACACCATCCAACAAAATATTCAAAAATAATAAATATAACAAAATTAAGTTTTAGGCCCGAGAGGCTAAATCTGGTGATCCATGGCTCAAATGCCAATAATGGACCAAGACTTGAAAATGGTTGAAAACCACTGGGCTACCGGTAAATGCACTCTCGCAGGCAAACAACCAGGCTAATTTAACTTGTACTACTGTACTCAGCACTGTTCTTTTCAGAACAATAAATGTGCCACTGCTGCGGCTACTCCCTACTACTCCGCTGTGACAGACAATGGCTTTCGACAGCTTGATCGAATTAATTGGCTTGATGTTGGGTGGAAGGGGGATAGATATACCATTAGCTATTGAAAAGCAAAAAGACTGAGAAGTACAGCATTTTTCTCAGAAATAATTGAGAGGGAGGACTGCGGATAGTAGGAGAGTGATTGGTACAAAGAAGAAGAGCCTCAGATGTGGACAAAGAGATATATTTTGTGAAGAAAATGAGACTGCTTTGTTTCCCCTTCCATAGCCAGTGTCAGATGTTCTGCTGTGCTCTGTCTTGTGAAGCGTGACTCCCCTTTCTCCTCAGACACAAAACCTATCATTTGGACATTTATGGATAGAACAGAGAAAACAGCTTTGCACAGGGACAGGAATAGAGTCTGGTGAAGGATGTGAAGTGTGGGGGCGTGGTGACTGCATGAAAAAGTATTCAGAATTGGAAACGGATGACATTTGTCACAGAGGAAAAAGTAATTTGGGGACTAATACATGGGGACTAATACATGCAATACAAAAAGTCCAATTGCTACTTTAACATACGTTGCCAGACTGAAACAGAGGGCCAGTGATTGCATGGTGAAGATGCTGAAGAGAGTAGTAAGCAAGTTAAAATCTTGGCCACAGGTCTGAGGAATGCTCCTTAGAGGTCAATGCTAAGGACAGAAAGCAGGGGGACGGAGGGCATTCTAATTGGATCTGTCAGATCTCAGTTAATGTAGTGCTTCTATTAAGCCGACCTGCATCTCAAGGCTTGCGCAGTCAAAACCTCCTGCAGCTCGCCAGCCCTGATCGATGGCTTTGTTTTGCTGCTTTGCTGTTGGTATTAATGAGTGATGATGGCTGCATTGTTGTCTCTAACCATATCCACCGCTTCAGTGTCCTCACAAATATGAACTTGCTTTATATATCGTGGCAAAAGAATCACTATTATGGGGGAGCTTTCAAATTTGGGTCGTTACTGGCAAACTTCACTTGTGGCACATAGCACACAGCTGCAGGAATAACAGTAATCAGCACAGGTGCAAGTAAGTAAACACTGATCTTTCACATGAAAGTCATTGCTCTACAGTCCTACCAATCTGTTCATGGTATGTTTCATGGTTCCATGCACTGCCCAAGTGGGACTTGTGAGACCAGTAGAGACCGCTTTGTCTCACTGCATGAGGTTCAGTGTGTGAGCTTGCCTGTCCGGACAAGGTCATAGATGGCACATGACATCAGCCAAAACAGCCCTCATAAATAGCCTTTCTCCTTCATGTGTTTACAAGCTTCTGTCAAGTCTGTTGGATATTCAACCATTGACTCTGTCTACAGTCCTACACTGTACCTTAGCACTCCATCCTCACTTCCAAAAAAAATAACTATTTTCCCAATAGTTTTGCTGTTTGTTCTGTGGGTAAATAATATGCAGCCTTTTCAATGGAGTGATGGCAGGATGTTTTATAATGTGGCCTCAGTGCCAGTCTTAGATACCTTTGTACTGTAGGCTATTTTGCTTTCTATGCAATTTCACCCCACACAGCTTTGCTTTGAACATCGAAGCCTCCCACATAGAGAATGGTCCATCTCTCTCTCTCTCCCTCTCTCATACAAATTACAAACCCAGTGAAATAAAAGGTACAACAGGCTATCAAACTCATCAGGATGAGTCCACAATAATCCCCATCAACCTGACTGACTCAACATTACAATGGATTAATAATAGGGATTAAAGAGAGAGAGAGAGCTGTGGTTGACTGCATTAAGTAAGATTCGAAGGTATATTTCTTTCAGTATGTGAACCATCCACATCTACTACAGTGCACTGCATACAGAAACTCAACACATGCATGTAACACATAAAAAGTCTGAAATAAAAAGATGTACAATTTTATAGTACAACACTCAATTTTGCCTTTTAGATTTTAGAAGATATTGGATTTATATTCCTTGTGTTTGCTTTTGCATTTTTGGATGAATGCCAGTCAAATACATTTGCATTTCTGTGAAATAAAATAAAGTTAACTTCAAAAACCCAATCACTTCAAAAGATTTTCTCACATTTACCAACACAACTCTATTCAAAAGTGCTTAGTCCAAAAGGTGGCAGAGGAAAGCGACTAGAAAGCAAGTGGCAGACAAATGCAAAGTCCCAAAGTGGCAGAGGAAAAAAGCTGACATTGACAGACATGCAGGCTTCCCTTTCATCTGCTCCATTATAGAGCATGAAATAGGCTGGTTAACACTTGACTCGAGCTCCACATACAGCACCAACGTTGCAGTCTGCTTCACAGAACTACATACCGGTAGTCAATCAAATAAGACTTCAGTCTTCAGAGAACAATGTTGGACTATAATCACTTTTATTGCACCCTGAAAATAAACACAGAATGAGCCAAAATGTGTTTTCAAGCATTCTCTTGATCTATTCTGAAATCCTTGTGTTTGGAGTTTATTTTAAGGAAAAAGCCTGTAACCTTCTGAGTTTTCTGCCTTCTGTGCTTGGAGATGTTTAACAACAGCCACACAGGTTAGCAACATTACAAATCAGCATATTTTATTGTATTTTTCTCAGGATATAGTCTACTGATTGAGGTCATGCTGTTGTGTTCGGAAAAGAGTTATCAAAGACACCTTCCCCAGTCCTCTCATGCACCAATGAACTCCATCTTCCAAACATAGACACAAGAGTCACAGCAAACTAGTGTACATCCTCGCTTTGGCAAATCGCTTTGAACTAGATGCACGACAAAGGTAATGTCATCAGCTGTCTTGTCCCTGATTGCAAGTCGATCCACTGTGGCTGCTGTAAATAAAAAAGACACACAAGTGCCATCACCTGCCTTGTGCCTTGGTCTGCCGGAAGACTGGCCTGAGCCAGTTTACTGCTAGAGAACACGGCACAGTGCACAGACAGCATGGGCAGCTGGCTGACAAGGAGGCCTATTCCCCGAGGCACATACAGTATGTCCCAATGACCGACACGGCGTACGCACAAATTGTACAAGGTATTAGGTTATGTGTATGTGTGTGCGCGTGTGCACTTGTGGATGAGAGTGTGTGTTTCTGTGTTTGAGTCCCAGTTTGAGAGAATAATGTGAACCACAGGTTGAGCAAGTGAATCTGCAGACCACATGAGACCGGGCATTCCGTGTTGTGGTCTGTCACTGTTGTCACAGGGGTAACTTGCAGCCTGTGGCCAGAAATTCCATCTTGCAATGTTACTGTATATGCAGTGGTATATTCACTCCCTAGCTTGCTCTCTAACCACTATCATTTCAGTTAGAGAAATACTGTGATGACCGCTGGGGTTTCTGCAGTGAGAAAGTACTCATCACAGCTTTTGATAGAAACACTCTTCGTGGTAACACAATCATAAACTGTCTCTACTGCACTGTGCATGACATTTATTCATACGTATATAATACTGTATATCGCCTAAGGTGTTCATCACAAAAACAATAAAAGTTAACAAAAACATAAACTCCCCCATTGCATTACATGGTTTACCAGATCAGAGACTGGCTTACAGCACCTGGTCAGGACCCTCCTGATCAATTGCTTGGAAGTGGCAGGGGTGTTTAGTCAAAACTGATATCAGAGTGTAGTGTAGTTTGTGTCCGCGGGCCACAGCTTTCAGCGGGCAGGAAATCCACAAATAACTACTCTACGACTGCAGAGACACCGGCTCTTGGCCAGTATCACTGGAAACTGTGGTACCATCACTGACATTCAGTGTCTGCTTGCTTGCATTCAACTAGGCTACTGCAGCTTCATCTCAGATTCCCCAATTAAGACACTGGGGGAAGTGGTTTCATCAATCTCATCCAGTTCAGCCATCCCACTTCTGCCACCAATGTAATGACCAGAGACTGAAGGTGTAGGTGTAGTAATGAGAACAACAGAAGTGAGTGGTGTTCACTGTAAACACTCCGAAGATCAGGACAAAAAAAATACATAAAGGAGGAACGAAGGTGCACACACGTCTGTGACCCAGGTGCAAGACAAGCTCTCGCTAGTATCACAAAAGGGAGTAGAGTCAAATACTGAAAAAGCTCTGCTGTGTTTTATTGCGTGAACATTTGGATCAATCCGATCTTCCTCAGGACATAATAAAATCATGAACAATTTATTAAAAACGATAATAGAATCATGAACTAAAGTGTGTGTGTGTGTGTGTGTGTGTGTGTGTGTGTGTGTGTGTGTGTGTGTGTGTGTGTGTGTGTGCTTACTGTTTAAGTGGTTTCCCTTGGGAGATAAGACACGGTTAAGTGAATAAAGGAAACAATTAAACAACACTATGCAATAAAACAACATGGCCTATACAGACTGTGAGGCCTGCATGGCGTTGAACTTGCTTTAAACGGTTAGCACACATTTTCAGCCTTGCAGAAACCTTGCAGAAACACAAACAGATGTGTGCTATGCCGTGACACAGATATGCACAATTATGCACACATGCGTGTGTTGCTCTCTTCACACACACGCACACAGTATGCCCATACGGACACATCATGTCAACACATACATCACATTCAAGTCTCACACAGAGTGGTTGCTAAACTACTCCAGGCAGCTTTAATTAGCACAGAGCTAATTACAATTAGCATGCACAGAGTGTTCAGCTACAAACTAAAAGGAAGTAATCAGCAGTGATTATAGAGCCTGATCACAGTAAATCACACACTACATGGCCTGCATCTCTCTCTATCTATCTCTCTCCTCCATCTCTGAATCGGCACAAAAGCACAACTACCGCCTGTAAAACGTCCCTTTTTACATCCATCACAGTCACAACCATACTGTCTCTGCTCTCTGTTTCATTTTAAAGGCTTTAACAATAAAAGAGAGAATTAAATCAGAGTGAAACATATATGTATGTACCTATGATGACAACTATCATCGAGGGACAAATACAGAATACAGCTTATTATAGATTTAAAAGATTATTGGTAAAAAAAGGCTTTAGCCTAAAATGGTGATGGGGGGAACACTAAGGCCTAGATTATCGTTACCGCTAAACCCCTTATCCCTTCTTCTTTGCCTTTTAAAACTATTTTTAAAAACATTTTTAAATATTTATAATGGCCAGTCTACAAGCTCACATGTCAATAGATTGGCACGTTGAACTATTCCAAAAAGCTTTTCAAAATAGTAAAAAAGGTATAAGGGGTTTGGGATAAGGGGTTTAGTGTGTAACAAAAATGGAGCCCCTAATATCTAAAGCCTGATTTATACTTGGTTGTGCACTGCTGCCCACAGCAAGCGTACACAGCCAACATCGCCCAACCTGAAATGAATGGTTTCTATGCCAGTTACCGCCATTTCATAAGTTAGGTTTGTTTTGGAATGTGCTCATTATAGCTCTAGTAGCAAAACTATATGCAGCTTGATTCATGTATGAAAACACACCAGCAAAAATTAAACTGTAAACAGTTTGAGCAAACCTAAGACCCTAGCTGTGTTCTGACTGTAATTAGTCATCTAAATCTATCCTTTGGGGTCTACAAAAAAAAATGTGTATTGTGTGTGTGTGTGTAGTATATACTAGGTTTTTAGAAAGGTTTGACATTATATTTTATTTAATGTAGTGTAATTATTCATAGGCTTATATTATTCATATAATTGTTTTGCAACATTCAATACAATTGCTTTTTTGTATGTTTTATGTTGATAGAAAATAATTAATTCCTAAGAAATATTGGTTTCAGTGGCCGGATTGGCCACTAAACATTTATGTAGGGAAAAGGCATGGAAAGCTACATTCTTAATGTATTATTAGGGTACTGTAATTGCATTGCATGGTCTCCATTCCGAAACCATAATATTAGCAGCAGCCTGTCACTCAATCTAGTACCATTTCATTATAGACAGAGGACTGTGACCTTATCCATAACAGAGCAGATAAACAGTGGAAGAATCATACAGAATGGGACATTATATTTGATTAAGTGAAATCCCCATGGTGTGTTCAGATAGATAATAAATAAATAAGAAACCTATTATTGGATACAGTAAGCTATATACCGGTTGCAAAACCAATGGTGACATCTAGTGGTGTAGTAGTTGTATGGTACAATGATGCTGAGGATTGATAACCAATAGACAGCAAATATTTAAGACTTATTTTATACTTTGTTGTATGACATGGATGGTGCCCTAAAGTAATGGTTAAAAGCAATGGCCAGTTACTGCTTTGGTGACTGAATAAAGTCAGCACATCACCCACCCACTGTATCGTTTGAGTGTCTGCCAACAACGATCAACATATTATGTTACGTGCTAACCATGGTTGATGACCATGGGTAACAGGGAGTTTGAATTGATGATGATGGACGGATGGAAGGTTGAATGTAATGCTGTTTTTGTGCTTATCTTATGGAGCAAAAATGAAAGCCTGCAGAGATGGAGAGGTCCTCGGGCACAAACTGATTAAATGTGTCATGAAAATTCTACCCCTGGCGGAAGTACAATGTGTTTGAGTCTGCTTCTAAATCACAGGCAGCACACAGTGTCCATTTATAGCATTTATCATAACAAAATAAAACTCAACAGATTAAAAAGGCTCAAAGCCAGTCAGTAGTGGTCCAGTCACCTCAATGGCTCAATGTAGCCTGACAGTTCATTGCAGACTTTGCTGCGTCCCACTCCTCATCTCTACATGTTTTCTGTCTACAGTACCTACTATATGCCTATCAATAAAAGGTATAAAAAGCCCCAAAAACAGATCTTAAAGAAAGATCACTTGCAGTACATAGGAATTTCTACAATTATGTAAAACGATAACAGCAATAAAAGACACTTTTATTGCAGTATAATAGCTACTATAATAGCTAGATACATACAAAATGTCCTAAAATTGGGATTACTTAAAAATAATTACTTGACCTGGGAATGTGTTCAATTATTTCATCTAAATTTATAGCATTTATAAGGATAATAATAACTTATTTATATACCTCTTTTTAAAACAGGAGTAACAAAGTGCTGAACAACAGTTAATAACATCACACCATAGCAGTGTAATGATACAAGAGTAAAAATAAAAACACATTAAGAAAAGCCTGTGGACATAACTAAACAAAGTTAGGTCGGGCCTACATAATAAACAATTAGTAAACTAGGAAAATTAAAGACAGTGCAGGTGTCAAATGACTAAAACAGATATAAACGTACAATAAATTTATGGTGGTTGAGGAGATAGAAATATATTTCCAAAGTGTTTTAAAAGATGACAAAGAATTGTCCTTTCTAATTTCCATGGGTAGGTTGTTCCACAACTTTAGTGCTAGTGCGGCAAAAGCCTGGTCACCGTTGGAGACAAAGCGTGTGGCACAGACCCTCCTCTGAGGACCTGAGGAGTGTGGGGTAGATCACAGGGGGCAGCAGATACTTAACGTTCTGGGGTCATTTTGGGCCATTTTAGAACATGTCTAAGGTAAGGTCTGCACAAGATAAGGCCATTAATCTAAATTGGTACTACAATAAAAAGGATATGTTATTTTTGTTTTTTAGACCTACATGATACCAGTGTTTCTCAAAGTGGGGTCTCAGGCTCCTCAGTGTTCCATTTGTATACTAATTATGGGTAGGATGGCCATTATTTCGGTTTTAGTGTTTGATATGGTTTAATTATATCATTTTTAGCTGTCTGCCCGCTCTAAACTCAGCGGATCGTCATGTTAATCGTGTGATTTTAAAGATTGGTTTCTTTCCAGCCAACTATATTCAATATGCTGTTCCCAAGCTGGAATTCATTATAGCTCGCCGTACAGTGGAGTGCATGTAGAAAATAAATAGCCGTTCTGCAAGCTTACAGTACATCATCGCATAATGTTTATGGATGTGTTCATTTAGGGTCTAGTTTCTGTCACATCATAACATACTATAATGGTTAAAATCAAGTCACTGAGATGATATAGTAGAGGAAACGATAGATTAGACTGCAGCACATTTCATGGCTGCTGTATGCTGTGACCTCATAACACTACAGTAAGCAGATAGGGACAGGTCAGGCAAAATGCAAATATGACTGACAATACATTAGAATAGGGGCAGACGCCTCTTATGGTGCTCGACTGAAATAGCTGTCTCTGATTGACAAGATTGAATAATGTGACTGCAGGGCCATGTTAATGTTAACTAGACGGTGAAACCGAAAACCGCAGAGTTTTGGTAATAGTAAACCAGAGTTTTAAAATTTGCAAACTGTACAAAATTAATTATGGGTGTGCTTTAAATGAAAATGTTTGAGAACCACTGCCCTAGTCACTGTCGTCAAACAGACCCGGGATTTTGTCTTTGCCGTATTCAGTGAAAGAAAAGTCTTGCACAGTGAATGGAACATCTTTCCATTTCTTTGCTGTGATCCTACCATCTGGAGTCTCCAAGGCAAAGTTTTTGATGGACATATTGGGCAATATGGCAGCCTGCTTGTACTTCATCTCAAATCCCCATTCCTGTGGAAGTACATATACAGTAAAAGCTTATAGTATCACAAGTAACCATCAACCTTCTAAAAAATAATAATTATTAATATAATACATTTTAAGATTTGTTTTAAAGAGGATATACAGTACAAGCCCAATACATTGCAGTGTAGTTTGTAGATGTGATCACCTCCAAAGCCCAGGTATACTTTACACGGTTCTATTCATTCTATACTCAGCAGTTACCATTGAAAGTGTTCACTGCCTATCTGCTGTTATTGGGGGATCACATCAGAACCATGACTACGCTGTCTGGATGATGCATGCAAAGTAATACTATGCAACGTTATAATATGGTTCCCGTGACACATATTTCAGAGGGATATTTTGAGCGACAAAAGTGCCTGAATGGCTTGTATGGGGACAGTGAAAGTGCCGCAATTGATTAAAGTGCAGAGATACTGAAGTGCATTAAATATCTTTCTGAATAACAGTTTTCAAAGCTACTGAAGCAACATATTTGGTTGATCTAATTATTGATGATCTTTGCTGTATATCCTTTCACAATGTCAGCTAGAATACATGTCAAACAGCTCATATGAGAAATACAGCAGGAGCAACAGGAACAAGTAAGAACGTGAGGAATTCGAATGTGACAAGCAGTTCAGCCTGCTTGCTTCCTGGACTAATCTAATGTATTGCTGAGAATATTTGTTTTGCTTTATATACTAAGGTTTAAACAATGTATTATCTGAGTGTTGTGCTGTAGGTAGGGATATGTTGTGTGTAAACAGTGGGCAGTTATTGATTGGATTTAATATATACAGTTAGAATGTGCTGTGCTTTTCATATGAGGAGGTGCGCTGATTAGTGAGCCTGAAACCAAATAAGTGACAAATTCGGTCTGCCTACGAAGTAAGCAGTAAATAAATAAATCTGACAAATTTGCCCCACAAAAAATAAAATAAAATAATGTTAGTTGTGGCTATATGTACCACAACAATGTGGACAGTATTTGGTTGCCCAAACCATGAACCTTTAACCACTGAAAAAAGGAAAGAAATGTATTTTGAATATCCGTACACGAGGGTTAAAGTTGTAAAGCCACACCAGAACAGTGGGCAGTTCAGTTGTTAATTGATATGTGATATCTGGAATTGTGAGTAAGTGATATCATGTACCTTGTTGCAGTTTCCATTACTACAGCTGATCACACGCCCAGGTTCCCAGTCTTCAAAAGTTCTCTCTAGGAACACTTGCCCACCAGCCTTGTAGTACTTTCTGCAAAAAATAAAAATAAAAAGTATTAGAAGGTTCTGTTTTTAAAGGCTCTGGACATCTTTCTGATGTGGATCGCCACAGAAGCACAACTTACTCAAAGTTAGGATTGATGTTGACATAGTGCACATTATCAAGAAGTCTAATGTCGTCCCCATGGGCGACAGGTTGAAAACAGTTTCTGCACAGGAGCTGAATGTTTGCAGCGCTGTAGCGACTCTTCTTCTTTTCCTTCTTGGCTTCTGCAAGGCGGCTACTTATCATAGCCTCAGCATGTAGCTCTTTTATCTGGGGAAACAGAGGAGCACTATGGTAGGAGAACTTAACCAGGGACAGAGAATCAATTGTGAGGTGTTGTAAGTTACAAAAAATACCACATTTTATTCATTAAAGAAGGCCAACAACATCATGCATCACCATGTGACATACTGTACATAATTAAGTGATTAAACTAGAAAAGACAACACTTGATATTCGCAAAATCCTGGACAATATCTTTTCTCATATAACAATATAAAATATAACAACAATACACTCTATTGTAATCTCACCTTCATGCGGAACTCTCTGGGATCCATGCCTTGGACCACACCGATGGCTCTGCCAGTCAACTCCTCCAAGAACTCATTAGTGTGTTCCCTTCGCACCTCACGTCCACCTGCCTGGGCGACCACTGAATAGACGCTGTCGGCAGCCCGGGCACGCCCACTGGCCTGCTGCTGGGCAATCTCATTTGTAAGCAGCCCATAGCGCACCACCAGGTTGCATTCTGGGATATCGAGGCCTTCTTCAGCCACACTGGTGGAAATCAGGAGGTTGAGAGCACCCTCTCGGAAATTGCGGATTGTCTCTCTTTGCTCATTCTGCATCCATACAACACAAAGACAAAAATCCATCATAATATTAAGACTACACAACATCAAGGGAAAAGGCTAGTAAGTCACTTTTTTACTGCTACAAACTTTAGCATTCATGATGACGTTGTGATGGCGTCCTCAGGAATAGGCCAGATCACAGCCATATGGGGATGATCATTCCAGGTGTCTTCACCAGTAGAATACTGCTTATGCTGAGCCAGATCTGACTAGTAATAAATCTGACTTATGTTGATCTGGCTTCGGTCGAACACCGATTTATTCAAGGACATTTGTCTTAGTGGGCAGAATTACAGTTGGTGGAAATCATGTGATATTCTGGGCCAGATGTAACTAGTCTTGGTTTGACTTGATCTGGCCCCAATTGATGTCGCTTATTGGTCCAGGCCCTGACCGTGCTTGCTAGGAGTGAATTATAAAGTTTGTAGCAGTATTATGTGGGAGTCCTTTTCCTAAATGAAGTTAGTTTACTGCCCTTACAATTTTGTACAGCACCAACATACCTGTACATGCATTGAGTTGAACTTGAAATTGAATATACAATATACTGTAATTCTTAAATTGCAGTTTGACCTCTATGAGTGTTTATTTCGATGCAGAGTCGAACTGTAATTTAAGAATTGCGATTCATTGAACATTAAGGATGAACATTAACCTGAAACATACCTGAGTCATGTAACTGATGCCATTTCCTGCACCAGTCAGGATAGCTGCCTTGATCCCAGCCGCCGTTAAGGCTGGGTTTTTCTGGACCCAGTCATTCAGGCAACTTGTACTTTTGCGTGTTTTACAGAAGATGATACCCCTGGATGTCTCCGTGGGCCCAAACTGTTCCAGTAGAGTTTTCTGAAGTTGGTCCATCTTGGGGTTTTCAAAGGAAGCATCTCTCGCCAGCGTCCTCAGCTCAGTCTGGTTTTCTGAATGAAGGGAGCGACAGAAACAGTGATAATGCTGCGTATAATGAATGTCACTCATCTAATATGAGGTAGGAAACACACAGATGGACATCAAAGAAGAGTCTGATTCTGTGAAGATGTACTAAGTCATACTGCCATATTGCAGGATATTTTTGCATTGTATAACAAAGAAAAGGACTGTGACCTTTACATAATCTTTGATTTTGTACTGATTACATTATGAACTGCTTTAAAATTAAACTGTGATGCTGTTGTATTTGTTGTAACATTTTTTTAGTCTGCTCTGAAGAAGCTACTGCCAAAATGCATCAGTGTTCTCCTCTATTTCTATTTAGCTGGTCTATTTTCAGTGTTGTCACCTTGGAATAGTCCCAGCAGGAAGAAGTCTGTTCCGTCCATGGCTGTGGCTTCCTTATTACTGTAGAAATCCTCCAGGGATCGATAGGCATCGCTCATTCGTAAAGTGTCATTGATGAGCAGGGCATCATTGTACTGCCTGAGGTGGAGTGCACACTGTGCAAGCAGTCTGCTGCTGTCTTGTACACCTAACATTGAAAGAATAAAAATAAAATAAAATTAGTGTCTGACTGTGAACGTTATTTTTCAAACACATGGACTCATTGGCTCTCTTTAGATTTTCAAACAGCCTTTAGGGACAACATTTTAAAGCAATTTCTTTTTTATTATCTACTACAGTCCTAATAAAACCCAGGAAATTATAACTGGCCACATAAGGATCACAGGATCCACTTGATGTGAAGGAGCCGACGCACCACACTGCACTTTACACACTCAATATTTGAGCGTGCCTGACCCAGAGGCTCAACTTTACTGTAGTAGATAATAAAAAAAGAAATCGCTTTAAAATTATGTAAACAAATATGTATTTAGGATCATCAAATGCCCCCTCCCATAGCTAAAATCCCTAAGACCGAAGAAAGCAGCAAATGAAAAATAATTAACACTCATGTTTTACTTTCTGTAATTAACCTAAAACATGAACCTTGGTTGAATAAATAAATAAATAAACTACTTCAAAAATAACTACTTTAACTACTTCAAAAATAGACAATCTTCAATGTCACAACACACCTTGACATGACATGACTTGGAGAGCCTTGAAACATGATGTTTGAGATAGATAATCCGACACAGAAAAGTTATTGTTTTATTTTACTGTATAATAAAGCACTGATTGATTTGAGATATCTAGAGATCTAGGTATTATCCTTGGTGATATTGTGTCTGCTGTATGTGCGGACGTGCTCTTTCCTTCCATCACCAAATAAATGTAATGAATCAATGTGACTGCTGATGTCTCTGATTGCGTGAATAAGAGGGAGTGACCCACAGACCTATCTTCTCTAGAATCACCACATCTGCCTCATACTCCTGAGTGCCTATTTCCCTGAGGGTAAAGTCTGGCGGTAATGTCAGGAAGCCATGGATCTGTGTCATCATCCACTTCAGGTGATCTCCAAATGGATCCTGTGAAGACAAATCATGGTAATCAAATAGTTAATGGTGCATTTATTGAGCACATTTATCCAAAGCACTTTACATACTAGAGTCATAGATAGGCTACATATCCCCCCTAGAGGAAACCATGCAAGGAACCAACCTTTGAACTTCACGGTTCCCATCCGGCCTCTACTACTAGCCACTCTACCCCTCAGTTGTGGACAAAGTAAGGTAAGGTAATTTTATTTTATTCATAAAGGACCTTTCAAGACAATTGTCACAAAGTGCTGTACAATGACAAATCAATAATATTCGGAGAACAGAGCAGCAAAGCAGGACAATACAGTAGTACAGTAGAGCAACAGTAGTACATGAAAACAAAATGACACAAATAGTATTCTTATTGCAGACCAAAATGTTTGCGGAATAGATATGTTTTAGATCCTTCTTAAAAATCTCGACTTGATGTCACATTTCTCAAACTAGCTTGTAGATTGTTCCAAAGTGATGGTGCAACAGAAGCATCTCCTACTATCAACATCATCATACTTGCAACAAACATGTCTCACCTTGGGTCTTGGGTTCACGATGTCAAACCTTTTGATGGGTCTGGGTACTTTCTTCTTCAACTCAGGGGCATAGATTTTAGATGAAACAATGACAGAGTCCAAGTTGGCACAAATCTGAAGGTGATATGGGAGAGAGAGGGCTGAGGCCATATAGGGCAACATTTGAAGGGTGTCATGTTACATGAAATACAAAAAAAAGTAAATATAAATAGCATATTTTCAAATGAAAAATTACAATATATTGTAGCTGCCACCACCGCAGTTGTAGTTAAAGTTGGTATAGGGAATTCCACAGACGCAATCACACTGACCTGCAGTACATGGTCCACAGCCTTTTCCAGGGTCCTTCCACCCCCTGTCCCGGGAGATGCAGTGAGGCCCAGGATTTGTGGCAAAGGCCCTTCCTTTCTGAGCTTCTCCTCTATGTAGCGCCTCATAATTTTGTTGTAGACAGCCTCCTTGTGGGTGTGGTGACACTCATCAAATATTAGCAAAGTGATATCTGTGAACAAAGACACAGAAGGAATGGGTACCCGGTACATCATAATTGAGTAGAGAGACATCTCCATCTCAGAACCCAGTAAACTCCTCAGGGTTCATTTATCAATCGACTGTGTATAGAGCACACTAAATTTGTTAAATGAACATTCACAATTTTACAGTGTACATCTTGACAAGATGCATAATGTGGTCCTAACCTTTGAGCTCAACATGTTTGCCGTCCTCCTTGTTGTTTAAGGCGTTCTCTAATATTTGAGCCGTGCAGATGACCAAGTCGTTGTCCTTCATCACACTGCCAAAGAAGTCCTTCTCGTTACATTCCCCACTGACGGCAACCACATTGAATTCCTCACCCAGGTGAGGCTTGAACTCCTTTTTGTAATGTTGCTCCACCAGATGAACCTAGAAAGACAAAACATCAGCTGGTTGACATCTAAACCTCGGCGCCAAACTGAACTCTCAACACTCAACTACAGTACATTTGTTGGCCAAAATATTTATACAATGCAGAGGAGGTGTGAAACAAGTCATGGCAGCAGTTTTTCTGAACTGTTATATAACATCAATGAAATGTGATGAAACCCTCATTACTGACAAAGATGAAGCCAACTACACCTTCTTTACAAACACAGCAACGACACTGGTTAACAAACTGCCCCCCTTACCCTGGGCATTTTGGTGTAGAACATATCATAGCCGTCTACAAAAACCTAGGTGTTTGCAAAGATGAATTTAAATTGGAAATGTTAACAACTGAGGTGGTGTATAATAAAAAACCTCCAAACCCACAAGGCTACTGGGCATGACAACATTCCCTCCAAATTTCTGAGACTCAGCCAGCTAGTCATCACCCACATAGTTAACCTCTCCATCAAACAGGGACAGGTCCCCCAAGATTTTAAACTGGCCGAAGTAAACGCCCTGCACAAGAAAGGGAGCAAATTAGACCCTGCCAACTACTGCCTGATTTCTAATAAACCTCCATCTCGAAAGTGATGGAAAAAAGTACCTTGCCACTAAAAAAAAATGTATGAATTCCAATCTGGCTTCAGAACATCCCACTCCACTGACACATGCATCCTCTGTTTGAGCGACCACAAATGGCAGAAGTGGATGATGGTAACTACTGCGGCATGGTCATCGTGTCAAAAACCTCCAAAGGTTTTTGACACGATGAACCAATCTATACTGCTAAACAAACTGAGAGTAATTGGTTTTGATAGCAAATCAGTGAGCTGGATGCAATCCTACCTGGAGGGGAGAGAACAGATGGTGGAGGTGAATGGAACTCTGCCCCCCCCTCTCCCTGTGAGCTGTGGCATTCCACAAGGAAGCATACTAGGGCCTCTACTGTTCCTTATTATGTGAACGACATGACATCACCCTGTGACTGCAAATTGTTCCTGCTCGACCTTGAATAATAACAAGAATAACAAGGCTACAAACTTCCCAAAACAAACTGGTCAGGCTGTTACTTGGCCTCACACCCAGAACCCACCTCACCCCTGTCCCCTTTGACAGTCTGGTTTGGCTTAGTGTTGACGACAGAGTACAACATTCTTGCAATGGGTCTGGTCAATACTACAATACCCATGTGATAATACCATAATACCCATGTACCTGTACAAATACTTCCTAAATCTCAATGAGATTTAGGAAGAGTTGATATACAGTAGTTGTACTTGAATTGAACTGTAATTCTCCAAGCTGTTATCAGTTTTGTAGCAGTGCATTTGACTTGTACTGTAACTCTCATTTCTGTTCATAAAAAAAAATGTTTCACTCATTCTCTCTACCTTGTTGACCAGCACCACCACTTTAGCATGGCGGGTGTTCTCCAGGTGTTTCTTGCTCACATAGACGGCGGCGCGTGTCTTTCCACCGCCGGTGGGCAGCCAGATGATGGTGTTCTCACCCTGCAGAGCACGTTGGACCACTTCCTCCTGGTACGCACGGAGACCAAAGTCTGACATGATCCTACAACTTCAGCCCTGTTATAGACAGAAAACACTACATCAGGGTGGAACCCTCCAGGTCCAGAAATATTCCAATGCTCTGGAATTGACCATGCAGAAATGGCTGGAGAGTTGTCTTACTTTATTAACATTAGGTTCATAAAGTGTCACAACCACCCACCTTTACAATACATTCTCCCCTTCAATTCAATTAGAAATGGTAATTATGACACCATGTACGATTTCTGAGTAGAAGTATAAATTATAAGTTACACTCATTCATAAACCTTGCTCCAAGTGCTGATAATGGGATATAAACTCGGTGAATAGCACTATAATAATAATTAAGTAACAGTGAAGCCAATAATGCATTCATTGTAATATTTATGATGCATATAACAAGGCGTGCTTTGTAAGCACAGTATAGCCTAATGCATTATACTGTCATAATAGACGCAAAAGGTTAGGATAGTGTTATAAACTCACCCGACTAGTCCGATAGAAAATGGTCAAATGTATCAGCTGAGCCAGTCTTGTTACTGTATCTCGGAAATGCAGGCTGTGGGGCTTTTAAACTTGTTTTGATCAGCTGCCTCACACTAAGAAAGGAAAACGAAAGCAAACCTTTGCTCTCTGCCAGAGAAGGGGATCCACAAACTAAGGGAGGCTCTGGAGGAACAACACTGCATTATACAAACAACACAGTGAACCTGTTTTGCACACAACTGAAAACAACCAGTCCAAATAAATAAATAAATCACAAATGTTCAAGAATACACCTCTGGTGAATTCTTACGATATGTAAGGTTTCAACTTACAATATGTTATGGGTGGTTAGTTTCTGTGGCTTAGGAGGAAGAAAGATGAAATTGCTTTGTGCTTTTCAGTTGTCCTCCGCAGTGCCCTAAAAGGGCCCCATCCTTCTGACTGCTACACTGGGAAAACGAAACAGACAGCTTGCTGGAGGCACAGGCGCCGGGAATACCCCAACACATTTTCCTATGTAAAGAGTTTGCAAAGCAATTTAATACTGTTAAGGCACATCAACAGACTTATGCTCCTCCAACTTTATTTTGGTGCTGTACAATGAATCAACAAAGGGATCAAAATCTAGATTCAGACACATCATGCAGCACTAGTTGGCTGTCCAATTCACTTTACTTCTTATTCAAGTGAAGCACCTTGATGTTCTGTAAACTACAAACTAGAGACAAATATTTGCGTAGGGAAAAAAAATCGTGCGAGAACCATAATCTCAACTCTTCACATTTGAGCATAGTGCTGCACTACTTAATTTCCTTTAAACACTTGCAAAGTGATTTTGTACAGCATTTTTGTGGATTTACCCATAGGCAACACTGGATGCTGTTTATGAATCAAATATTTCCAAAATGAAATCTAACTAGAATGAAAACAATTGGTAAAAAAAAAACATGATTTATTGTAATGAAGTGTTACCATTACAGTAAATTGCAATATACCATAATTCGAGTAGTAGCAGAACTATAATTGAACGTTTCACTCCAGATAGTCCTTACAAGAGAATTTGAAATGCAGCATAGGTAGATTAAGGGAGACATTATTTAAGGGACAACCCTAAATAATGTAACACTGACATCACTTCCGTTAATCAAAGCTAGTCATGAAAAAGAAAACACAAACAACTAAATGGTCCAGGAACACTGAACTAGCAGGCTCAACCACAAATCAATTGCTTCCAGAAATGTCTTAAAACTAAGACCGGAGTTAAAGGCATTGCAGATACCAATCACGCACTGACCACCATACGAGGAGTAACTGTTGGGCCAACAGTGGGCTTTTGAATACAAGTTTGATTCTGAATGTTTTCGTTTCATGTTATTTTGTGAATAGGATTCTTTCCTATATACAGTGTCATGCAACAAGAACCACTACAGGTCATGACTTAGGTGTATGGAATAAATAGAACAATATATAACCTATTGTGTTATACAGCATGTCGCCAACAGGACTATAGCCACCACATTGTCACTTGGTCAGTTTTCCACAAGTTAAAACAGGCAAGCCAACAAGAGAAAATGACTGACATGGACTAAAAACAACAGAACAATGTCACCAACTGTCGCCTGTGTGAACATCATCAAAAGCAAAGATCTGTACAGCAGCATTGTAACTGGTCCAGAATAAAGACACGCAGCAAATTACTCCTATCTATTCAGCTGTCAAAATGTCAAAATGTTTAATTGCATTCCCAATCTCATGGGAAACCATTTTGTTTCACACACAACTTACGACAGATGGAAATCTTTGATGCCCACTCCAACAATCAGCCTGGAACTGTCCTAGATTACTGAAAACTCAAAACTACTGCCTGTCTTGTATTGAATGTGAAGTTTAATGTAAAAACAACAACAAAACACATAAAAAGGACTCTCCCGCTTAAACATAACATTGTTTTTAAATCCTTCAAAGCTGATTGGCATGTTCAAGTGTATTTCAGTAACGGAAGGCAACGGCGGCTAAGGTCCCATGGTCCAGTTTCTAGTGACAGAAATCACTAGAGAGAAAGAATATTCACATCAGTCTGTGTGATGAGTTAGGGTCAGGAGATTGGACTAACAAATATATTACATGTGACAGAACTGAGTTGGTCGCACTATAATATTAACATGGCTGAAACGTGACTGAAATATTAAAAGGATTTTCACTGGGACCTAAAACTTTGGTACACTGAATGCAAAACTTATACTATAATGCAATTGTTGAGTACTGACACTGCTATAAATGACTGGCCCCTCAGCATTGTCCAAAATCTTAACCATATTTTACTTACAAGGCCAAAAATTGCTCTCTAGAATAACACTAACACACACACACACACACACACACACACACACACACACACACACACACACACACGCACACATACACACAATTAGCACACAGAGAAAATTAGCTAGCAATGATTTCCCGGTGACATCTGTTGTTCAATGTTTGTGTGTAACCACGAATGCCACTTGTCCCTCTGTAAATACGTCTATTAAAGTCTATCACCGTCGTCAATGGCCCACTTCATTTCTCAATCAGACCGCCATCTTTCAACTTGAAGTAGAAGAACTTCTCCAGTGTGTTGGCACATTTGCAGTACTCGCTGTCCGGGGGGTTGTACTCGCGACAGTTGGTGATAATGCGCTGCAGGTCCGCAATGAAAAGTTTCTTGGTCACATAATATCTGTTCTTCAACCTCTCCGTCATTGTCTTCAGGTCTGTGGGAGCAAAGAGACACATCAGTGCTCAAGTGAAAGCCAATTCCTTTTCATGTTATGAGATGATACAGGCCAGTGGTTTTCAAGCTTTTTGATCACAGGGCCCACTATGTGTTCTGCATGTGAGCCACGGACCGCCATTTGACGTCATTTTCACCGCACAGACCCGAACCTAAAGATTTCTTTTGGTTTTACTAACAATTCCAGGCTGGATTTTCCCCATACAAAAACAGGCAAACATACAGTAAATCAAACTGATCATTCTTCTACATTCTGTAATTGTGTATGCTTATTAAGTGGATTAATTTAGATGAATGTCATTTCATTTGATAAGGCAATTCTTCAAAAACGAGACAATGGTCTGGTCCATTATTTGAGAAGAAGCACTACTCAAGCAGTATGATAGGATACCATTGATGTGGGTGAAGGTGAATATGAATACTTCACCATCCTATTATTTTATCCTATGCAAGCAGTGTCACTGATCATGGGAGTGTTAAGAGCACAAAAACTATATACATTAAGTAAATTAAATCATGTAGCAATATGTAGAATAAATAAATAAAATGACAAAAAATAAACCAAAGAAAAGTGTGAGAAAAATATATATCACACATTTATGAGTAAAGAAATGGGATATAAGTCATTTTTTGTTACTGTTATATTTTATTACGCTTACATTAATTCCCAAATACATTTATTTCCCCTTTTATTTTTCTATTTATTTACACATATATTTCCTGCAATATTTCCTTGATGCTCTTTTACGTCTCCTGTATTTCTGTCCCACATATTTATTTATGCTTACAAACTTCTCCAACATTTATGTCTGCAATTACCGGCTGTATATATTGTTGCGTCTATATATTCCTGCGTGTATATATTGTTGCGTCTATATATTCCTGCGTGTATATATTGTTGCGTCTATATATTCCTGCGTGTATATATTGTTGCGTCTATATATTCCTGCGTGTATATATTGTTGCGTCTATATATTCCTGCGTGTATATATTGTTGCGTCTATATATTCCTGCGTGTGAGTATGCTAATTTAGTGGGCTGTCCGGGGCGGGCCCAGTCAGTCTTGCTCATTAACATACTGGATATTTGCATACTGTAGCTAAGCTACTAGGCTACTCGGCCTCGCTAGTCGCCTAGTCGGGCTGGCAGGCGGCGAGGCAGCGTCCCCCGGAGCACAGAGTGCCGGCGGGGTCCTCGCCAGAGGCGGGCTTCGCGTTCGCGTCGCCCCGGTGCTTGGCGTGAGCCCTGGAGGTCCGGAAAAATATATTCCCCTGCGCGGGGGACTTAGACCCTTTCTTCTGGTTGTAGCCTATGTTTGTTTGTACATGCCTTGTTGCGCTTGGGGAAAACCATAGCTGTGGGTTGCGACGGTGCTTCGTTATTTAAGCCGTGTTTGCTCTGCTGGGCTGGGGAATCGGGACAGCAGGAGCGGGGCCGGGGTGCTTGTGGAACTGGGTAGCGACTCGGGGAGCGAGTGGAATCATGTATACCGGCTGCTGACTAACCTCACGCCTGCTGCTGCTGCTAACGCCGTAGCAGTAGCACTGGTACTACTAGTGCTAGCCGGCTTAGCAACCAGGAATTTCAGCATTGTCGATCGGTCGTTCGGACTCTCAAACCCCCAGATAGCGTGGCGCCACCGAACCGAACAGCTGCGAAACAGGGCGGAGCCGCAATCATCGGTAACATGCCCTCGACCCGGCTACGAGGCAACCCGACTGTCCAGCGCTCTCTCTCTGTCTCTCTCTCTCTCTCTCTGTCTCTCTCTCTCTGTCTCTCTCTCTCTGTCTCTCTCTCTCTGTCTCTCTCTCTCTGTCTCTCTCTCTCTCTCTCTCTCTCTCTCTCTCTCTCTCTCTCTCTCTCTCTCTCTCTCTCTCTCTCTCTCTCTCTCTCTCTCTCTCTCTCTCTCTCTCTCTCTCTCTCTCTCTCTCTCTCTCTCTCTCTCTCTCTCTCTCTCTCTCTGTGTGTGTGTGTGTGTGTGTGTGTGTGTGTGTGTGTGTGTGTGTGTGTGTGTGTGTTTACTACGGGTTGCTACGGTAACCCGCACCTGGTGCACGTGTGTGTGTGTGTGTGTGTGTGTGGGGGGGGGGGGGGGGGGGGGGGGGGGGGCCCTAACTACATTTAAAAAGAAAGAGTAAGAACTACCTAAAACTAAACTGAAATGAAAAATCCATATAACCCTGGTGTGTGTGTGTGCGTGCTCACGTGCCATTATATTATTACCGTATTGTCCCGAATATAAGACGACTCGTTTATAAGACGACCCTCATTTTTCAAGACCCATTTACAGAAAAAAAGAAGATTGAATGTCAAATAGTATAGCCCCTGAATATAAGACGACTCCATTTTTGGGGATATTTCCATTGGGAAAAAAACATAGTCTTATATTCAGGCCAATAGGGTATATAGGCCTATATAATTTTCCGACGTGAATTTAAACTAAACTAAACTAAACTAAGAGATTCGTGGCGCGCCTCGTCCAACACAGAACAGTCTGTCCATCTCCCACCAACCCAACGGGGTCCACAAACAGACACGCACGCACGCACGCACGCAGCTGCTATTAATGTATGTATGGGGTACGTCCGCGAAACAGCGCAACAATCAGCATGTATTAACTGGACATTGTAGTGAGTGGGTCAGTTGATCCATTTGAAGAGGTTAGCAGACAGCTGGTAGATACGATAGAAAAATGCTTTTCCTCATATTCCTTTTCGGCAGTATGAGGATGTTGTACAGTAGTGGTCCCCAAATCAGAGCCGTGACCTGTTCATTCCATCGCGCTCCTGCAATGATTTTAATTCTTGATCACCCGCGACAAGTGCGACGAGCCGACAAGTGCGGCTTTTTCAGATTTGATGCAGTTGTACTTGAATTGTACTGTAATTCTCCAAGCTGTTATCAGTTTTGTTGCAGTGTGTACTTGACTTGTACTGTAACTCTCATCTCTGTTAATAAAAATTTCATTCGTTCATTCATTCATTCATTCATTCATTCATTCATTCATTCATCAGCTGTGCGCCGCTCCATCCCGCATTTTTATTGATCAGTCCCACTAAAACTACAAAATAGCTCACAGTCACAGATACAGATGTAGATGGGGAAACAGCTGGACAAATATTAGGTCGGCCCTATTATGCTTATGCAATATAGCCTATAGTGGTATCAGACAGTGCACTCACATGGTGGGGGCGTGGGGGGGGGGATGAGAGAGAGACGCGTGGTGGTGGTCTCTAGAACAAGCAGTATTTGTAGACCTACTCAGATGTCCAGTGTTCTCATTCCCGTGGACCCCCATTTTTATGTCAAGGGCCAACAGCTCTGGCAGTAATTGACAAATCTTTCAATTTCGAGGGAATGCACAACGAGGGGTTATCCTATTAGGCTAAAGCATGAGAGCGCGTGTCGCTCCAGACCCCTTGCCTAGAGTAGGGTTTAATATTTCTCCCGAATTTGGCCCATTTTACATCCCGGGATTTTGCCGACGATCTCCCGGGCCCTCCCGGGAAATCCCGTTAAAAAAAAAGATAGAAAAAAGTCCCCTAAAATGCTTTTATATGTAGATACTTAATATTCTCAATAGAATAGTGATATTTTATTGTTTTAAACGTTTCATTTGACCAAAATACGAGCATTATCACATACAAATATTAATAATGTAGCACGCAAAACATGCATATAATTGTATTAGGTTGGTGACATCGCTGAAATATTTGGTGTCGTTGTTTAATGATGAATTGATTGCAGCTGTGCGTGTTATCAGCTATAGGCCTACAGGTTTTAGTTGCTGTCTGACATGACATGCACGGAATACAATGCACATTATATAATTTATTTTGAAGAGGATATATTATTGGATATTCTCGGTGGACATATGATTATTGGTCTGCATGCTTGCCTGTCAGAGTGAGGGGGAGAGCTGCTGCTCTGTGGCGTTTTTTGCATGTAAAACAAATGGTAGGCTGTTGTAAGTTGTTGAACATTGCAGAGTGACCGTATGATGCACACAACGAAAAACAAAAGGTTGTAGAACAGAGACAATCTGTCGCGAGGAAAATAAACTCTCAGATTCGATAGCTTGCTAATAATGAATGACAGGACAGATGCATTGCGTCCGCGCGTCCGTGCCTGCGCAGGACTCCAGTGAGTGCAGTTCTCTTCATACGTTCATTATTGCTAAAGTGTCTGATCCGCATCTATAAATGCATGACGATGCTAGCCTCTAAAACCCACGCGCGCCAGCATTTTCATGATGTCTCGGCAAGGGCAGTCGTACTCGTGCGGTCCTGAGTCCTGACCGCCCGCATTTAGACCATGCGTCGCCAATACTGCGTCCCGCTGGCACCGCGACGCTCCCTTCATGTAGCCCTACCTACAGCCTAATTATGCAAGGGCCCGGTTATATTTGGTATTTGACCACTCATAGATATGTGGAAAAACGCGATCTGTGTGGAAAATTTAAGAAAGAAATGCGAGGAGAGGAGAGGAGGGAAGGGACGTCGCGGACACAGAGCCATAGATACTTTTTTTCACGACTGGAGCACCTCAACTATAACTGACCTGCCTTTTGTAAATTCAGAATCAACAACGATGTGCCCTAATGATGCTGGCGGCCTGGCTGGCCTTGATCGTCATTAAACTCTACGTAATTAATATGCCATTCACTGCATTAAGTTCCATATAATGTGCCCATCCTGGCCATTGACCACATAATGCCTGCAAAACGAATTTGGTTATAGAAACATGTATAGTTGTGCAGTTGCATTTGTCCCGCGTGCGCCAATGGCGCAGCGCCATGGTTAAGTGGCCAAAAAAAGCTGCACGTCTATGGTTTTGGAGCAGCAAGACGCGCATTACGCACAGGAGTCTGATCGATGTAAAACTGTAATCATATATTGCCAAAAAAGCGCGCTCGTCTGTGCGAGAGAGAAATGAGGGGATTATTTATTGGTGCCGCTAACCTCCCCGAAAAATAGCCAATCTACAAGCACACAGATCTGTGTGTGTGTGTGTGTGTGTGTGTGTGTGTGTGTGTGTGTGTGTGTGTGTGTGTGTGTGTGTGTGTGCGCGCGCGCGCGCCTTATTTTGTCTGCTTGCTTTCGTCCGTGGTTCATTGCGGCATGGCCCGCTAGTACTTCTTTTATATGATTTAATCATAAATTATGGCGAAACAAAACAGATGTGATTGGCTCCGCATAAGCCTTACACCATAATGCAACTTTGCATTTAGTTAATATCTTTATATGATTATGGGATGGTCAGTGAGAGAGCATTTTCCAAACGTCGGGTTTTGTGCTTTTGCTGGGTGCTGTTTTGATAGTGTTGCGGGCAAGAAATGTCAACACTGTCACTGTCCTTACGCCTAGTAAGGCAAGAAATAGTCACGCACAAAAACATTCCAGTCTTGTTCCGTGTTCAGATACCAGGCGGGGAACACCCTTTTTAAAGAAAATGGTCCTATGTTCCCCGGTCCATAGGCATGTACAAACAAACATAGGCTACAACCAGAAGAAAGGGTCTAAGTCCCCCGCGCAGCCGGGGAATATATTTTTCCGGACCTCCAGGGCTCACGCCGAGCACCGGGGCGACGCGAACGCGAAGCCCGCCTCTGGCGAGGGCCCCGCCGGCACTCTGTGCTCCGGGGGACGCTGCCTCGCCGCCTGCCAGCCCGACTAGGCGACTAGCGAGGCCGAGTAGCCTAGTAGCTTAGCTACAGTATGCAAATATCCAGTATGTTAATGAGCAAGACTGACTGGGCCCGCCCCGGACAGCCCACTAAATTAGCATACTCACACGCAGGAATATATAGACGCAACAATATATACACGCAGGAATATATACACGCAGGAATATATACACGCAGGAATATATAGACGCAACAATATATACACGCAGGAATATATAGACGCAACAATATATACACGCAGGAATATATAGACGCAACAATATATACACGCAGGAATATATAGACGCAACAATATATACAGCCGGTAATTGCAGACATAAATGTTGGAGAAGTTTGTAAGCATAAATAAATATGTGGGACAGAAATACAGGAGACGTAAAAGAGCATCAAGGAAATATTGCAGGAAATATATGTGTAAATAAATAGAAAAATAAAAGGGGAAATAAATGTATTTGGGAATTAATGTAAGCGTAATAAAATATAACAGTAACAAAAAATGACTTATATCCCATTTCTTTACTCATAAATGTGTGATATATATTTTTCTCACACTTTTCTTTGGTTTATTTTTTGTCATTTTATTTATTTATTCTACATATTGCTACATGATTTAATTTACTTAATGTATATAGTTTTTGTGCTCTTAACACTCCATAGTCACTGATCATGGGAGGGATTAAGGTTTTTCTTTTTCGCTTTTTACTCCTTTCCTTTGTTTTTCTTTAAAAAACAAACAATAAAACATTATACTGTACCAATTATATAATATATCTCTTCAAGAAAAAAGGCCTGACACTCGCACCTTAATTTTCGTTTCGTTTCATCAGAACATTTTTTTGATGGGCGTGACTAGTCATTCAGGGAGTGGTGCCAGGCTAAATATAGGCCACTTCTTGTTCTTAATCTAATGATTAAAGAGCAAAGCACATCAGTACTAGGATATACTGTACAAGTCTTTTGGGTGACTTTGGGTTAGATCTTCTGCATGTCTTGCACCCCGGTTCTCAGATTTGCTTGCCATTATCAATATAGATTATGGACATATTCCTACATTTATCTGTAAATTACATGGTTTGAAATAGCAATATAGCAAATACTGAGATGAGATGAGATGAGATTCAATTTATTGTCAATGCACAGTATAAATACAGTACAACGAAAAGTATTTTCACATCTCATCAGGGCAAACAATACTCAAGGTGTGTGTGCGCATGCAAAGACTATATAGACACAAGGAGGAAGTCCCAGGCCACTGATGTCACTTATTCACGTCCATTTTAATATCAATTACAGTTTATGACCCTATCTTGTTTCTATGGAAGTGTTTTAGCCCAATAATTATATATATTAAGTAAATAAAAACATGTAGCAATATGTAGAATAAATAAATAAAATGACAAAAAATAAACCAAAGAAAAGTGTGAGAAAAATATATATCACACATTTATGAGTAAAGAAATGGGATATAAGTCATTTTTAGTTACTGTTATATTTAATTACGCTTACATTAATTCCCAAATACATTTATTTCCCCTTTTATTTTTCTATTTATTTACACATATATTTCCTGCAATATTTCCTTGATGCTCTTTTACGTCTCCTGTATTTCTGTCCCACATATTTATTTATGCTTACACACTTTTACATTTCCTTCTCCTACATTTACATTCCTGCGTCTATTTATGTCTGCCTTTCCTTTCTCTTTATATTTTTGGCCGTATATATTCCTGCGTGTGAGTATGCTAATTTAGTGGGCTGTCTGGGGCGGGCCCAGTCAGTCTTGCTCATTAACATACTGGATATTTGCATGGGGCAGTGTTGCCAACTTGGCGCATTTGTCGCTATATTTAGCGCTTTTTCAGACCCCCCTAGCGCCAAAATTAGTGAAAAACTCCTGGCGGAAAATCTAGTGCTTTTTTTGCTGGTGAGTTGGGGCGAAACTGGTTGACAGGCACCAGAGCTAAAACCCTCATTTTTCACCATTTTTCCTCCAATGACAGTGTTTTCAACCAGTAGTCCCCTGGCTAATAATGAACATCTGGTTAACCAGATGTAACTCTTTGAGAGTGTAAAAGTGTAAAATGAAACCAAATGGACCCTTGCAGGTCCATTTGGTTTCATTTTTAAAATATTCATCATGTGTGTTAGCCCAAGTCTACACAACTAGAGAATGTAGGAGATTAATGGTCATTTACTCATTTTGATCTGTGTGGCAAGCATCTAGTGCAGGGGTTTTCAACAAGTGGTCCGGGGACCACCAGTGGTCCTTGAGAGGGTTCCAGGCTGCCCCCAGCTAAGTTGTTTAACCAAATGTAACTCTCAAGAGTTAAAATATCCATCATGCAAATTAGTCCAAATCTACACAACTAGAATTAAGATTAATGTCATGGACAGAAGCAAAAGAAATCTTTAGTTTTGGGGGCTGTGGGTCTAAAAAATATCCTCAATTGGTGGTCCGTGGCTCAGATTCTGAATAAATAGTGGGCCCTGGTATGAAAATGGTTGAACCCCCACTGCTCTAGCGCATTCTAGTGCATTTTGGAAGTGCCACTAGTGCATTTTGGATTTGGGCAGTTGGCAACACTGGCATCAGGAAATGCCGATTCGAGGAAAAGACCGGAAGTAGAGCTTGCAGGTTAAAACCTACTTTTCAGAAATATGTAGTTGCTGTCCGTAGTATTTAATTGCTGGAAAAATGGACGCTCCTGACGAGAACGATGCCTTCAACAACACTAGAGATTTTGACGGACCACAACCATAGTGATAGTGGCACTTCCAAAATGCACTAGAATGCGCTAGAGCAGTGGGGGTTCAACCATTTTCATACCAGGGACCACTATTTATTCAGAATTTGAGCCACGGACCACCAATTGAGGATATTTTAGACCCACAGCCCCCAAAACTAAAGATTTCTTTTGCTTCTGTCCATGACCGTTAATCTTAATTCTAGTTGTGTAGATTTGGACTAATTTGCATGATGGATATTTTAACTCTTGAGAGTTACATTTGGTTAAACAACTTAGCTGGGGGCAGCCTGGAACCCTCTCAAGGACCACTGGTGGTCCCCGGACCACTTGTTGAAAACCCCTGCACTAGATGCTTGCCACACAGATCAAAATGAGTAAATGACCATTAATCTCCTACATTCTCTAGTTGTGTAGACTTGGGCTAACACACATGATGAATATTTTAAAAATGAAACCAAATGGACCTGCAAGGGTCCATTTGGTTTCATTTTTACACTTTTACACTCTCAAAGAGTTACATCTGGTGAACCAGATGTTCATTATTAGCCAGGGGACTACTGGTTGAAAACACTGTCATTGGAGGAAAAATGGTGAAAAATGAGGGTTTTAGCTCTGGTGCCTGTCAATCAATTTCACCCCAACTCACCAGCCAAAAAGCACTAGATTTTCCGCCAGGAGTTTTTCACTAATTTTGGCGCTAGGGGGGTCTGAAAAAGCTCTAAATATAGCGACAAATGCGCCAAGTTGGCAACACTGCCCCATGCAAATATCCAGTATGTTAATGAGCAAGACTGACTGGGCCCGCCCCAGACAGCCCACTAAATTAGCATACTCACACGCAGGAATATATACGGCCAAAAATATAAAGAGAAAGGAAAGGCAGACATAAATAGACGCAGGAATGTAAATGTAGGAGAAGGAAATGTAAAAGTGTGTAAGCATAAATAAATATGTGGGACAGAAATACAGGAGACGTAAAAGAGCATCAAGGAAATATTGCAGGAAATATATGTGTAAATAAATAGAAAAATAAAAGGGGAAATAAATGTATTTGGGAATTAATGTAAGCGTAATTAAATATAACAGTAACTAAAAATGACTTATATCCCATTTCTTTACTCATAAATGTGTGATATATATTTTTCTCACACTTTTCTTTGGTTTATTTTTTGTCATTTTATTTATTTATTCTACATATTGCTACATGTTTTTATTTACTTAATATATATAATTATTGGGCTAAAACACTTCCATATGTTTCATTTCTCTAAACAATATGATCCTCTGTTCTAAAACCTTTCAATCCATGATGCTGCAACGTTGGCGGGCAAGTTGTCACAAACCAGACACCAATGATGGTGGTAAATAAGTTAAAGAAGCAGCCCATTAATGAAGCCTTCTTTTGTGCTCCATACTGTATGTCACAGACTGTATAATCTGTTTCATAAGGCAAGTAGGCAACACAAGGACATGCCAAAAGACAGTAGATAGTCATGTGGTAGGAGCACTCACCGATGGGGAAGCGGATTATTTCATAATAATCTGGAGCCTCTGATTTCTTCACAGGTTCCATGAAGGGCCAGGCATCTGGATGAGTCTGATGGGGAGGCATAGCAGGTTACTCAGGGCTATTGGAACCACCGCAGCATTTGTGTATGTACAGTATGGCCTGCACACCCTTCAGGGTCTTCATGATCTACCATGGCAATTGTAAAGTAGCCTAACGGAAGTTAAATGTTGGCTGAATGAGATGCCTAGTTATGGTTTGGCTGCCCCTCGTCCATTGTTTCAGTAGAAAATAGCTTTGATGTGGGTGACTGTGTAATATCATTTTCATTTCAGATGTCTTCCATGAGAATTGAATTTACTATTTTATTCTATGTGAAGTCACTGAGCAGTATAGGTGTGAGGGATTGAGGGCTCCCTTTCTCTTTTTGCCCTTTCCTCTTAGTTTTACATAAGACAAAATGGATACTGTACCCATTATATAATAATTTATAATCTGTTCTTAATACATATATATATATATACACACACTGTAGGTGTACTCGTTTAAGGATGCCTTTCTTATAAAATCTCAGTCGGATGTTCAAACATTTCACTGTGATTTCAAATATATTCATAATTGTCCATCACTGAAACAAATAGAAACTGAAAAGTTTCAAAGTAGAATACAGTCTGATTGTGCAGTTCCTTACCTTAACCTGGGCCAGGAGGTTCTTCAGCATGTTGTACAAAAGGTCAGGGTCCTTCACCTCCTTCCTAAAAACACGCACGCACACACCCACAGTATTATCAAGCTGTAAGTCAACATCTTCATATCAGTCCAAATATGGAGGGGCAGGCGGTCCGAGATGAAAACAACAAAATAAAATATGACTGATGCACACGGTTCTAGACAGTTTGCACCACAGGGGTCAGGCTGTAAAAACAACAATGCACGGAAAATACTGTCAAGGTGACTGATGCAGTACGAATTTCTGAATATGCACTTAAAAAGGAAATTCAGTAGAAGGTTGTCTCTATCTGGACTCTGGAGCACACATTGATTTACACTGTACACTGCCAGTTGGCCACATTCTTTTCAAATATTTGTTTTTGAAAATTCTAACTTTATTTTTTGAAACTGTACAACATAAATCAATGGGGCTCTGATCAATTTGAAAAATTCAGGAATCTAACCAGTCATTGGTTAAACCAGACTGCTTCCGTTTTTTGAGGGACCTTTGATGTAAAATCTCCCTTCATTGTCAACAGGAATGTGTTTTTGTACAACATAGTGTCTATTTTATATCATGATGATGTATAAGAGTTCCCCGCACTTCACACAGGTGTGTTTTTTCATGGCATCAGACTACCGTGCTGTGGAGCGCTTACCCCTTCTCCTTGATACTGGGTTTCCAGCCCGTCTCCCCTGAAAACAAAAGGTAAATGTTTTATTTAAAGGAAATGTCTCTTAAATAATAATAAACCACTATGATTTAATAATAATGACCATTATAATAATGACCATTATGATTTGAATATATGATCTTTCCCCAACCACAATCCAGACACTTACTGATGCCTGGAATGCTCTCCACAGGGATCTGCCGCACGCCCTCTTTAAAGCAGGTGAGGCCTGGGTACACCTTCCTGATCTGGCTCTGCTTCCTCTCAATTAGCTTCTTGATGATCTTATTTTGCCAGTGGAAGACAGAAAACTATTATTATAACTATTATTAAAACTATTACACACTGACACACACACACACACACACTAGGTGTGTTATGCACGCTTATTTGTACCGAACCCCAAGAAGTGTGAACTTCAAAAGTCTGTTTTTCCATGGAGGCTTGGGGCAGAGGAAGGGTTATTTTTACTAGCTCCTTCCCCTTACCGTCCTTAATGTACTTGGCAAGTCAAGGTGGGCTGATCAGCCAGGGATGCTGCCGCACCAGAACCTTGAGGCTTACATGTGGCGCCCGAGCGATAAGAAAGTGCAGAATTAGAGTATGCTGAACACATCAGATAGAGCTCCCTTTGACTTTTTGACAGTCTTTCGCCACTAATAACAGCCATTGAAGTTTTTAGACCAGCAGATCTACAACCAGTCTGTTGTTGAGAACACAGGATTTAAACACATTGAAGGCGAGTCAATACGTGTGAGTCGTGTGACACAAAGTCATCTTTCACCAATTATGTTTTCACTTGAGATATACATCAAAGTGTCATGATGAATTTTAGACCAATCCATACCTCTTTTTGTCTCTTGATAATGTGGGAGAGCTCTGTGTAGGGGATCCTGGGATTCAGCTCGCACTCCATGAGTGTCGCACCCTCATAATCCTTGATGTAACCAAGATAACGACTCTTCGGCACTTTGATGTCTTTGGAAAAGCCCTGGGAAGGAAAATGGGACCAATTTTACCAGAAAAAAACGATAACCAAAGAGTTGCTTTACAGTAGGTCATGTGGATGAAGGGAATGGGAAATCATTTTTTGCAGGTACCTGCTTCTTGAAGTAGCCAATGGCATATTCGTCGGCATATGTGAGAAAATAGAGGATGCTGTGTTTGATGTGGTACTCCTTTAGGTGGTTCATCAGATGGGTTCCATAGCCCTTAGAACAACAAGGAAATTAACGTGTCATTGTGGGAGACATCACTTTATCGCCAGCTCTGCTCGCACGCAGTAACATACTGTACCTTGACTTGCTCGTTGGAAGTGACAGCACAGAACACAATCTCCGTGAAGCCCTGAGTGGGGAACATCCTAAAACAGATGCCTCCAATAACGCGGCCATCTTTAATGAGGGCCAAGGTCTTGTGCTTCCTGCAGAATAGGTGGGACATTTTCAAACGTCAAGAAGGCCTCTGTCCAAGTGTTAAGCAAGGCATCGCATAGATCTGTGATGTGAGAAACGGGTCTACCTACGGGTCAAACACCAGTCGCGTAATGTACTCTTTGGGCATGCGAGGTAACTGATGAGAGAAGACGTTCTGCAGGCCCACCAGCCACATCAGAATCTTTTTGTTAGACTTCTGGGAGAGGGAGTTCCCAATGACGTGGAACTCTATGATACCTCGCCTCTCTTCTAATCGAGCCGTTTCATCACGTGCAGCGTTTGGCGTCAACAAGTTTGTCTAGTGAAATTAAATACAGAAATAGCACCAATGTCAATTGCACACATTACATACACTGAACAAAATCCCCATATCTGTAGAAACCATGAAATGGCTACCATCTGCGCTCACCTCTGGCCCCAGCATAGCAGCTGGGTCTGTAATGGTCATCATCACCTCGTTGACCAGTTCCATGGGAATGTCTCCCATCACTCTGATTCGCTTGGCATCTTCCAGGGTCAGCGGCTCTGGAAGTTTACGTTTCTCTCCTGGTGACACAGCAGTACACAGGTCACAATGTGTCACAGTTTTACTACAAGAGACATTATGTGACAAAAAAAACAACAACAAAAAAAACACAATTTCTAAAAAGAGCTGAGATGTCACTAGTGCGGTATTTGACAAATAGAGAGAGACCTGGGATGGGCTCTGATCCTCCAGTGTCCATACTGCCCATTGATGAAACACTGGTGATGCCCTTTGGGAAAGACGGGGACCTCGACACAGCAGCAGGACTAATAACTACAATGAAGAAAAACACCACAGGTATCAACTTGAAAGTTACAAATGTGAAAGTTACGTAACTATTGCATTTCAAAAGTTACACAACTGTAAATAAATATTGTAGGCTTTTTGCTTCATGTAAATATCTTTTGCCAGTGTTCATGATCATGCTTTTCACTTTTAAAATTCTACATGCAGTACCCTACCATTCCAATGGAGGGCAGAAGGGTGAAAATGATGAATGAATAAATCCTGTGCATTTTGAATTAGGACAGGTGGACTTTGTTTACAAATTCTTAAGACACACTCGGGTTTGAATCAGAAGCAAGCAACCATGTCTCAACAGGTTTTATGGTCGATCATTGAGCAATTTGAAAACCCATCCAAAAAGAAATCATTGATCCAGACCATCCTCCATCCATTCATAGAATGTGAACAAATCATCTCAGCAGAGTTGCGCCACACAATAGTATCAAATGGGACTCCAGGCATGGAAATGGTTGCTAATCCGAAGTTAATGACACGAGCCAGTGGCCACATAGAATGGGAACATTTCTTTTTTTGTCAGTCAAGATGAATAGAACAAAATTTAACTGTGCAACAATGGTGAAGAAATGGAATTTGGAGCTGCATTTTCTGAAAACCACTAATCATTCGACTAAACTTGTCCAGTCTGTAGTAAAAGAAAGGCATGTCTGTTTCCATTAGGCCATTTTGTAACCCTAACATTCAGCGACAGTGGCATGGACAGTACAGATGAACATGCCCACACCCCATCAGTTCAAAACAAAAAGGTACACCTCACTGACCTGTTTGGTGGCCAAGCTGTGCTCCATCAGATGCAGGCATGGTGAAGTCAGCCTCCCAGATGGGAGAATTCTCCCCATAGATTTCCTCTTCAAGCATCGACAAGAACCTGCAACATGTACATGCACACTATGACCCGACAAATACCTTTGATTTTGAAGCATCCCATTTCAATGGGAAGGCAGATGGTACTAGGACTGTCGCAATAAGCACAATATTGCACAATTAATATGCCAACAGGGAATGGAAAACAACCTCAACTATTTTATTTCATTTTCTTGTCATGAGGTGCTAGTGTGTTTAATATTTTACACTTCAATAGAAGTGAATTGTATTACATTGTTTATGCCTACGTAAAAATCAAAAACACACTATGTGGTTGCACTTACTTGGGAAAGTGTGTGAGGATGAGTGTGCGCTTTTCTGGTAGCAGTTTATCCTTCTCTACTCTAAACTTCTCCAGAAGCTGACGACGTGTCACTGTGAAGATCGACTTGAGCAAACTACGGCCAAAAACCTGTGTGGTTTCATAGCGTGGTAGGCTGTCGTTACTCTGTGGGACATGGCAGTAGCACAACCACCTGAAAATGAAGACAATAAGAAAGGGAAATCAGCCGAAATACTACCATTGCACATAATGGTGGCAAATTTAATTTATTTATACACTGTGTATATATAGTCAAACAATATACTATGGGCATATTATACATTATAATATTTTTTAAAAATGGGATTATACATGTTTTTAAAGGGTTGAATAACACAGACCTAGTATAGTCCACTTTGTATGCGGTTCCATCATCTTTCTGGGAGCGTTGGCGGAATTGCGAGGGTGTCTCTAACTTCCAGTAGTTCAGGCACAAGAGGAACATCTTTGAAAGTTCAAACATAGTTTGCCTCTCCTTCGGTGCCAGGTGACTAAACTTGTACTGAACAAAATTCAACACGCCCTTTGGAATAAAAGAAAAAAAGAAATAAGGAAGATAAATATTTCTTGTACAGACACTGTAGGGCAGTGGTTGCAAATTTCAATGTTCCGTGGAGAACCATTCAAACCCATTCACGTGGTGCTTGTGGGAAGGTTTAGCAGGAGGAGGAATATATTCATCTTTTCCAAGTTAATTTGTTGTCGCCTTGAAGAAGATGAATATATGTTTGACTTAGAGAGCCCTTTGTGCCACTAGCTGTTAAGTATATACTGACTGAGGCACACAATATTCGCTTGTCTCCTTCAGTAGTCAAATTGATCTGAAAAACATGCAAGTACTGTAGAGTTAGTGTTGCATATTGTATCTTTTGTAAAATATTGGTAAGAGCTGCACTGAATGCGATGAATTTACCCTGCTGTATGAATCTAATGGCATCTACATACCGTAAAAGTTGTGCTGCCTTTTGCGACTGAATTTAACCCACATAATCAATAAAGTGTCAGCGTAGCTCAGTCGGTAGAGCTCTCACCTTTGGACCAATACCAGGCAATAACGACACAGTTTTGAGTAGCATGGCTTGGTGCAGCAGGTCATGCTGGAAGTACTGGTAGCTGTGGTGCTCCTCCTAAACAATCCATTTACCAGGGGTCTAGTGCACTGTAATGGGGTAGACTGCCTCGTCTTACTGTCTGATACCTACCCTTTGCCTAATCATAATTATTTGAGGTACTCAAATAATCATCAGGATTGATTGCCATAATAATTTCCATGTTGAATACTACTCGTACTAGAAGTGTCGTAATCTGACTAATTGATTCATCGTTTAAATGATCGGCCAATAAATCGATTATGAAAATAATCATTAGTTGCATCCCTAACTCACACATTTTCAATGTTTCAGTTTCAGTAGCAGATCTACAAGCTCACGTGAAGACTCACAGTCCATCCATTTTCACAACTTTAAGTTATTAACATGTCAGATAATTCCTACAAAGCATAACAGATTTTATTTCTTCCCCCCAGATAACAAATTTCAGTGTTTAATATCAAAACACCAATTATTTGAATGACAGGAAAATGTTGGCACTAGAGCCCAAGACGACAAGGCTCACCTGCTCAATGTTGGGCTTTTCAAAGGGTGGACTCCCCAGAGATCCCTCTACAATGGGCTGGCTCATCTGCAGGATACATTTTCTCAGCAGCTACAATAGTAAAGAACAGATGCAAAGGGCCATGTCAGCATACCACTACAATACAGAATACAGTAGTATAACGTAAGTTTATACTACTTTACTTTATTTTACTTTTTTTAGAAGGAGCTGTATGATTTATAGTTATTGTCACCTTGAAGAGGTAGAAGTAGACCTGCTTGGTATCTGTGTCCTCCTCTTTGTGCACAGACATGAAGAGGTTCTCCACATCCACCACCATGCCCAATAGCCTGTTAATCTCCTCTTCCGACACATTCTCCAGGTGGGACACATGGTCAGCTACAACAAAAATTAACAAATGTTTATCCCCTCATAGGAATTGTCTAGCTTTAAAGAGATGTCTCTGGACTTTGGACTTCCATGCCAGGGACATGTAGAATAAAAAAAAGAACAAGTCTGCCAAATCAGTGGTTCCCAAAGTTTTTCATGTCAAGGACCCCCAAATTCACTCATTATGCCAGTTTGAAGATATATGCTCCATAAGAGAAGAATTTTACTGCTTAGGAGTAATTTTCAAACATTGTCATTTTAAGGACACTCGGTTTGACACACTAAAACCCCCTCATTTAATGTCATTTCTATCATGGGACCCCCAATTTATATTGTCACAACTAAATTCATTTGGTTGAGATACCCTCCTGGAACTGCCTCAGGTACCCCTGGGTGTCCACAATCCCCACCTTGGGAAGCACTGTGCTGCATAACAAAATACATTAAAAGGACGTGAGCTACTACATGAATTAAAAGGAATTGACTTGGTACCCAGGGCATGTCCACAGCTGCGACAGGGCTCGCTCAAGCTGGCGGCTTGCTGCTGCAGGTCCATGCGAGTGGCTGTGGGAGGATTTGGATTTTTCCAGCCATTGCACTTGCATGTGTCATTAGCCTGCGAAAAGCCACAATGTATGCGCACATTACAGGCGCCTGCAAACGCATTTTAATGTAATGCATTATTAGCAATACTTGTCTGAATACTGGCTAGCTAGCCATCATTGTAAAACCCGTATTCCATTAACATTTAACAGCACAATATTGTTGCCTAAAACTGTACATACATAGCAAGCTGCAAACAAGAGCTTATATGGTTTCAGAGCGATATGCAGAACTCCGTTCAAGCTTTTGTTTATGCAGTGTGATAACATTAGCGTTAACATTCTAGCGTTATCCTCAGTGCTTTGTTGTGCTAAACTTCAGCTAGCGGAGATGCTAGCTACCTTGCATGCTGAGAACACGCCAAGTTTCTCGAGCTTTTTCGCCCGTGGGAAAGCCCGGACCTGGGCTTTCTTCTGGCTCGCTCTCTGCTGCTGGCTGAGCCCCGGTCTGGCCGGGTCGCTGCTCCCTGAACCGGAGCCCGTCGCAGCGGCGGTCGACCCAGCAGACCCGCTAGACTGGGCTTGGACAAGCCGGGGTTGTAAGGCCTGCGCTGCCGGGTCCGACATAATAAGATCCACGCTCGCCGAAACTCTTCTTCTCCTCTTCCCGTTCCCGTTTGGTTGATGCTCCGCAGCCTATGCAGCACCCCCACCCCCTCCAAACAGTGGCAGCGAAGTGCATTATGGGTGACGTAGTGCCGCCTGGGTTTTCACCAGGTTTTCACCGATGGTACTCCGTACCTCTATGGTCTATGGCAGTGGTTTTCACAGGGATTAAAGCAAAAAAAAATCCTGGGCCTGAACTTTCCAAACATATATATATATATATATTATATATATATATATATATATATATATATATATATATATATATATATATATATATATATATATATATATATATATATTATATATATATATATATATATATATATATATATATATATATATATATATATATATATATATATATATATATATATATATATGCGTTGCCCCCCCATGCCTAGATCCGTCCTGCACAAACCCTGATTGAGATACATGTAAAATGACTGATTTCTCTAATACAGTAAATAATCAATCATTTCAGTATCACACTTCTAAATCAGTTCAACCACACATAGAGGTGACTACGCACTGGACAAATGTGCAAGACCTGTCAACTTTACAACGACTGTCCGTTGGACAGAGTTTTGTGATACTTTCTAAGAACACTGATTAGTATTGCCATTACCTGGGGTTAGGGATGTAAATTATCGATTAATTGGATATTAATTTGTACACATAACATGAAACATTTATATTTTCTCTCTGACACTAGATAGGATAGCAATTTTACAAATATTCAGGTAGTCCATTCATTGTAGCCTAATTATATTTGAACTGGGGACCCCCCCCACCCAGACTATAGCAACAGAATGGTTCCACAGATAAATATTGTGGAGATGGCAGATCTACAAGCTCATTGTGAAACTGTAGACCAGCTATTTTCACAATTCTTGCCTCTTATATAAAACAATCCTGTGTTGATTAGTTTTCATACAGCATTAGAACCACTGATATGAATACTACTATGCCTACTGCTTTGCATGGGGACATAAGACAACAAAACATTATTGGAGGGGCACTAAGGTGAAGCAATAACTCAATAATGATAGTGAAAAGAGCTGTCTGTGGACTGGACTGAAGAGCATTCCAGAGGGCTAGCAGGAGGGTTCTATATGGGGCCATACTAGCTCTGGTTCATAGCTCTAACAGTGGAGCTATGGACCAGTGCTAGGGCTAGACAGACTGCTGGAAATTAGCATTAGCTTTCAACTCTAATGTAAACACTTTTGGCTAACCAGCTAGCGAAGCTAACGTTAGTCACTCATTCCCATATGGAACTGCTGCGTTGTCGTTGCAGCCAGTGCTGCACACACTTTATCACACATGCACCTCCGTGCGTTCACCCTGTAAATCTCCCACCAACGGGTCAAAGCAATGCGCTCTTATCTCGTTCTACATGGCATTAATTTGCGTGCGTGTTTCAACACCGCTACTGCGTCTTGTGTGTGCGCGCCTCGCTCCACTCCGCGATGGCACACAGCGGTGTGTCCAACGCGCGTCAGAGAGGCATTGAGAGAGCAGGGAGAGAGACTGGCTGACGCACCGGACCACGGCTAAAACAAGAGAGGAGACGTACTGGTGTTGATGCGGGGAGTAAGAAAAAAAGAAAAACGGAATCAACAGATCTTTCTCTTGAAAGAAGAGAGAGAGAGAGAGAGAGAGAGAGAGAGAGAGAGAGAGAGAGAGAGAGAGAGAGAGAGAGAGAGAGACAGAGAGAGAGAGAGAGAGAGAGAGAGACAGAGAGAGAGGGGAGAGAGAGAGGGGAGAGAGAGAGGGAGAGAGACAGAGAGAGAGAGAGAGAGAGAGAGAGGAGAGAGAGAGAGAGAGAGAGAGAGAGAGAGAGAGAGAGAGAGAGAGAGAGAGAGAGAGAGGGAGAGAGAGAGGGAAGAGAGAGAGGAGAGAGAGAGAGAGAGAGAGAGAGAGAGAGAGAGAGAGAGAGAGAGAGAGAGAGAGAGACAGAGAGAGAGAGGGAGAGAGAGAGGAGAGAGAGAGAGGGAGAGAGAGAGAGAGAGAGAGAGAGAGAGAGAGGGAGAGGAGAGAGAGAGAGAGAGAGAGAGAGAGAGAGAGACAGAGAGAGAGAGGGAGAGAGACAGAGAGAGAGAGAGAGAGAGACAGAGAGAGAGAGGGAGAGAGAGAGAGAGAGAGAGAGAGAGAGAGAGAGAGAGAGAGGGAGAGAGAGAGGGAGAGAGAGAGAGAGAGAGAGAGACTTTTTAGACGGGCTCTTTACCACCACCGCGATTCTGTGTGAAATAAGTGACCAAATGGGTGAGGTTGTAACTTTATAAACTTTATGCGAAAATATGTGGGGATTGTGAAATCAAGCGAGGCATGTTTATGCAATTATTCTGGGAATTACGCGGCGGTTAAGAGCCCAAATATTATATCTATTACGTAAATAAAAACATGTAGCAATATGTAGAATAAATAAATAACATGACAAAAAATAAACCAAAGAAAAGTGTGAGAAAAATATATATCACACATTTATGAGTAAAGAAATGGGATATAAGTCATTTTTTGTTACTGTTATATTTTATTACGCTTACATTAATTCCCAAATACATTTATTTCCCCTTTTATTTTTCTATTTATTTACACATATATTTCCTGCAATATTTCTTTGATGCTCTTTTACGTCTCCTGTATTTCTGTCCCACATATTTATTTATGCTTCTATTTATGTCTGCATTTGCTTTCTCTATATATTTTTGCCTGTATTTCCTTGCGTGTGAGTATGCTAATTTAGTGGGCTGTCCGGGGCGGGGCCAGTCAGTCTTGCTCATTAATATACTGGATATTTGCATTTGCAGCTAAGCTACTAGGCTACTCGGCCTCGCTAGTCGCCTAGTCGGTCTCGCAGGCGGCGAGGCAGCGTCCCCCGGAGCACAGAGTGCCGGCGGGGCCCTCGCCAGAGGCGGGCTTCCCCCCTGGGCAAAGCCGGCGCGTCGCCCCTGTGCTCGGCGTGAGCCCTGGAGCCTCCAGGGCTCACGCCGAGCACAGGGGCTGCGACGGTGCTTCGTTATTTAAGCCGCACCGTCATTTAAGCCGTGTTTGCTCTGCTGGGCTGGGGAATCCAGCTGGGGAATGCTTGTGAAACTGGGTAGCGACTCGGGGAGCCGACGCTGATGAGGCTGAGCTGAAGCTGCCTGCTGCTGCCTAACCTCACGCCTGCTGCTGCCACTACTAGTGCTAGCCGGCTTAGCAACCAGGAATTTCAGCATTGTCGATCGGTCGTTCGGACTCTCAAACCCCAGATAGCGTGGCGCGCTCCGGCCACCGAACCGAACAGCTGCGAAACAGGGCGGAGCCGCAATCATCGGTAAACATGCCCTCGACCCGGCTACGAGGCAACGCGGCGTACCGACTCTCTCTCTCTCTCTCTCTTCTCTCTCTCTCTCTCTCTCTCTCTCTCTCTCTCTCTCTGGTACTCGTGTGTGTGTGTGTGTGTGTGTGGGGGGGGGGGGGGGGGGGGGGGGCCTAACTACATTTAAAAAGAAAAGAGTAAGAACTAACTAAAACTAAACTGAAATGAAAATCCATATAACCCTGGCGTGTGTGTGTGTGTGTGTGCGTGCTCACGTGCCATTATATTATTATACAGGCCTATATAATTTTCCGACGTGAATTTAAACTAAACTAAACTAAGAGATTCGTGGCGCCCCTCGTCCAACACACAGAACAGTCTGTCCATCTCCACAAACAGACACACACGCACGCACGCACGCACACAGATCTGTGTGCTTGTAGATTGGCTATTTTTCGGGGAGGTTAGCGGCACCAATAAATAATCCCCTCATTTCTCTCTCGTACAGACGAGCGCGCTTTTTTGGCAATATATGATTACAGTTTTACATCGATCAGACTCCTGTGCGTAATGCGCGTCTTGCTGCTCCAAAACCATAGACGTGCAGCTTTTTTGGCCACTTAACCATGGCGCTGCGCCATTGGCGCACGCGGGACAAATGCAACTGCACAACTATACATGTTTCTATAACCAAATTCGTTTTGCAGGCATTTTGTGGTCAATGGCCAGGATGGGCACATTATATGGAACTTAATGCAGTGAAGGGCATATTAATTACGTAGAGTTTAATGACGATCAAGGCCAGCCAGGCCGCCAGCATCATCTCTCTCTCTCCTCTCTCTCTCTCTCTCTCTCTCTCTCTCTCTCCCTCTCTCTCTCTATCGTCATCCTTGAAAAATTACTATGCTGATATGCATATGCAATGTTATACAGTTTATAGATCTATACAGTTTATAGATCCACTATAGGCAGTGGGTGCGATTTGGGTGAAAATCCCACCCCGTTTAGGCCAGGCTTGCACAGTTAAACTTTGCAGTATCTATTGACATTTAAACAAGATGAAGAAAGACAGACAGACAGAGGTCTCATTTCTATAGCCTAATAACGGACCATCTTACCGCTGCGTAAAATACCCCTTCTCCAACTTCACTCCTCGCCACGGTTCTCCTTTACAAACTTTGTGTGAGTCTTTGCTTACTGACTGCCTGTGTGTGTGTGTGTGTGTGTGTGGTGTGTGTGTGTGTGTGTGTGTGTGTGTGTGTGTGTGTGTGTGTGTGTGTGTGTGTGTGTGTGTGTGTGTGCGCGCGCGCGTGGTGGGGGGTCTGCAGTGCAGACGCATTCTGCCCATCTCCGACACTGTCTCCCCTCTCTGTGTTTACTAATGGTTTCTATAGAAACCCGTAGCAGGCACACGTGGGCATAGCCACGTGCGTTTTGTTTGTGTAGGCTATGTCGTCTGGGTGCGCGCGCGTGCACGCGCGCATGTACGCACGTGTATGCGCGCGTGCACGCACGTGTACGCGCGCGGCTTCATTGCGACATGCGCTCTCATGCTTTAGCCTAATAGGATAACCTCTCGTGGCTCAAATGCTGAATAAATAGTGGGCCCTGGTATGAAAATGGTTGAAAACCACTGATCTACTTTTGACAAAGAGCACGGCGCCTAGATTAGGCTAATCTGTATAGGGATCAGATAGATCAGGGGTTTTCAACAGGTGGTCAGGGGACCACCAGTGGTCCTTGAGAAGGTTCCAGGTGGTCCTCAGGCTAAAATATGGAAAGTTGGTTAACCAGATTGAGAATGTAAAAATGGAACCAAATGGACCCTTGCGGGTCCATTTGGTTTCATATTCATCATCTGAATTAGCACACTTAATTAAGAAATGTACACTGTTTTGTTGGCAAAATACAGCCTGGAATTGTGGACAAAACCAAAAGAATTCTTTAGTTTCAGGTCTTTGAGGCTAAAATGTCATCAAATGGTGGTCCGTGGCTCAAATGCTGAACAAATGGTGGTCCCTGGAGTCAAAAAGGTTGAAAACCACTGAGATAGATGATATGGCATTTTAATTTGGTTGAGTAAGATGATCAACTTGTATTTCAGCCTTTTAAGTTAAAAAACGTCGGGTTTTGTGCTTTTGCTGGGTGCTGTGTTGATAGTGTTGCGGGCACTGTTGCCAACTTGGCGCATTTGTCGCTATATTTAGCGCTTTTTCAGACCCCCCTAGCGCCCAAATTAGTGAAAAACTCCTGGCGGAAAATCTGGCGCTTTTTTGCTGGTGAGTTGGTGCGAAATTGGTTGACAATGCGCCAGAAATAAAACCCTTGTTAATCATAGTTTTTCCTCTGTCTGTGCCTCAATTTGAGAGAGACGAGAGACCATATAACAAAAGGCACACACAGTCACACACTACCGCGGAGCGAGGCACAGATCATTCCAGTATAGACGAAGTTACGACAATCTCGGTTCGCTTAATGGGGCCAGTTCTATGGCGGCTCTTATACATAGACTTCTATTTAAAAGCGGGACAAGCATGCAAAGCGAGCGCTAGGTTTCTGACTCCTTCAATGTCGCAATCTCTGTACTGTATGGCTCTCTTCCCTCCTCCCTCGCTCCGACACACACATGTAGGAGAGCGCAGCACACACAGGGACAAGAGGACTTGATGAAGTTGATGATATTACAATTTAACAATAAGCTTTGCTGTTTTGTTAAGCAGGCAGGTGCGTGTGTGCCAGGCCAGCATAGTTTGTGTGTGTGTGTTGTGTGTGTGTGTGTGTGTGTGTGTGTGTGTGTGTGTGTGTGTGTGTGTGTGTGTGTGTGTGTGTGTGTGTGTGTGTGTGTGCGCGTGTGTGTGTTGTCGTCGACAAGGCAGAATCAAGGCTAGACTAGTCTAGAGCTATGGATGGACGGCCAGAGCTACTTTTTTGATGGTCCGTTATTAGGCTATAGAAATGAGACCTCTGTCTGTCTGTCTTTCTTCATCTTGTTAAATGTCAATACATACTGCAAAGTTAACTGTGCAAGCCTGGCCTAAACGCGGTGGGATTTTTATACATTTGTCCTGTACGGCATGAATTACAGTACAACCTCGTGCAAAGCAATCACCCAAATCGCACCCACTGCCTATAGTGGATCTATAAACTGTATAGATCTATAAACTGTATAACATTGCATATGCATATAGAACAGCATAGTAATTTTCAAGGATGACGATAGAGAGGAGAGAGAGAGAAGAGAGAGAGAGAGAGAGAGAGGTGAGAGAGAGAGAGGAGAGAGAGATGAGAGAGAGAGAGAGAGAGAGAGAGAGAGAGGAGAGAGAGAGAGAGAGAGAAGAGAGAGAGGAGAGACGAGAGAGAGAGAGAGAGAGAGAGAGAGATGATGCTGGCGGCCTGGCTGGCCTTGATCGTCATTAAACTCTACGTAATTAATATGCCCTTCACTGCATTAAGTTCCATATAATGTGCCCATCCTGGCCATTGACCACAAAATGCCTGCAAAAACGAATTTGGTTTTAGAAACATGTATAGTTGTGCAGTTGCATTTGTCCCGCGTGCGCCAATGGCGCAGCGCCATGGTTAAGTGGCCAAAAAAGCTGCACGTCTATGGTTTTGGAGCAGCAAGACGCGCATTACGCACAGGAGTCTGATCGATGTAAAACTGTAATCATATATTGCCAAAAAAAAGCGCGCTCGTCTGTACGAGAGAGAAATGAGGGGATTATTTATTGGTGCCGCTAACCTCCCCGAAAAAATAGCCAATCTACAAGCACACAGATCTGTGTGCGTGCGTGCGTGCGTGTCTGTTTGTGGAGATGGACAGACTGTTCTGTGTGTTGGACGAGGGGCGCCACGAATCTCTTAGTTTAGTTTAGTTTAAATTCACGTCGGAAAATTATATAGGCCTGTATAATAATATAATGGCACGTGAGCACGCACACACACACACACACAACGCCAGGGTTATATGGATTTTTCATTTCAGTTTAGTTTTAGTTAGTTCTTACTCTTTCTTTTTAAATGTAGTTAGGCCCCCCCCCCACACACACACACACACACACACACACACACACACACACACGTGTACCAGAGAGAGAGAGAGAGAGAGAGAGAGAGAGAGTCGGTACGCCGCGTTGCCTCGTAGCGGGTCGAGGGCATGTTACCGATGATTGCGGCTCCGCCCTGTTTCGCAGCTGTTCGGTTCGGTGGCCGGAGCGCGCCACGCTATCTGGGGGTTTGAGAGTCCGAACGACCGATCGACAATGCTGAAATTCCTGGTTGCTAAGCCGGCTAGCACTAGTAGTGGCAGCAGCAGGCGTGAGGTTAGGCAGCAGCAGGCAGCTTCAGCTCAGCCTCATCAGCGTCGGCTCCCCGAGTCGCTACCCAGTTTCACAAGCATTCCCCAGCTGGATTCCCCAGCCCAGCAGAGCAAACACGGCTTAAATGACGGTGCGGCTTAAATAACGAAGCACCGTCGCAGCCCCTGTGCTCGGCGTGAGCCCTGGAGGCTCCAGGGCTCACGCCGAGCACAGGGGCGGACGCGCCGGCTTTGCCCAGGGGGGAAGCCCGCCTCTGGCGAGGGCCCCGCCGGCACTCTGTGCTCCGGGGGACGCTGCCTCGCCGCCTGCGAGACCGACTAGGCGACTAGCGAGGCCGAGTAGCCTAGTAGCTTAGCTGCAAATGCAAATATCCAGTATATTAATGAGCAAGACTGACTGGCCCGCCCCGGACAGCCCACTAAATTAGCTACTCACACGCAAGGAAATACAGGCAAAAATATATAGAGAAAGCAAATGCAGACATAAATAGAAGCATAAATAAATATGTGGGACAGAAATACAGGAGACGTAAAAGAGCATCAAAGAAATATTGCAGGAAATATATGTGTAAATAAATAGAAAAATAAAAGGGGAAATAAATGTATTTGGGAATTAATGTAAGCGTAATAAAATATAACAGTAACAAAAAATGACTTATATCCATTTCTTTACTCATAAATGTGTGATATATATTTTTCTCACACTTTTCTTTGGTTTATTTTTTATCATTTTATTTATTTATTCTACATATTGCTACATGTTTTTATTTACGTAATAGATATAATATTTGGGCTATTAACACTCCATACGGCGCCTTTTTTCTTCCCTTCTCTTTCGACCATTTTTAAGGGTCCAGACAGAGATGTGCGGCGGTCCGGTCGTGGACCGCCAGCACAGCGTGCAGAAGAGCAAGCACCCACCTGCCTCGATCCCTTAGCTTCCTGCACCAACTGCTAAATGCCTTCCCATCTCGCCCAGTCTCATCTAGCCATGCCAGTGCCATTTATTTATGATGCCTTTATCTATGGCTTCATGAACTGCAGCGTCCCGACTCCAGTCTCACACCGGTTCGCTGATCATCACTCTCTCTCCACGTGTCTCTGTCAGTGTTGCCAACTTGGCGAACTTGTCACTATGTTTAGCTTTTTTCCCAGACCCCTCTAGCGTTAAAAAAAAACTCCAGGTAAAAAAAATCTAGTGCTTTTTTGCTGGTGAGTTGGGTTGAAAACCACTTCCCAGGCTCCTCCTTCTAGTGCATTTTCGAAGTGCCACTGCATTTTGGATTTTGGCAGTTGGCAACATTGGTCTCGTGTTTTTTTTTTATTATTTTTTCCGCAAGCCTGACTTCCGGCACCGTGCCGGAAATCTTTAACCCCTGGGTTTTCAACCTTTTTGATACCAGGGCCCACTGTTTATTCAGGATTTGAACCACCATTTTAGCCATGACATTTTTAAATTCCAGGCTGGATTTGGGAAACAAAAAGGCAAACATACCAAAAGGACCATTAATCTTCTACATTCTCTAGTTGCTAATTCATAAGATGAATATTTTAACTCGAGAGTGTAAACGTGAAACCAAATGAACCCTTGCATTTACGCTCTCAAAGAGTTACACCTGGAAAGTTACACCCGAGGGCCACCTGGAACTCTCTCAAGGACCACTGTTTGAAAACCACTGGTCTATGGGGAGAAAAAGTGGTCCACAGAGCAGCCAGACTTTCATTTTTTTTTTCTAGAATTATTTTCACCAGCTAGAAGGTATTCTAATCTAATGAGACAATGAATGCAAAGATACAATGGGTATTATCCAGAATATCATCCCTGTTCCCTACCCGTTTCAAACATTTATTTTTTTGCACCATAAACACTCCTTGGACTGAATTTGGCCATTGCCATGCAAATGCTTTTTGTGCTGACCTCATCACCTGACCTGGTTTTAGCCCAAGAAATGTTTTTTGTTTTGTGCAAAACTAATGCTTGGAATGGATCCAGCCTCATGACACCCCCATACAGCCACATATTATGCCAATTATGAAAATTTCTCACCATATGCAAGTTAGCATCTGGCAGTTTCTACTTGCTGGGGACCCATACTCAACATTCCTAACATAACACCTTGGTGTACTCAACATGCCCTGGTTTACATTCTGGCAAGTAGACTAATAATGTGTTGAAGACCGACAATTGCAATGCATCCAACAGACGATTGTGGTTGGTGCAATTTTGCAATTTGGCTTCATGTTTAAGGCATCCATACTGTAGTTACATTTTACATAAGCCTGGCATAGAGGCTTTGGCCATACTGAGAACATGGAGTCCACGGTGTGTTACAAGTCCATGGACACAACTTGCATTTCAGCAGTTTAAAAACAAATGCAGGCCTACCAGACACCGACTTTAATTCACAGATCAAACAAATACATTCATGAAAGACACTGAGGCTGATGCAATGAGAAGCCATTTTCTGACTACAAGTAAGGTGCAAGTACACCTTACTTGCACCAACACCGCATGCCCAAATACAGTTTGCCAGTTTGTGTAGCTCTGGGTCATGCATGCCCAAGTATGTAGTGTGTGTGTGACAGTGACACACAGACACACAGCCTGGTTCAGCCCATAGAACCCACCCCGCCCCAAGTCTGACAGTCAGGCTAAGACACAAACGGACACATTGGACAGGCTTTCACAGTAAGGGCTCACTGTGCAATAACAGCCCAGCTAGCAGCCCTTTGCTACACTCAAAGGGAATTTGGCCTAGAAGAAATTGCCATTGGGTCACCAAAATCATTAGGCTTCACCTGGGATATGTACACGCTGATATTTTGGCTTGAGGGCCACAATATTAATCAAAACACAGTCAGCGACCTTCGAAGCACATTAAGAATATTTCATGCCAAGATTTGTTAAGTTAAATCACCAGACTTGCAAACAACAGCCAATACCTTCCCCCTGTTTATTGGTAAAATTACAATTTATTTTTTCTCTCTTTTTTTTTTCTTTTTGCATTTTATACCACAGGACCCCACCCTCCCCATGTCCCCTGCCTCACAGTAGTGGCTGCTGTGAAGGTACTGTTGTGCTAGTTGTTGATGTCATAACAGAGGATGACAACACTGGTCAAAGCGATCCCTCCCTGATATGAAAGTAAAAATAAGAGGGAAACAAAGTAAGCATAAAAAGTAGTTTGAGATAACATCTGAATTCACAAAGATGACAAGACAGAGCCAGTGCACTTAATAAACATCTGAATTCACAAAGATGACAAGACAGAGCCAGTGCCCTTAATAACATAAAACAAAAAAGAAGGAAAAAAAAGGATGAGGAAAGATGTAGAGTTTGGGAAGATATTGACAATAACTATTGATTGGTTACAAGTTTGGGAAAAAAAGAGGATAATACAAAGATAGCAACATGTTTTCAATACACATTTGTGATTTTGGTCAAGAATACAAATCTTGCTTTACGCATTTGTCATTGTACATGGATGATTCAAAGAACATTACATTAATGCTAAATTGACTTATGGTGACAATGTTAATAATGCACTATTTACTGTATATTGTTGGATTAATTATAAAGCCATAGGTGTCCCTATGCTTTGAAATCATACTGAATAATTGTCAAAAAAAGTCAAAGTAATAAGTAATAATAGTGATAACAATATAACAATGTATTAAATCAGTTCATCTATACAGCCACCATCTAGAAGGAAATAGCTGTCTAGCCCCCTCTCCTTTTTGGAACTCTCTCTCTCTCTTCACTTCTTCCAGGAAGCTGACAGGCTGAAGGAAAAGTGATGGAACGCTGCATGCACCTTCCACCAAACTAACAGCGACATCAACTCATGATCAAAATACTGGAGTAATTTATGGTACATAGAAAAACAGTAAGTAGGAAAGAAAGGTGAGGGCCAACAATCCTGTTTGAATCGTTTTTTAATTCCCTCCAGATGCTTTTGATTAGATTTCTTTTCCTTTACAGAAATACAGAGAACAAAAGACGAGCAGATTGCTCCATTAAGTGCGATCGGTAATGATTGATCTTTTTTTTTTTCCTTCCATGGGGACTTTTTTTGGTGGTTGTTGTCAAATGTCCATTGTCAATCAAGAGATCGTGAGTTGGTAGGTCTTGGGGTGTTTTCTTTTCTAAACTTCATTCTGTAGATTAGTGCAATGGTCTATTTATTTTGTGTCGATCGGTTCATCAGTTGTGTCTGGCAGTCTACTGGCCAATAGCACTGGTCTGCCAGACGGTTGGTGGTACCAGGTAGAAGCTGGTCTGTCCATGTGGGATGCGTGTGTCAGCTGGTTGATATCTGGTCAGGTTGGTTGATACTGTAGGTCGCTTGGTTCAAATGACTCAGTACTTTAGTTAGTTTCCACCCCCACAGCACTTGCCACCTCCAGCCTGTGGTGCAGTATCTTGCAGGTCCACGCCGACTCGTCCACTGCGTCCACCAGAACTACTTCCACCCCCCTGGGGCTCATTCTTCGGAAGCTTCTTGGCTATTTTAAAGGGCACAGACCAGGTAGATGTATGGAACATGAGCTAACATCAATTCAATTTAGAAATATAACAAGATGTACTAATGTAGTAATGCGATGGTGCATTTATATAGCGCCTTTATGCAAGGCGCTTTACATAGATTGTGCATCACACTCATCCATTCACACACACATTCATACACTGATGGCAGTGGAAACCATGCAAGGTACCTACTAGCACATCAGGAGCAATTCGGGGTTAAGTGTCTTGCTCAGGGACACATCGACACTAACTCTGCGGGAGCCCGGGATCGAACCGGCAACCTTGTGGTTACCATCCGGTTACTCTACCTCTACCTCTACCTCTGAGCCACTGCCGCCCCGTGTAGTAATGCGATGGCACTTACCTATGGCCATAAAAATCTCATTGACGTTCATAGCAGTCTTGGCTGAGGTCTCCATGAAGAGCAAACTGTTGTCATCTGCATACGATTGTGCTTCCTAAAACGGATGCAGATAAATTTGGAAAAACAATATTGGCAATTTGAAGATAATTATTGTACATGAACATGTAAGCCTATGGTTCAGTAGCAGGCTTTTCCTGAAACATCTACCGTGTAATGAACAGTCTAATTAGATAGCAAAACTGTATTCAGTACATTTTATGTACCTGGAAATCTACAGCTCTTTTGTTGGCCAAGTCTGCTTTGTTCCCCGCCAATGCAATGACAATATTAGGACTGGCTTGTCGTTGGAGCTCCTTCACCCAGTTCTTTGCACGTGTGAATGTATCCTAAAAAAGGAATAGGAAAAAAAGAACACAAAATACACTCAATATGCATAATCATAAAACGTAGTTTCACACACAACTTCCAGCTTCACAATTATATGAGCAAAGGTCCTTGCTCTCTGTATTATTCTGTAATCATCAACCCATGCTAAAAACCAAGGGTACATTCATAGCTGACAGAGGCTATTTAGGTTAGTATAGTGTTTGTACCTCTGAGTGTTTTTTAGTGCTTTTTTCCCCTTCGCAATGGCCAGGTAACCAAGTAACTTACTGTGTTGGTAATGTCATAGACCACAATGGCAGCTTGGGCTCCTCTGTAGTACATGGGGGCCAGGCTGTGATACCGCTCCTGTCCCGCCGTGTCCCAGATCTCAAACTTAACTGTTGTGTCATCCAAACATACCGTCTGTGTGAGGAAGGCAGCTGCAGAAAGACAATACAAAAACAGAGTTTTACACCACAAATTGCATGCATTTAGCTGCTCCTCTAATGCAAAGTGACTTGCAACTTAAGTGAAAGTGCAACTACATTCAATAAATAATTATGGATTTCCCTTTTCACTAATATAACAGAAGATGCTGAAAGTAATCTGGAAAAGGATCTGTAGATGGTTATTCATATTATAAGAGAAGAACCAGTTAAAAAACGTACGGCACGAGAGCTGTAGGAAGTTAGGAGTTATACAACTCTGATTCACCTGAATTTTAACTCAATTTCTACCATTTTATGCCTTGTAATACAATGAACACAATAGTTCGCCTATAGGCGGCCAATTTCTCTGACTACCGGTACTCTAGTAAAGAGTAAATACATTTTCAGGTCAGAATAACACAAAAACACATTAAATTAAATGATAAAACATTTGGTATGACTGAAGCAAATGACTGAGCAATGATTGTTATCTGAACAGAGTTTTAACCTGATGGACCACAATAAAAACAATCCACTGAGGATTTTTGAGTTATCCTTTTAGCATGTGTAGCAACTGTACAACCTGTACTGTTGAAAAAGTGATGCTAATCAAAAACAAACACTTGTCAGCATTTTTAAATGACATGATTGAACAAAAAAAAAAAGATCTTAATTGAGAGTCACCTGCTGAAAGGGGAGAAAGACTCAATATAATATGTAAAGAAGATAATTGGATACATTCATTGCCAGTTTTCCCACTGATGATGGAATTTGTGGGATATCACTTTGAGATGGTGTAGCAGCCATAGCATATTCCACATAGGAGTAATTGGGTGATTTCACTATGACAGTCTCTCATAATTTCATGAGAGATGCCTATAATTACTTTCCCCAGAGAACCATCAATATGGCATAAAATACAACATATATTTTCAATGTTTGTAACACCAACTTCAAAATCCAGACAAACTTTGACAAAGCTATATACAGCATATATCCCTATGAGTGAATACACCTTGTATGTGATTAAAATAATGGTAATTTGTGTTTTGGAGGTAAAGGTGTAGCTAAGAATATAAGCACCGACTTTAAACTCAGTTTGTTGTGTAAACAAATTAGGCACATCTAAACCTTTCTAGGCACATAAACAGCAGAAAACACACCAGAAGCACTTTCTGGAGTGTATGAAAATGTTATGTGACCCCCCCCCCCCCCCCCCCCACACACACACACACACATACCAATCACAAAAAAAGAAAAGAAAATCAAGTTGAAAAAGCACACAGATTGCATAAGAGACAGGAGAGACCACTCCACTGCAGACACTACATGCTTATTCAGCCTGCTGTGTCACATGATAGAGGAAAATGTGAGCTCATTGTACATACTTTAGAGCTTTGTGACCTTTGACCGAGCAGGCAGCTGACCACAAGTTAACTAGAGGAAAGAAATGCTGACTTGTTTCAAGTCTTTGGCCAGTGTAAGCACCAAGCATCCTGTCCCACACGCCCACAGCAACATTATTCATAGATTGTATGATATGGGATTCTATAGAGAGAAAATGTTAAGACGAAAAAATAAAAATACAGAAGTAATTATTAATAGAGCAAACCAGTTCCAGATTAACTGTTAAGATACTGGACATTTAACTATTAAGCTTGCTTTACACTAGCAGACTTACAGGTGGATATGCTGTGAGATTGTAGGTCTGATATTTAAATGAATTTAATGAAATGGACCATAAATTATCCTGTTACATTTCTGTAAATGGAATACCGTAATGGCTAATCAATGCCTGGGTCTGCTCCCAGCTTAAACAGGAGGCCAAGGCAGACCCAGGCATTGACAACACAAATGTTCAATTTGCCCTATGGCATTGTTGACTTCGTAGGTGTAGGCTACTAGGAACATTAGCTAATATTTATTCATGTAACCTCCTCCCACGAATCTGAACTACAAGGATAATGCTACTTTTGACAGAACGGGAAGATTCTACAGAAAACATCCTTGTGGGTGAAAAGGGTCATCACCACCTAGGCATATAAGTTTCAATGGTCTACACAACGTCCAGGAAACCCCCATTGTTGTCTCCTTCCTTCCTGTTCGAAGTAACCACATTCATCGCTGCCTTCAAAAGGTAACTGAATAATAACAATCTTTCCTCTTTTGTGATAAAATTATTACATAAAAATCAATGTAGCCCTAGTACAACTTCTACCTTCCAACTGTACAGCAGTGTTTGGTAATATTACCAAACACTGATGTACATGCCAGCAGTGTTTGGTAATATTACTTAGGAGAGTAATATATTTCCTGGTCACCAGGAAAAAGTAATATTATATTAGTTCTTACTTGAATCAAATTATAATATACTATTAGGGTGGATTAATTGATTGATTAATTGGTTGATTAATTGATTAGTTTGTGGACACAGTTCTTCTAAATCAAAACTGTGTCCGCACTACGTGATATGTTGAGCATGAGGGTTAGAGATAGTGTTAGTAATTTCAGACCAATGGGAGGACGAAACAGTGGGAGTTGGGATCAATGGCAGCCCTTATCGTTTACCCTGATTGGCTTCTTCTCCCATTGCGTGCACCAGTATGATCGGTACCCCTGAAATTCGTCCAATGAATAAGGTTCTGTGGTGCAAAATCTATGTGCAATTAAAATGAGTTAATTTTTTTTAATTGCGTTATTGATTCTGTAATTAATTACTCTCAATCAGTTAAAGTCGCAGTTGTAATTACTATATTACATTCCCAAGCCACCCCCACCCCCACAGGAAGAGATGTACAACACAGTTGTACAGAGATGTACAACACAGTTGTACATCTCTTTAGCGACAACTGCAATAACGTGTAGTGCAAGTCAGGTGTACAGAATGCTGTGGTGGATTAGGATCTACAAACTACAGTGAATCTCTGTTGATATCTATTGGTAGCTTTTAAATCTATTCGATTTTCACATGCAACAACAAGCTTAAAATTAATAAGTAATGAGGCAAGTTTTTATATTATATGAATTATTACACATTTTGTTACACTACTTTTGCTGGAAAAGGTAATATTACAGTAATGTGTAATATATAATCAGTTTCTGCCCAACTCTGCATGCCAGGCAGAGAGGATTAGACTTCTGAGAAGCTAGTTGCCGCTCTGATTCCATCAAAGACCATACATTTGGAAGGCGCTCACCTCCGATGGTGCTCTCCTGGTACTCATGGAACTGGCCCTTGACGAAGCGCAGCACCAAGCTCGACTTGCCCACCGCCGACTCTCCCAACAGCACTAGCTTGAACTGGCAGATCTTGTTGCTTGCTGCTGTGCCGTTGGTCCTTGCCGGTCCTCCTCGCCCTGCCATAGTGCTGTGCTTAGAGCTTCACTGGAGGAAGAGAATGGAAGTCCCAGTTGACTCTAGGCTAAGGCTTAGTACAGAGGCGGACAAAGCCTGGCTGGTTGAGCTAGGCAAGGCCAGGTGTAGTCCAGGCTGCAAACCAGTGAAGATGCCTCACCGATGAAAGCTGGAAGAGAGAGAGCGAGAGTACATGAATAAATAGGAGTCCTGTGCACAGCATTTCCAACATGAACAGACCAGTGTAGTCCACACTGAGGAACGCATGACAGTGTGTACACAAAGTTTTCTTTTTAACCTAAAGAAATTAGTGCCAATCATTTGGCACCATTACAGCACCGCAGGGTAATACAGTGTTTAAGATCTGGATAAAGCAAATTATACTCCAATCTCCTATAGTAGGACAAGCTAATAAGGCTCTGCAATAGAAATGGACAGATTTTGTGCATCCGATGGTAGTTATTTCTTATTAGTAGTTTTATTAAAGGTAGGGTAAGTGATTTGAAACTCATTGTGTAGTACCAGCCTGGTGCACTAGGGGCGCCCAAGAGTAGTTACACTACGTGAACCTGCTGCTCGATCCTGATTGGAGGAGAATTCACCCTCCACCTGGGGAACTTTTATTGACTCCTCTGCTAACGTGGGGGAGGGGGAAACTCCATATATGCTCTGCACACCTTATAATAGAGCATTTTAACAGAAAAAAAATTTGAGGGGGTGATATCTGACAAAAGTGAAATCACTTCCCCTACCTTTAACTATTAGACGTTGCCAACTGCCACATTTCAGCATAGTCATGATAGCTCTTTGCCAACAACCATTGCATTTTATCTTTTGGAGTACTGTAATATATTTTTTATCTGATGACTGTTACAGCCTCAGTCAAAACCCAACTCGTGAGTCATAATTACATGTACACGAAACCTGATTAACTTTCAAAGGTAGTTTGTCATTCCTTTTTATAAGAAATCTAATAAGTAGTCTGGCTGGATATATTATAAACAAACCAAATATTGCCACTCTGTGGCGCTCAATGAACACCTGATATTTTTGAATAAAACTTTAAACACTCAATACAGAATGGGTTAAACGATTCATTGGTTAATCGGATTACGACACTTCTTTAACCATCACCATCAAAACAACACATTTAATTAGCTGCTGATTAGTCTGCTATCCAAACGAACACTTTAATTGATATTGAAGTTTTGTTCTTGATAATATAATCATTATTTGTCATATTTTGCTTTGCAGTCGTTACTGTGCATTTGCAACTATCATCACATTGTAAGGGAAGAGAGATGGATCACTGCTCTGTAGTTTAGTTGCCCCCAACGCTGGAAAAACTATGTTCAAGTGGAAAAACACCCATAATAAATTATAAAAACTCCAGTGATTAGCTGATGATCAGATTAATTAGTTGACAACTAATGAAATTACTGATTTGATTACGATCCATCGATTAAATGTTGCAGCACTACCGGTACATATTAACCTACAAAATAGTAAAGACATCTCATAAGCATGGCGGCTGAAACAGAAACATCTCACATCAGAAACATGGTAATGAGTTTGAAATTTACACTGCATTGCAAGGGGTGACTACAAAAGATAAGATGCCTGTGTTATCATTTAATCGTTATTTACTTTGGCAAAGTGTTGCAGCAAAGGGCCTCTGCTTGTTTGAAACAGCATGTGGTATCCGTGCTAGCCTGGGACATTTACATCCAGACGGTAGCAGAGTAAGATCCTGTCATGCTGGCTTTCTCAATCACCCTCAACGACGGTCAGGAACAAGAGAATGAGCTGGCATCTACAGTACATGCCTCATGTCCATATCGGGGCTACACTTCTGTCTCCAGGGAAAGAGAACCAGCAGTGTGAAATGTTGTGAAATGTTTGTGGGCAAGGAGGGAAATGTGATTCATATAAACATGTTAACATGTTATTAGCTAAAATCACATTCTGCATTGCATACAAGTTCTCCAATGATACAAAACTTAAGGCCTACTCCTTCTCATACTCGCATACTGAAAATGGGACCAGAAATCAACAATATAAATATGCAAACAGTGAGGGCAGTGACAGGAGACACAAATTGGGGAACAGAACCCAATCTTCAGGTATGAAGAGGCAAAATGCCATGCATGGCAATTTTTGGTTGCAATGTATGGTTGTCAAAGATAAAAAAAATAAACCGTTAAAGAACCACTGCTCTAGTTGTATACCACCCAGATTGGTCGAAATAATACAAATTTAAAAAAAGCAAAGGATTGTCACTTTAAATCTTGCCCAACTCTATTTCAGTTGAGTGATGCACATGAGGTCCGTCAGCTTCTGCTTGGTCAGAGACAGGAAACCCGGCTCAGTTCAGATCAGGAAGTGAAGATTGCAGAACACATTGGTTGCCTCAACTTTTTCACTGGAAAAATAAAATGTGGGCCATGGCACGCAGACAACAATATAATAATCAACCATGTCAGACAGTTACTGACAAGAAACATTGCACAACAAAGGAGTCATTAAATTACACTTGAGCTACACTTGTCCTCAACAACAACAGCTCTTTGCAAGGTGGAAATGACAGAGAATGACATAATGAGTAATGACAGAGAATGAGTATGTCAGAATGGTAAAGAGATGTCACTACAGTCAGGCTAGGTCAGAGACATTCAGAACTGTGATGGCTTTGGGCTTTATCTCAGCCCCATGTCTGGCCTTGGCCTAATCTTTAGCATGTGATGGGAGAGCAAAGCTATGTTTGAAATGAAATGCTACAAATGTGAGTGTCTACTTTTGCCACAAAGTATTTTACAGTCGTCTATTAACATTTTTACAAAGTTTGGTTTGTAAAAATGTTTCAGAGTGATTTCTTGTATTGTCTTTTTCCATTTAGTCTAGTGCAGTGGTTTTCAATCAGTGGTCTAGGGACCACCAGGGGTCCTGTTATTTCTCAAGAAAGTGAAAGTCTAAACAATTACTGTAGATAATGTTCTCTCTTTTTCGGTACCACATCAATACACAGATGGAAGTGTGGACAGAATCGTATCCATCGACAAGGAAATGGCCTATTTAAGAATGGTCCAAAGTGCGACGTACAACGCCAGTAATGAATGGCTCTGTGCTCAATATATAAGCCTTGCGGCCGTTCGACCCTCTCCTCGGAGGGGAAAACGCAGCTTTTGGCGTCTTGTTACCAAAGTGGCCGAGAGGTCGGCTGTACAGGAGCGTCACCATGGAAACCAGAGACGCCAGTGGAAGAGGTGGACCCTGTCTGCATTGCCTGCTTTCTTAACTATGTTGGGCTTCTGTGGCGACTGCGACGGAGCATGTTCACGTACTCGTCATGTCGGCTGCTTTCTTAAAGTCCCTAAGTCTTGGGGTGAGAGACTACACCTCATCAAATGATCGTCCGTGGCTCAATCACTGAATAAACAGTGGACCTTGGAATGAAAACGGATGAAACCCCCTGGTCTGTGGTAAACATTAGAAAATATAATCTTGGACTCCTTCAACATGCCCGACTCTGGGCTGGCCATACGATTTGTTATGTCACTGCCCTCAGTGCACTGCTTTGTACTCTCTCCATCTTACGGTCGCTATGGAAATACATCAAAGAAAATGTAAATAATAATAATAAGTGTGTAACATTTATGAAATAGGTTTTTATGAGTTTATATAGGCTTTCCTGATTTCCATAGCCCTCAGTACTTGTGTTTTCTGCTAACAGTAGAAAAATAACTATATGCCGAGAAATATGTAAAGACCCACAGATCTACAGAAAGCAGCACAAGTGCTGCTTTCTGTATTTTAGTAACAAACACTCCTCTCAACTATCCCATGAAATACATAACATATTCAGGTAACAGGAAGAGATTTCCATTATTGCTTCCTGTTACCTGGTCAGGTGACCTGAGTAACCAATGCATGACAGAAGAGTGTATGGCAGCCAATGCCAATCAGGACAAGGTCCTCATTATGAGTCATGCATTACAACTGTATGTACTAGGTATTATACATACTGTATCATGAGCTTTCACTAGCTGGTTTCACCTGACAAAACTTATCACACTACTGGACTGATCACACCACATCACAGCATATGTATTCATTCAGCACACATGGAACAGCAGTGGCTCGGGGGTAGACTGTGGGTAAATCCAGGTGTCATACATACTGGTAGCTATAACAGCAAAGCACAATATTGCTAAAGAGTTCATAAAACCAGCGCATCTCTCTTGCATAATGAAACCAAAGGTGTGTGCGTGTGTGCACGGAGAGAGATGCAGAGACAAGAGACATTATTTAATGACCTGACTTGATCTATTTCGCCCTGTTCCCCTTTATGCGGAGAGAGACACAAGTACTGCCGGTCTCGCACATGTATCACAAGATATACACAGTATATACAAATACATACAGTACATAGTACATGCACACGTGAAGTGAGGGGTGCTTCACGTGTGTATGCAACAGGCATCAAAAATGCCTGTTGCCTATGATTGGTTAGCTGATTTGGTCGTAATGGTGTACATCTTCTATTCAGTGTCAATGCCCTTTAATGTTCTGGTGCATAATTTAGGTCATAAAAAGTGGACGTCTGATGCCATTTCTCGGGCAGGGACAAAAGCATTTGTTTTTAGGAATCTTACAAAAACAAAAGTAGCCTTTAGCATATATATATATATATATATATATATATATATATATATATATATATATATATATATATATATATATATATATATATATATATATATATATATATATATATATATAGGATCTGCATCTTGGTGATTTCGCGTGATTACTAGTTAGTTTGGTCAACATACAAAGATTTTATGACAGTCGATTAAAAGTAAACTGCGCTCAATAGAGCGCCAACTTGTGCATTGCACACAAGTAGGCCATGGCATGCTTAAGTGTGAGCAGAGCGAGCGACCCGCGAGAAAGTATCCTGACACATCCAGGAGATAATACTTATGACAATACAAAAAATATCTTGACCTAATTACATCATAATTACCTCATCACCTAAACCAGCCAATCGGAGTCCACCGATTGACGACCGCAAATTAACACAAGTAACAAAAGACTGTTGTAGTGTGAAAACAATAACAATCTGATGAATTACCAACAACTTTAAAAGTCACACAATGTTAAAGAGCCATTAGTGTAAACGTGTCCCTGTCCCTGAGACTCTGAGCTCCTACTTGCTCCTGATGTACTGGTTGGTGCTTTCACTGCCTTGTGCGCACACACACACACGCACGCGCACACACACACTAGTGTCCATCAGCCAATGGCAAGTGTAGGTCAAGAGCAAGTCCTCCATCAGTAGTGTAGTGGAAAAATAAAGCAGATGCATACTACAGTCAGCAGGCAAGGAGTTTCCCTCTAACGCAGAAAGAGACAGGCCTGCATGCATCACAAGCAACCTTTGACGGATGCTTAATGGTATCCTAATGGGCTATGGAGCCCTCACCAGGGAAGTGGGTCAGAGAGACAGAGGAGGACATGGATCAGTCACTGATAGGGGGAGGAAGAAGCAAGATCAAGGAGCCAAAAGCACGGATAGAGTGATATTCATAGTGGCATCATGTGAGCTCCCTTTACAGAATGATATCTACAGTCAAGAAGTATGGAATTTATATTAACAAGAAGCTAGTCTTACTTGTGCACGGGAAGTGGCAAAGTTTTCATGCCCAACTATGAAGTGTGTGACGCAAGCCCAAATATGGAGTGTGTGACTGAGACACACACCCAAGCACTGTGTGCCAGACACACAGACCTATTCTGCCTGGCTTCCATGGTAAAGGGCTCACTGAGTTCGCAACTTTGCAATAATGCTCTCTTCAAACTTATGATGTACCAACAGAGAAAAGATGCAAAATCTCAAGAATTACTAAAGTAATTTTCAAGTAAACAAAGTGGGGAAAGTATTTGTAAATGCAACACATACAGCAAGTGCCCCAAAACCTCCTCTAACACATTTATTCAATATTAAATGAACAGCCTGGGGAAAAGTGATAATAATACAAGTAGATATTATTAATTAACTACATGCAGAGTGCAGACCAGTTCGTAACAACACAACTTTACATTCTCTGTTCTATACCATTATCTGGCCGTTTATGAATTAATGTCAAGGTACTCTTATCACTTGAACAGAACACTGGTGTCCATATTCTGCGGACCGAAAACAAATTAGTCAATCCAAGAGGATATTGATTGAACTATTTGAACTCACATGAAATATAAATGAGGTGACTTTGTGTGGCAAATGGCCATCAATAAAAGGTTATTAAGAATAGGCAAGTCGGTTGACTAAAAAACAGTAGGCATAAATTATCAAAGTAATGGTGAACAGAGTGTGATGTCATAGTGTAGTTTCCCTATAGGCAAGCTGAGTTATATTAGAGGTAAGCTTTATGATGGCCAATTTGGCCATGAATAAAGCTTTATATTGGGTATGAATAAAGCTCAAACTATGCACACTGCACAAGAATTATAAAATCAAACAAAAGTATATACACTGGCGTGTGACAATTTGTATTATTCAATGCTATGTACCCAACTAGCTCTTCTCAAAACTCCACCCTTTGGGGCAGAGTTTAGTCACTGGTTTAGCAACTGTTGCTATGCAGGTCAAGCATTCCTGGTCAAGGTTTCCGCATCTTGGACAAGGCCACAGGAAGGGACTTAGTGAAGGGCTGATTGGGCTGACAAGACCCATCTTCTATTTGGGAATTTGGCACAATACGGTTATTAGTTAGCGATAAAACACACTTATAAGCAAATCTCACTCGAGCAGTTACCTAGAAACAAGCATTGACTTGAGAACTGTTCTTTTCATCCATTCAGGTGGGAGGCCTTGAATAAGGTGGAACTGCATGGCGATGTTAATGGCACCTGTCCGTCTGTTGTCTGATGATTGTTGTGGGGAGTGTGTACTATGCAATGGTCTCCATGCTGGGAGTACAAATTAACCATCAGAAAATCTATTTGTATTGAGCATATAGGACTTGCCAGGCCTTGACTTTCATTTTTAAAGATTTCACCTTGGTCAGATCCTAAAGGTACATGTGGTGCTGACTGATAACAGGTTTTAGTGGCACACTGATCTAACAGCAGAAAAACGTTTAAATGTCCTGTTCGATGTCTTGGAAAGACAAAACCAACTTTCAGTGTTTAGGTGCATATTTAGACACTGGTGATAAAGTGAGGAAAATACTGCAGGATACACATGAGATATCACCATAGTAAGTCACAGGACACTTCCTGTGACTTTTTCCTTGTCAATTTAGTGTGAAAATTTGGAGTTGGCTAGTAGTGTATGTGATTGAAACAGTCCAGCAAAGGAAGGAAGGAAGGAAGGAACAAAAGGAAGGAAGAAAGGCACAACTTTCAAAAAGTAAAAAATCTCTAACAAATGTGGAAATTCACATTATTGTAAATAAGATCAGCCATATGCTGCTGAATGATGCTTATCAAATTAGATCAGGTAGCATTATTATCCAGTTATTTGTATTCACAAAAACAACTAGTCAAAATAGTCGTCTTAAATGGTATTGTTACAATTGTGTTCTGCTCTGTTGCAAAGATAAAGGGAGTGGAGATAGGAGATTAATTCAGGCTGGGTGTCACTACCAGTTCGGTCACTTGCGCACAGATCCATCCAACTCTAGATCAACAGTCCTTTTCATTATGATATAGCACATTCACAAACTGTCAATATGCTGGAATCCTGTAAAATCTCTAGCATAAAGTTTGACAGCCCTGCTTGAACCGCCACACTCCCAGGACAAAGTCCACACACCATAAACATAACAGCAGCTGAGGAAAAGTTATTGTAAATCTATCTTGTGTCTCAAAGGTCTATACTGTGTTCCCCTTATGGAACCATAAACACAAACACTATGAAGGCTTGCTGTTAAAAATCTCAGAAGCACAAGGCCAAGTCCTTTTAAATCTGCCAACACATACATGGTAAACTAGCTATATAAGAAGCTTGGCATTGGTGTCATGTGGCACATCTCTTCAAAGCCAGGATAAAACATTACCTACTTATAATTAACGTGTTATGTGAAGTATAGCACCAACTTAGCACGCTGAAGTTTCCTGACTGGCACAAATAGCGAATGCTAATTGGCCAGCCACATAGGTGATCAGATGACAAAGTTGAAAGGCACAGTAAACAAGAACAACAATCATGTACAGTATACCTCACCACCAGATAAGTAACTGAGCATTGGACAGTTACACCACTTCTTCCCAAGTTTCCTTTGCTAGCATTACAAATTTGATTCCATCACTTATGTCACCAACTGCAATACTGTTTTAAGTTACATGCGAATCAATGAGGGAACGTAGTTTTAAAGTTCGCTAGTTAGTTGGTGTGTCACTGTCACGCTCACTGTTTTAACAGGAGGCGAGAGAGGCTAATACGAAACACTTCGTCCAGCTAGCTAGCATCTTACACTTCTATTATTATATGTCGACCCACTAAAACCTCCGAAACCAAAATTAAAGCAAGGAGTTGGAACATTGAGCCCGGCGTGCAGCTGACTAAAGCCGGATACTGCGGCATCAATGAAGGTGTGGGGAGAGAAAAAAACAATAGCTGCTACAACAAGCTAAGTGACATAGCAGCCAAGTTAGTTAGCCAGAGATAACGTCATTAGCCAACTTTTCCTTTCCCCAGACCAGTGGTTTTCAGCCCTTTTCATACCAGGGCCCACAGTTTATTCTGCATTGTAACCACGGACCACCATTCGATGTTGACTTCAGTCTCTCGGACCCCAAAACTAAAGATTTTCAACTTTGGAGTTTGGAGCCACAATTTAGAAGAGATAAACTGGAAAAACGTTGGTCAAAACAATTCTTCTACATTTTCTAAATGTGTAGATTCTTGAAAAGTAATTCGGATATTTCAATATAAATGATACCAAATGGACTCGTAAGTGTCCATTTGCTTTCATGTTTTGCGATCTCAAGAGTTACAGACCTACAAAGGTCCATTTGGTTACCTAACTGGTGGTAACTGTTCATTTAGCTGTGGAACACCTGTAATCCTCTCAGGGACCACTGGTGGTCCTCGGACCACTGGTTGAAAACCACTGCCCCAGACAGACAGACAGACAGACAGACAGACGTACAGCCAGGGGGGCCGTCAGCTGCTTCTTTGACAGCTGAGCCCGAGAGACATCGAGAAGAAGAAAACGCTCAACAAAACACCGATGATGATGATCCATCATCATCATTCGCCAGTAGTTTCCGCAACGACTTTAGTCCGTTTCTGTCTTGACGTTAACACAGCTGACAACACGTAACGTCTGTCGAAAATACGTCATTTTTTTGTTCTCAACACAGCACTTGTCAAAAAAGGGACAGTATAGCCTCGAGGGTTTTGTCTCGTCTCGGTTCCCGTTGCTGCTGGTCACCACTAAATGCTCCCACGTTGATATATTATCGTCTAATCATGGTATTATATGTGGTTTGTCTATATATTGTGTTGATTTTTCTTTTTTTAACGGTCCACCGCTGGACGGCGTCTCGATGCGGACGGTTTGATCCCTGGACTTGCCTGATGGCTGGTTGGTTTGACCAAAATGTTTAACTGGGGCTGTGGAATAATATCTTCTAGTGCGACTAATAACAACACAGTATGATTTTAAACGCCCGCTACAAATACGGCACTCCGCGCATTCCCAACGTCAACACATACATAGTTTTCCTTTCTTTTAAAAACAAAAAAACACTTACACTACTTTAGTTGTTTTCGCTGACCACACATCGGTACCTCTCTGTTCTTCTTCTCTTCTCGGGCCCTGGCCTTCCCTTCCGGTTAGTGACTTTTCCGGGAACCTCCCACTCGTGTCAGCAGGTGGTTCCTCCACCAATGAGACAGAAACTTCATTTATGCAGGGCCATATAGTATATAGACAGAGTTACGCCAACTCCGTTCACTTCATGGAGCCAGTGCAATGGCGGCTATGGGGACAGCAAATAGGGACAAGTCCTTGACCTGAAGTTGGCATAAATGGGCCCGGCTTTAAAGGGATATTCCACCGATTTTCAACATTTTACCATGTCATTGATGTACCTTCAAGGTGTTGTGTGGACATGATAAAAAAGTTCCCCCATTCTGTGTTCCCAAGAAATGGAGGTCTGAAGAAAGCCACTAACATGGTGAAACATCTTGATGACATCATCATGATGTATTTTTACCATGTTAATGGATTTCTTTAGACGCTTCTTTTTTCTGAGAGCGTACAAATGGAACCAAATGAACCCGTTAGGGTTCATTTGGTTGCATTTGTACGCTCTCAGAAAAAAACAGTGAAAATGGGTGGAATCCCCTTTAATGATAATACCTTTTATCTAAAATAAACGTATTTAATGATAAATACCTTTATTTTAGATACACCCTATTATAGGGTGTATGACAACTGTTTTAAAGTAGCCTATTATTGTATAGGGTCCCTATACAATAATAGGCTACTTTAAAACAGTTGTCATGTTGCACATATGCCTTAAAATTGCAAAACCCCTCATTGAAAACAATGTATTTCCAACATTAGAGTGTCCCTATTCAAGCTGCATGAACAGAGGCTCGAGCGCTCAGTTGCTGACCCCTCAATGTCGCAGCTCTGACACTAGATGTCTCTGAGTGTCGCGCCCGGTGAAAACGGCAGATCTACAAGCCCACACGACCTGTCGGCGACGCACAGGGCATGTAGCATTGCGTTTGTTTTGTCTGTCGTCAGAATGAATAACTGCAAACCATTTTACTGCTCTCAAGAGTCAAACATCTGAATTATGTAATTTTCAAGAGTCCACACAATTAGAATCTTAAAGAGGAATTCCACTCATTTTTCAATATTTTACTGTCATTAATATAGGCTACCTTAGAGGTCATGATAAAGTTCCCCCATTCTGTGTTTCCTAGAAATGGAGGTCTGAAAAAAAACATTACCATGGTGAAATACAGCTTGACATCATCAAGATATGTTTCACCATGTTAATGAGTTTCCTTTTTTTCTGAGAGTGTACACATGGTCCATTTGAAAACTATCTAAAATTGTTTGAGAAAGAATAACACCAGTAGCCGGCTGTTGCCCGAGTCCACAGCATTTCTTTCTATGTCAGCTTCAGGGCTTGTCCCTATTTGCTGTTGCTATTCTAAATAGAAGTCTATGTAGAAGAGCCTCCATTGGACTGACCCCATGAAGTGAACAAAGTTTGCATAACTCTATCTATACTGTATAGATCTATACTGTATAACTCTGTCTATACTCTGTCTCTGTGGCTCTGGCTGTGCGAACTGACAAGAGGAGACTTCTCTCTGTGCGGTGACAGGTTATTTAACCTAATATTTTATTAGACCCTGCGGGACCCTGCGTGAAATCTTTTCCCGGGTCCCAGACCTGGGTGGACCCCCTTCACTTTCACCTTTACTTACCCTACCTTTAATGGCTGTTTCCTCTACCTCAAAATAGTTCACCTATTTACATCACTCCAAAATGCATTTTGGCATTTTGGAGTGATGATTTTTGCATTTTGGACACATTCATGCAAAGATACTTTCATTCAACAGTCATCATACTCCTCAACTCCTGTCTAGTGATATTCATGTGAAGCTATATGTCGACATTGAAGACATCACTCCAGACCAGAAGTGTTTCTTCTGCTGATGCAGATGTCAGTGTCATTGATGAATCAGAGTCAGACCCTTGGTTCCATCCATCTGATGACAACCACAAATGTGTCAGACAGTGACAGTGATTACAATATCAGAAGGTCACTCACCAGAGATGTCACCAAGGAGACCAGGATCAGCAAGAAGAAGGAGCCTACCATGTCCTATTGTGATATACTGTATATACACAGTATCAGTAAACAATAGAGGTCAGGAAGGATTATAACCTTTTATTCATGCAGTCTGGGAGAATACCGAGAAAGGGCTTTGAATGGCTGCATTACCACCAATATATCAATCATTAATTGAGAATGTAGGGCCCATTTTAAGCAGCTTCGTGGCAAATGTAGATGGACATCTTACATTAGCATGGGACCCAGAGAAGTTTGAATGGAAAATGGCAGATCAGGTCACTGAGGGCTATCTCCCTAGAGATTATAAACCTTCCCCAGATGATATTTGTGCAATTATAAAGTGTGGCTTTAAGCAAGGCTGTGATGCACACACGATTATAGTTCATTTATAGGAAAGATGTGGTGGACCGTGGACAGACATGACCACTTCTAAATAAGCATTTTTGCATTTTCATTGATTAGTTCAAAACACAGGATACAATTTTGCATGCATTTAGATCTCAAAATAATCTTTTTATGGGATTTGGGGGGATTGCTACAATAATTCTGAATCAAATACAAAAAAACACATACATCAAAAACACTGTAGAAAGCTATGCATTTAGACCAAGTATTTTGCATGAAATAGGCTACCATAAAACTATGGGTGCATGATTAAGTCATTGGAGGAGGGATTTCTGATCTGCCCACAGCCGTGAGTAGAAAAATAGTGGTATTTTATCATGTAGGCCTAAAATAGTGAGGACCTTTTCATATCCATTGCTAGGTGAGAGAAAACATGTCCTTGGTAAACGTTTGTTTAATGCCTTTTTATTTGATCAATGATTTATGCTCATATTTTCTTTTCTCACTTTTAACCACTTGAGTGAAACATCTACGATTATGAATAATCAATTTCGGTGTAATCTATTGAATGTTGCCTGAGCAATAGGCGTTTTTACGGCCATTCGCCACTGAGTGGCGCTAGAGATCTATGTAGAAGCCAACCCACACAACACCTTAACTACCAATATAAGGTTTTACTACAATATATGTGAAACAGAAACAGGTGAACAGGTAGGACGGTAGGTATATTGTGTTCAGTCGTTCTATAGTTTTTATTATTAATATTATTAATACTCTGAATGGCTCAGAAAGAAGGGCATCTGCTGCAGTGTGAAATTGTGATACAATGATGAAGTCATCATACAACGTACATGCAGGTACATGCAGTATTGTTTCGATGTAGGCCTATGCAATAAAGTGTCAGGCTTGTGTCACCCAAACTATGGCACACTCCAGTAGGCTATAGTGAGGATGTGATCTGACCACTGGAGACAAATAACTGCAATGAAAATAGTTTGCAAAGCTTGTAGTGATGCTCTTTTTTCTTTCTTTTTTTCCTAATACAAAATAGATCTTCTCCACAGTCCACACCCTAAATGGGTCCAACTCCTACAGTTGGAGTGCTGATGCTAGTCTCTGACTCTACATCTTTGTCTGTCCTCTCTGGGTGCTTAGGAAGTATGTAATCAGTTCTTGTAGAAGACCCCAACAGTGTGCTGTATAGTAGGTTCTCTGCAGGCTGGTGGATAGGGCTGCATCCCACCAGATCATTCTGTCTTGGACCACTGATGGAACCAAGGCTGTGAGTGGTGCTTGCTAAGGCACAGACCCTTGAAGGGGACAGGGAGCTGAAGGCAGTGTGGACTTCTGGATGGCCGGTAGGGGTGACAGAGACATGGATGGGAGTTGGTGAGTTGGTAGATTGCGTGGGATCAGAGTTGGCTTGCACACTCAGCGAGGGATGGGACTGGCTGAGGTTCCTTGAGGAACACATTAGGTGACAGCTGCTGCTCAAAGTGGGAACAGAGGCCTTGCATCCCACCTGAAGGTCCTGACAAGTCACTGGGAAGTTTTGAAAGGCAGAGTTAAGTCCAAGAAGGGCTGGGCCTCCCTGACCTTGAGGTTGGGTCACGTAGGAGGAGTTGGGTATTGTTCTCGGGGTTTGCAAGTGGCCACATTGACTCTGCAGTCTGTGAGTAGTGGTTGTTTCTCTGTCAGAGCCGTATATGTGTACACAAGATGACACAGGAGCGGGCAGTCCATGCAAATGGTCAAGCCTCTGGCCTTGAGTGTGATTTATGTCATGGGTGGGAACTCCACTGTCACCCCAAACATTTCTGTCAGGTTGGCTAATTGGCTTGTGATGGATATGAGGCCCTGTTGCCATATTAAAAGGCACATGTGTCAGCCAGTCACTGGAAGTCATCACATTGGCACTGGAATCCATCTGTATGCTGTAGGGGTATGTTGAGGCTGGAGTGGTATAGTGTGGTACGCTGACACGGGTCTGCAAAAAATGCATCATCTCACGAAGTTCCTTGGCCAGGTTAGATATTTCTTGATTCAAGTTGCTCATCTGTAGAAAAAATGAAGAAAAGGGTAAGAGGGCAATAAAGAATGTCTGATTTTAAACATCAAAGTTTAAGGTACTTGTCATTGCTAAGAAATAAAATTGAGAGGATGGTACTGTAGAATGTGTAGCTGCTTCAAATTATATCTAAAATCTAAAAATCGATCTAAAATCGGGGCATACACATTTCTGTAGTACTTGATGTTAGTAGTAACAACCTGGACATTTAACTGTGTCCTGAAAGTATAGTATTTCAAGATAAAGTTGAGAGTCCTGGTCTTAGATACTGTTATGTAGGTTACCCATCCCTTGAGAAAATAGTAGTTACTATATGAAGGAGGAACAAAATGTTTCACATAAAAATATTTATCTCCTATTTAAAGTTTCTATTGATTGTGTTGGTCTAAGGTCACTAAATACTGTACCTCATTGTTGAGCTTCCCAATATTCTGTCTCACCTCCTCTGTCTCCAGAAGCAGGTTAGCACTAATCTGGAAATGGTCTATAAAAGGATGTTAAACACAAAGAATGTTAAATAATGAATCTAAATAATGAAATGAATGTTGCTTTTATTGTTGAAGTATAGTGTCGATTACTCTAAATGGGCTTTGCTTGGAACAGAAATCTTTTCAATCAATTGGGTTTGTGCGAACGATTTATGAATAGTACAGAGGTGAGATGAGTTGCCTTAGTATTGCATTGTGCTAATTAAGTAATAATTAGTACAATGCTTCTAGATATTTGAGAAACGTGCAAGTACACGCACTGTATGTTTTGGGTCACAAAAACGTGGATGCAGAAATTCCTCCTCTGTATGTTGAACAAACTTTACATGAATAAGTAATGGCCAAGCTCTTACCCCTGAGATATCCTTTTGATCAAGTTTTTCATTGTTCATTGTTACTACTACAACAGCCTACTGCTGATGCACCATAAAGCCTGTGAAATGAATTACCTTTTCCATTAGTCTTTGACTCGGTCTGCTCTACATTAAAATGAAAAGCATGCCCATTATCTTCAATTCCATCCACAACCCTGGAAAAGACATGAATAGGAGTTACATCATCATAAAGCAACCTGAAAGCCAAATAATATCGGTGCTAAAACACATTGAATGTATTACCTGGGGCTCAAGTCTAGAGGACTGACACAATGTACAGAAGGGATGAGCAGTTTGGATGGTCTACGGCTCAGGTCTGTGTCATGTCGAAGAGTGGGCAATGGTGAGGACAAGAGGTTGTCAGTGTTAAGTAGCTGGGGAGATGGGCTACGGCCTCTACATCCCTGAACGGGCGATCGAGGTCGGAGGGCGTGGATGTGGTGCAGCTCTTCTCCCAGCCGGGTGGTGCTCAGGCTGGGCTGGTGAACAGGGCTGCTCATTGTGTGCAGAAGAGAGACCCTCCTTGGAATCCAGTGCCCCATGTCTTGCCCGTGTTCCACCTTGTCTGCCTCAACAATGAAGGGTACTTTGTGATTCATTCCAAGCCGATCCTAGGGAGATGAGAAATATTCTGTTTTGTCAAATAAGTGCTTATAGAATCACATCAATGTCTGATGTAAACACAGCAGCAAATAAGACTCTTGAACTTAAAAAAAGTGGTTCTGTATTGCCATTTCCTGTCCGTATTTTACTGTGCATGCTTTAAAATATACACCTTATTGCTACTAGTGCACTTTACTGCCACACTGCAGCCATTTCAGTTATTATTTTCACAGTGGTGTTTTCTCCTGCTATGTGCTAAATATGTAGTATGTTGCGGCAAAGCTTTTTTTGAAAGCTTTTAACGTATATGGTCGTCTGCTAATCATTTCATCCATTCACAAAGAGCCTATACTTCCGCATCTGTTATTTATTATCCCCTGTGTTGCACAGGGAATAATTATGGTATACCTAGACTACAGCACTACACAGTAGAACAGTCTGTACAGCCCGTGTTCACGGTAGGGGCTCCTCAGTGGCAGGTGAATTAGCAGGATACAACAGCAGCGAGTGTCGAGTGACAACATATACAGTAAAAATGTGTGGGGACGACCAAGAATTTATGGGGGTTTAAAAAAGCAAAAAACAGAAAACGTTTATGTATATTTTTTAAATGGCTTGCACAGTGAAACATTATAATCTTTAACACATTGGTGAATGTGTCAAATGTACTGTATTAAATAAGAAATAGCTCTGTGAGGCAGAAATACCTGAGACAGCCTGGGAGATCTTGAAAGTCTTGTTCGTCCCTATAGATATATTATCAAAGTTAGCAGATATACACAACTGTGGAGTGGTCGCAGATCATATGGAAGCATATAACTTATGTACACATTATGTATACAGTACATAGAGATGTTGATTGTTAACATGGGACTACCATGGATTCAGAGTTGAGTTGAGCGTGCTTTTCCCCTAAAGTGAACTAGAACAGTTGACACTGCACTGGACTACTGATTTGTCTCTTTAAAAGAGACTTTTTAGATTACCGTATACATCAACTAGTATTTATTATTATTATTATGTACATGTAATCTGTCTGCACAAACAGGAATTTCACCCATGTATGTTACTTAGGTGACAATAACGTTTGGTTCTGATTCTGAACCCCTCTGTTACAGACAGTACATGTGCCATGTGGGAAACCAGTACAAGCGAGAAGCTCAGCCTCAAAGCTACCCGGCCACGACCCGACCGCCTGTTGTGCCAAGCAAACGGGCCGGCACAGGAGGATATATACACTTATAGGTGAATATACAGTAGTGTGTGTGTGTGTACAGTATACAGTATATACACATGCATATACTCCATACTCCATGACCAAGCCCCTGCCTATATCACTAAACTCATAAAACCATTCCTTCAACACCCGCTCACTTAGATCTGCCAATCAGCACCTCCTTGTGGTACCCAGAAGAACCAAATTAAAAACAAAGGGTCATCGAGCTTTTGAAGTGATGGCCCCTAGGCTCTGGAACGCTCTTCTGCTGGTGTTGAGAACCCTCTGAGGTTTCTTTTAAAAAATAACTAAAAACACACTTCTACCGACAAGCTTTTGGTCATTTGCAACCACCTACTTAATTCGTCACTGCTGTACTGTATGTAAGCTATATGTACTATATAGTGGTTGCTGTGCTTTTGTTTTTATTTTTTTCCTTGCTGTAATAATGGCTGCCTGCTGTTGTTATAGTTTGTTTTATTTATTTCCTATGTAAAGCACTCTGTGCACTGTGCTGGGAAGGGTGCTATATAAAGAAAGTTCATTCATTCCTTCATTATGTACTGTATATTGTGATTGGGCTCTTACCTCAGCATCACTGCCTTCCCGCAGGTTGTAGGTGAGGTTGTGGTGGATGTCTGAGTTGAAGCGGCTGCCATACTCTGGGTAGAGCCCCAGGACCTCCTGCAGAGCCCTGACACTGATGTACTGCAGGTCACAGTAGGTCAGCGCCTTCACATCTGCATTGGTCTTAATCACTTGATCGTTCCCTAGAAGGTCAGCCCCAATTAGATCACCTTTACCTGCACAGATCAGGGCAAACAATAGGAGGATTAGGCCTATGTCTTGTTTCAGCAATGATTCATGACGTATGATCTCTATGGTTATGGACGAGGTGGGGGCATTGCAAAACACGGCCAAAAGCGTTTCCGGGGGGTCCCTATCCAGCCAAAGAACGTTGAGAACCCCTAGCTGCACTAACCCAGGATAGCAAGAACCATGCCGTCCTTCAGCACTTCCAGGGATCCGGAGCAGACAAAGTAGTTTGCCTGCAGGGCATCTCCCTGGCGGATGAGGTACTCCCCAGGGGCACAGAAAGAGGTCTTGACGTGCAGGGAGAGGGAGCGCAGGCACCCCCTGCTGGCTCGCTCGAACACTGGCAGCTGCAGGATGTCCTTGTTCAAGTGCATGGCGATGTCTGCTCGGAGCTCGTCTGGGAAGTCGTGCAGCAGCTAAAGAGAGAGAGAGAGAAGTTGAAAAGCCCCCATTAGTCTGAACAAGGCTTTTCAAATCGAGGTCTGTGAGCTAATTAGTGTCAATCTGGGGGTCCTTGACAAGTTAACATGGAAACGTTTGGGAACCAATGTGTCCAGAAAGCCCTTTAGATGATTTCTGAGATGTGTCATTCTTTCTCCAGTGTATTATACAGTACATTAACCAGTGAAAGAAGCAGATCTACACGCTTACAATGTGGAACTTTACACCGCATTGTAAGCTTGTAGTTCATCTATATTTCTTCATTAAGTTACTGCAAAATGTTTTGAAAGCATATTAAAAACAAATTTAAGAAAAACAAATAAATAAGTGGACCCATAACAATGTGTTTGCGACCCTTGGGTCCCATCCTAGTGTTTGGGAACATGTCTCGACTAGAAGGAGATGAGAACTGACACAAAATGTGCTTCTCTCTGTTGCCGTAATAATCAAAGTCCTGAAAGGGTATCTTCATAAGTACTTGTCTACACTGTCTGTTATCAGAAAAACATCCATCAACAGACTAGCCATGAGAAGCAATGTCCTATTCTGAGACAAATTCATTGGATAGCTGTTATTTCCAAGTTTGATCTGATTTGGTTGTCGTTTCTATAGTTTCTATCCTATCTATTTTTATCCAAATGTTTGGAGGATTTCAATTTTCAAGAGAGAGATTGTATATGACATGTAAATAGTTAAACCATGTATATTGTGTAAGATCTGAGAATAACACCAACATGATGATCTATTACAATTATAATAATCAACAAAATATTGTACTTTCTCATTTCCTTTCTTATTATTTGAAAGTGATTATTCTATTATGGGGGATGAAATCTTCTCACTAAAACCCACCCATTGTTAGGTAATGGTTTGTGTTACGTGATTGTGACATCAGACAAAGGTACAACCAGAAATAGTCTGAGACAGAAACAGATAGACAAAGACAAGACGGGGAGCGTAGGAGAGAGGGAGAAAAAGAGAGAGGGAGCGAAGTTGTTGCACTGACATGACATGCAAGGTTGCACAGTAAAACAGATGTACGATGGTATAGCAGCATATGTTGACTGTCTCACCCTGACACTCACTGTCTCTTTGCTTCAACAGTGAATAAATTCTCTAAATCTAGGAATGGGAAGAGTGTTAATGAGTATTCGCTCTTTTTCCACATCCATATAATTAGACAGGGTGCTGCTCCTAGGACTGAGTGCGTTTGGTGGCAACATCCCTAATTTGAAACTCCTAAGCCTAGTTACAGTAGTTATGAGTCAATGTCTTATATTTTAACAATCAATAGCTTCTGTCTATGGATTCTAGCAGCCACCCAAACACCTACAATTGGCACTGTACTGGCAATGAAAACCCGGTACGGTACCGGCATTGCATTGTGAGCCTGTAGCTCCCTGTGTATTTTCATCTTTTTTGATTTGCCCAGAATTATAGGTCACAGTGACTTCTACAGATCACCAACCTCATTGGCATTGATGCCATTGTTCACAGACCAGGTGGCCTGGAAATATTCCAGCATCCGCTGCTTTAGCTGCTGAGGCAGACGATGTACACGGATGAAGTCCTTGAGGTCCTTCATTCTTGTATGGTAGAGTGAGCGTCTAGAGTACATTCGCTGGATGATAGCTGTCACATTACCAAAGACCACCGCATGCATCAGGGCTATGTGGGACAAGAGAGCAGAAATAGCAATTGAAGCTTTCAGAATCATCTGTATTGTATTGAAACATTATAATACTTTCATTCTGAAGAAAAAAATAAACAAACAAACAGAGATTTAATTGTAATACATTTATATATAATATTGTGAGCTTGTTCAATCAAGTTCTTCTGTTCAAGGTGTTACTTTGGATTGGTTTATAAATACAGATACAGTACAGAGGACAGACCTATTAATCTGATTAATGAATTGGTCTGATTGATAATTGGAACCGATGCTGATTAATCTAAAAGCAACTAAAATGACCTGATACCGATGTGTTTGCCGATTAATCTCCTATCTCTAATATGCACGCACAGACACGTACACACACGCGCGCACGCACGCACGCACACACACACACACACACACACACACACACACACACACACACACACACACACACACACACACACACACACACACACACACACACACACACACACACACTTACATTTTTTTTTACATATTTTCACACACATTTTGTTTTTAGCCAGCAAATGCCTGAATCACAGGAAGGAGCGTTAACAGTTTCTGATGAACTCACCTCCCATGAGCATGATGCAGATGGAGAAGACCTTCTCCGCGTCAGTGTTGGCACACACGTTGCCAAAGCCCACACTGGTGAGGCTACTGAGAGTGAAATACAGCGAGGCGATGTATGCACTGGGCATGGAGGGACCCCCCATGGTGCTGTTGATGTATGGGGTATCAAGGCGCTTACCCAGCTCCTGGAGCCAGCCTTATGAACCAGGAGACACACACAGACACACAGACACACAGACACACACACACACACACACACACACACACACACACACACACACACACACACACACACACACACACACACACACACACACACACACACACACACACACACACACACACACAAGTTCTGTTGAGCTTATTTACAACAACATGATACAGCAGGTTTTACAGCTACAGTATATCGTTACATTATCTTTATGTATAGTACTCCTTAAAAACTGTATGGGTACGAGTGCTAGTTTCATTTCATGCCAGTGCTTTTGTATTTTTACTCAAGTTCTACCTTGATTAAAGGCCTTTTACTTTTTATATTGTGATATTGGTGTTTTCACTCCTGTAAAACACCTTAGTGCTGCTTCCACCACTGACTGCATCGTAAGGCAGAAAGCTTGCTGCTTTCAGTGTGTCTTTTCAGGCTTAGTTCCACAGTACAGTCTTTTTGTGTCATAGCAGAGATCAATATGACTAACACGTGCAGGGGGGTGTCGGGGGGCATTGCTCTTTGCCCATTACTCTGTGACCTGAACTTCCTGGGCTGTCACACTAGCAGTAGGAGTGGGTGCAGTGGAGCTGCGGGGAATCAAAGAGGTTCAAGCTCTGCTGTTGCTTTCATGCTTGGCTAGAGGTGTGCCGTGCTGTGCTGGGCCAGTCCAATTAGCTGCTCATGGAAAAGTGACATTGTTGTTCCTGATGTGTGATCTGAAAGCCATCAAACACACAGGAACATGCGCAGTGCATGGTACAAATAAACCATGGTGCCATTTAACTGGATGCACACACAGGCAAGACAGTGCACTTCATTTAATTTCAGTTTTGGGGCTTTTTATGTCTATTCATTGCAGGTGAACAGTATATAGACAGAAAAGGGGGAAAGATGGATGTCAAAGGAAATCATGCTAGGGAGTCCATGCTAAGCCCAGACGGTTGAACCAACCATCCAGGCCACTACCTTCATTTCATTTCCCATACGAAGATGCCATTGTCTGGACCATATCTTAAAAGGTCAAATAAACATTTGATTGAAGGAGAAATCCACACCAAACACATTTTCTCCCTGTGACATCATAGATATTGCCCTTGATTTCTGTTTTAGATGCCCCCTGTTCTACATTTCCCTCTCCCCTCTGACAGTTTGTATTGCCGCAGGCTGTCTTTATTCTAATGTGGGTATTTTAGTAGCTCCAAACCTATTTTTTCTCACCACATCACATCAAACCAGACACTGCAGGATAATTGGGACAGATTATTTTATCCAGATCAGCTCAAATCAGCCGACACAGGCAAGCTGAAAGTACTCTCGCTAAAACACCAGAATTTTTAGGCATGTAGATATATGTAGATAGATAGCAGTGTAGTATAACATTTCACGTAAATATAGGACCTGATAGCTATTGTATACATGGTTTAATTAGCCTATATACAGTAGATTCTTTACTGTTATGTCCTTAACAGTCATATCATTCGTATCTACTGGTATATCATGTATTGCCATGCTTTTCATTTGTTCATTCCTTACTGTAAGTCGCTTTGGATTAAGAGCATCTGCTAAATGTCTAAATGTCTAATGTATAAAAAAAATAACGCCTCATACTATCAAGTTTGATTATCAATCGTTCGATTATCAACTCATTAATTAATCTACCCATATGGAAAATATTTTATATGCAAACTGTTGAAAGTGTCACCTTCCATATAAAAGAATAAAGTTACTATAAGATCCATAGTATTTCTTTATAAAGTGAAACATATATAAAACATACATAATTTCATGATTTACTGTATAAGAATTATATTCAAAACAGATGCAAGATCCATAGTACTTTTCTTGTAAAGTGGTTTATATGAAAGGTGACACTTTCAAGAGTTTGCATATTTTTTTCCATATGGGTATAAGTTCCTTCCCTAGCATCTGTGCAACATACAGTATTCCTGTTCTTGAGAGTTGTGAAGTAAACAGGATGAGTCAAAGGTGTGACGGTTAACAAGAAAAGGAAAAGGTTGGATATAGCGTGCACACCTTGCTTTTAACAGACTCTTGGGGATGAATGACGTTTTGAAGCACTGAATGAGACAAGGTGTGGTGTGGTCAGGGTGGTAGTGTCCTCACCTATGTCCCAGGTGACAGGGTCAGTGCTCTCTATCTGCTTGCGTCCGATGACATACCAGACGCAGGCCATCCAGTGGGCCAGCAGGGCGAACACGGACATCAGCAGGGTCAGGACCACGGCGCTGTACTGAGAGTAGCGGTCCAGCTTCTGCAACAGGCGCAGCAACCGCAGTAAACGCACCGTCTTCAGCAGGTGCATTAGAGAGGCCTGGAATGGAGAGAGAGAGAGAGAGAGAGAGAGAGAGAGCACAGCAAACAGTACAGGTCACATGAAAAAGGCGCTGCAAAATATACAGGAAAAAGCACTCAATTGTATCAACCCTACAGAGGCGTCGGCCCGGAAGGGGGGGCAGGGGTGTGGGACATGCTTACTACTAGTTCCCCAAGGGTTGCTTTTCTGAGGCCCAGAATTTGGTGCTACTGTCTCAAAACTAAGATGTTACCTTTGAAAGATCTACTGACTACTACAGTATATCCATGACTCAAGGGTTATCTAAAAAGTTAAAAAAAAGGAGAGTGGGCTCGCAACTCACTATAAAGTGCTCCAGACTTTATTTATCGACAATGGCAGAGCAGCGACGTTTCAACCTATTTCAGGTCTTCATCATGCCTGATGAAGACCTGAAATAGGTTGAAACGTCGCTGCTCTGCCATTGTCGATAAATAAAGTCTGGAGCACTTTAAAGTGAGTTGCGAGCCCACTCTCCTTTTTTCTACGTTTGCTGTACTTCTACAGTTTTTGGCTCAGCACCAGTTGGGGATGTGCGTTACCTTTTTTAACTTATCTAAAAAGTTAAACACTAAACTAAACCACTAAATAACTAATATAATTAAAAATCTATACATTATTGAGGAAATAGCTTGTCTTTTCTTTTTTGCACGTATTGACACGCCAAAATTGTTTTCTCTTTGGACAGAGCATGTAAAGAAAGAGTCCTATTTTTGGGAAGAGAAATCTGATACAGTATTGAAGTGAGAACGCATCCAGAAAGACACCCCCCCAACACACACACACACACAGACGCACGTGTACATGCACGCACACAAACAGATAGCAACATCTCACCACTGTAATGTTGAAGGCATACAGCAGGTCAAAGGGCAGCGCAGCAATCAGGTCTATAAAGAACCAGGATGTGCAGTAATGCAGGAAGATGGAACGTGCGTCGTACACCACCTGACCCGACTGGCTCACATAGGTGGTCCGGAAATTCAGGATGATATCTGAATGTGAAAGGTACACATAGTGAAATGCAGAGGGTGTACATTTGTACACTCAGTCAGAGTTTACAGAGGATCAGTTAATAGTGTGAATTCATGTAGGCCTATATAGAGGCATTTATCTGCCCGTCAATAGTTTATGTCACTGGTTTTCAACCTTTTTGATACCAGGGCCCACTATTTATTAAGCATTTGAGCCACGGACCCCCATTTGATGACATTTTCACCCCGCAGACCCACAACTAAAGATTTCTTTTGGTAACTTTTTCCACAATACCAGGCCGGATTTTCGCAAACAAAACAGGCAAACATACAAATCAAAATGGCCATTCTTCTACATTCTCAAATTGTGTAGACTTCTTAATTAAGTTGGCCAATTTAGATTAATATTTTAAACTCTTGAGAGTGTAAACATGAAACATGAACAAAATGTTTTCATTCTTAAGCTCTCAAGAGTTGCATCTGGCTAACCAACCTTTAACCAACTGGGGACCACCTGGAACCCTCTCAAGAACCACTGGTGGTCCCTGGACCACTGGTTGAAAACCACTGGTTTATGTGAATTGAGATGACACTACTTGATGCCAGAATTATATGATAAAGGAACTAGAGTAATTTAATTTTCTAAAGGTAACACTAGCAATGCAACTCCATTATAGTCAACGCTACTGTATCTATTTCCAAGTAAATGGGTGTGAAAAATGTCTGCAGTTGAAAAGGCATTTAGTTTGTGGAATTACGTTCTTTAAACAGAACTAACATAGAAGTATACAATCTAAAGATGACATTTTCAGACGTTTCACTGTGCATATCATTGTCACCAGACAAAGTTATTGACAGACAAAGAAGGAACCAGAGCCCGATGACAGCTGTGCTAAAATCACACTCCTCTGGAAGCTGAAAGTGGGACGATGTGAGAATGCTCTAATTATGATCCGTAACCTGGGGCAACAGAGACACCCTGCGTAGGCAACGAGTCGACGACATAGGCCTATACACACATATACAGTGTATATATATATATATATATATACAGTATATATATATATATATATATATATATATATATATATATATGTGTGTGTGTGTGTGCACGGTGTAATATCTATCGCCACGGCAACCATCACTGATATATAATTATTACACATCAGGCTGGTTACTGGTTTCTCTTCGTAGCACTGTTGGAGGCACACATGTTAAGGAATATTATTTTGAGTGGATCTGTGGAAAAAGTAGAGACGAGTCAGAAATGGGTCTGTCTGTCTGTCTGTCTGTCTGTCTGTCTGGGGACCAGACAGACAGCTGTGTGTCTTATTGGCGGGTAAAAGCGAACACTGTACTCTACCCATATACATTCAGATACAGACAGACAGACATGTCTGTCTGGCTTACATAGTAATCTCACTCACTGCATTCGCAATGCCTATTTCCAGTAAAAGCAGTGTAACAATATTACTTTGCCACAATTCTGAAATTATTATGTTTTCTGGGTGTAAGGGTCCCAGTTGAAAAGAAAGATATGGCAAGTGACATAGTTGATATCACTAGGAAAAGTAGTACTTTTCCTAGTTGATCAGACCCACAGTTGTCCAAATCCACTACAGAAAGCTTGTGCTCTGGGCAGGGCTCCTACTCAGTGTCCATATATGGAGCTGGACTCATTCTGACATCTGCATGGACTCTATATTTGGTCATGTCTGACAAATAACTCCATATGGTCAATAAGCGACACAGACATAATATCTGGGTGGGGCATGCATTTCCAACTTCCATCATTCCATGTAGGACAGTGCCCAACGGAGGCTCCACAAGCACCGCTATAGTGTTTGTTTAAATATGCATTGCATATGCATATGATTCCTTTATAATGGAAGTCAACAGCAGGTGAATTGTATCGTACCTAACATAAACAGTATCTCCACTGCGATGTCACTGCTTATAGTGCCACGAGTGGCACTTCTCTCGGGGTCACTGTCTTCATCGTGATTGACGAAACAGACATCGTAAGGCACGGTGACAGCGACGTAGAAGGTGGCAAGCAGGATCAGCCAGTCCCACAAGGCCTTGGAGACGCTGTAGTGGAGCAGGATGAAGCGGGACTTCTTCACAGCAGCCACCTTGTACTCCGGCAGAGAGGGTTTCTGGAAGACACTCTGACAGAGGGAGAGAGAGAGGGCAGCCATGATGAATCGTACAGGCAATCCATTAGATTGAAAGGTGAAGGGCAAGAACCTTCTTTATATTGATTGTCAAAGTGAAGACAATTTGTCTAAGATGATCATCAACAATGTGGACTGCAGCTGCTCTCGTGCTGCTGTGAATAATCACTTTTTTTTTCTTTTCTTTTTTTTTCTTTTGTCTGGATGGAAACGCATTAGCACAGTGGTTTTCAACCTTTTTGACACCAGGGCCCACCATTTATTCAGCATTTGAGCCACGGACCACCATTCAATGACATTTTAGCCCCACAGACCTAAAACTAAAGATTTCTTTTGCTTTTGTCCACAATTCCAGGCTGCATTTGGGAAACAAAACAGTCCCAACATACAGATCAAAATGACCATTAATCTTCTACACTCTTGAGAGTGTAAACATGAAACCAAATGGGTCCATTTGGTTTCATGCTTACACTCGCAAAGAGTTACATCTGGTTAACCAACTGTCCATCATTTAGCCTGAGGACCACCTGGAACCCTCTCAAGGACCACTGGTAGTCCCCAGATCACTAGTTGAAAACCACTGCTTTAGTAGGCCAACGGAACAGGACTGACTGACTGAAATACTGACATACAGATACGGACAATTTATTTCTTCAAGGCATACAGCACAGTATACAGTATTGTGGCTGTCAGGTGGAGATCTACGAGGTACAAGATTGTAAGCTTGTAAACATTTTCTGCCCAACGGTGACGATAGACAGTAGCCCCCATGTGAGTATGTGAATTTAATTGACAGGTAGTGAATAATTGATGACCCCCTGTTCCCCTCCCAGTCTGACAGGCCTGGGGTGCCCCATTTCCCCTTAATCCTCAGACCCCCATGTACCTCCCATTTAAAGATCAACTTCACACACTCGCCACTTGGCTGTGCAATAAACAAAGACACAGACAGAGAGACTTGGCTCAAATGTTGTGTTGATAAAAACATTTGTGATCCACCTGATTTGTTGGAGACAGCTGTAAACTTGGTTTGTCCTGTCTTGTGAATTATTCCAGCAAGCCTTTTTTTCAGGCAGCACATTCACACAGAAGAGCCTATAGTAGGCCCATGCCTGTATAGATATTCCACGTAGTGACCAAAAGCACACTGAAAATGCCGTGCAGCTGAGCTGCCAGAGACCATGAGAAATGTGAGCAATGGTGATGAGTGACGATGCTTGGAAGTCGCTAGTGAGAAAGGCTTTTGTGTTATACGGTATACCCATATGATATGGAGACTCCATCAATGCATTGTCACACTATGATTTTGGACTCACATTGGTGAGCTTCCCTTTGCTCCTCTTGGAGAACATGTTGGTCAGCTGGTACACAACTGTCCTCCCTCTCGCTTGGGCTTGGGAAAACCCAGATCGGTTGCTCTTCCTGCTTTGTCGGGAATCCTCTGAAATGCCTGTTTGAAATAAAGAACATGCTGTATTTTTTCTTGTTGACTAGTGATGCTTTGAAGTGCAAGGTCAATTCAAGAGCTTTATTTGTATACGTTTTAATTTGGAGCTCTCAAAAACAATTAGAGGGAGGAAATGATGCATATAGAATATGAGTATAAAAACATAAAATATTGACACGTAAGTCAAGGGGGTGAAAAAGGGTTTGGTAATTTCACTGACTGGCAGTTTTATTAAAATCAACCAATTATAATTGTGGTTATTGATTAGATGAAGTACAACCTGTTTAATGGGCGGGAGGGGGCGGTATAACTAACAAAAAAACAACCTATTTTAAATGAAAAATTGTTGTCTGGATTTAGATTTTAAGATGTATTTTCTTTCACTCTGTGGTAAGCGGCACTCCTTTAGAGCCAGGTTCCTCCCATTTTGAGGTGTTGCAGATGTCACACCCGTTGCTTAAAAGTGGGGCTGCAATTAGCTAGGAAGCAATCATCCGCGACCATCTAACTCACCATCTCTCTTCTTGCTGTTGTGGTGACCTCTCCCATAGGAATCACTGACATCTTTAAATGAGAACAGGAACAGAACCACCTCGCCTTTCTCATTCTTAATTGGTACAATGTCCAGGAGACACCAGAACGGATTTCCTGAGAATGATGAAAAATGCAGGGTGAATTAGTTAAATGTGAGGTAATTCACCATAAAAACGTGTGTGTGTGTGTGTGTGTGTGTGTGTGTGTGTGTGTGTGTGTGTGTGTGTGTGTGTGTGTGTGTGTGTGTGTGTGTGTGTGTGTGTGTTTGTGTGTGTGTGTGTGTGTGTGTGTGTGTGTGTGTGTGTGTGTGTGTGTGTGTGTGTGTGTGTGTGTGTGTGTGTGTGTGTGTGTGTGTGTGTGTGTGTGTGTGTGTGTGTGTGGGCGCGCGCACACATCCATGCGTGTGTGTGTGTGTGCATGTGCAGAGTGCACACGCAAAGTGCATGCATGTGTTTGATCAAATCGAGAGGAGCTTCTGACATTCAATTATTTCATATTGTTTTGATTATATTTTCCCCCCTTTTGCTTTGGCAATGTAAACCTATGTTTACATTGCCAAAAAAGCACTCTGAATTGAATTGAATTGAATTGAATTGAAATGAATTGAATTGAATTGAATTGAATTGAATTGAATTGAATTGAATTGAATTGAATTGAATTGAATTGAATTGAATTGAATTGAATTGAATTGAATTGAATAATGAATTGAATTGAGTGGGATGGGTGCACACAGCGAGTCATATATCACACGTGTCATACAAACAGTTGTCTGTTTACATGAACATGTTTTTCTCTCCTCACCATCCTTCCTATAGAAGCGGACATGTCCTTGGTACTCCTGTTGACCCTCCAGAGCCTTGTCCACCTGTTCGGTGACCCTCTCACAGGTCTCTGCCCCGTGCAGAAAGCGACACGTGCAGTTCTTCTGCATCACTTCTGTCCTTGTGAAGCCCGTCAGCTCGCAGAACCCGTCTGAGCAATACACGATGGGGTAGCCATGCCGGCCATGGGCATTCCCCAGCAGAAAGTTACTGTCTGCAGCGGAAAAAAAACATGACAGGACTGAGGTTTAGTGCCAGTAAGGTAACTTAAGTGCATTTAGTCCAGAACTGTGTACAACTTTGAGGTACTTTACTTGACTTCAGCTGTAAACTGAGTACTCAAATACATTGAGAATAATACTGATGTTGACACATTAGGAACAAAAGCAAATAGTTTATCCTTCTGACTACTAACATAAGCCATATTGCCACAAGCAACCAAAATATCAATTTGAAGCTATGATTTCCTGCTTTGACATGACATGAAAATAATAGGGGTAATGATAATAATTCGCCAAAGACATAGCCCCAGTCACAAACAGTCAGATTTATGTCAAGCACATGCCTGACCTTCTGAACTAATGTAACACATTTTACATGCGCTATACAGTATGTCAGGCCCTAGCTGACATACTGTATAGCGCATGTAAAATGTGTTATATTAGTTCAGAAGGTCAGGCACATGCTATAATATAATGGAGAGGTCACATCTTCTGAACTAATACAACACATTTGACCTGCGCTATACAGTATGTCAGGCCCTGACATACTGTATAGCGCATGTAAAATGTGTTGTATTAACGGTAGTTTAGAAGAAGTGACCTCTCCATTATAGTATACCAGGTGTGACTACCATGTATGTGGTTTCAGGAATTCTCCATGGGTTTTGAGATCTCTGTCATGTAGAATTCTTCTGCATTCAATCACACAGAATTCTACCGGTATATCAGTCACCTTTGAGCTTCTGAAATGAGTTGACATTAGAGGATGTGTGTAGCGGTGTGTATCAAGGATGAAGGTCGTGTGTGGGGAGTCCAAGACCCACTGTGACTGCATGAAACATACCAGGGTTATTAGTAAATGCAGGCAGGACAGAGCACGTGTAGCATGCCATGTGCCTGGTTTGTACTTAAATATAACCAATCTATAAGCTCAAAAGATAGAAGCATGAATCCAGTACATTGAACTGATGTTCAATCTACAGATATTATTTGGTGATCTTTGTTGAATTTAAGTTCTTTACACAATGGTGTTCATTTGTGATAAGACAGACAGAGATGTTGTTTAAAACAAAGCAGTTGCGCACATACAATTCTGCGCTGGTGCTGTACCAGTTAAATCATATTATTATTATTACATAGTTTTTATTGTTGTTGTTTTTTGAACATACAATGTGTTACACTCTGGGAAAAGAAATAATAGCAACAGCGACAACAACAATAAAAACAAACTAGTTGTGACCTCCATTGATGGCAATTTGAGGATTTGGCTTTTTTCTGCAAAAAGGTGCATACATCCAACATAAATACAACTTGTATTTTGTTCAATACAAGCCAACCCTGCAAACTTTCAAAGCCAATTATAGACAAATAGGCTAAAGTATGAAATATGGGACAGATCTATCTTGAGCACATGGCTCTAGAGATTCTGTGTAACAATTTGCGGGATTTTGGGACAGAATCCAGAGGAGCAATATGAAATAATGTATTTCATAAAGATGAGCCTCCTGTTGGCGCTACAACAGGCCATTCTAGAAAATCTGTTGTTGCATCACTTGTGCCTGTGATCCAAAAAAGAAATTTGATGTCTCCCAACAACCCAAACTAGAGAAAACAGCATATCTACAGCCTCACAATGTGGTGCAATGCTTAAGATCGGTTATGTTCACTACAAAAATAACATAACAGCGACTCCAGTGATGTTCAAGACAAGGCCAAGTGACAGCCAATACAGGGATGATCTTTCCAGGATGTCTTCACCAGTTGAAATAATAAAGCTATAGCCAGATATGACTGGGCCAGATTATGACTAGTTGCTGGGTTGCCTGTGTTTGGGTCACGTGTGTGATCCAAACACAACATCCAACTGTGCGATCATGAGTCATCTAGCTGTCCCCAAAGGTGACAATGAAATTCACCACCACAAAAGCGAATCCTTGTGTGCCACACGTGTGAACCTTGACAGTTCCAACGGCAAAGGATGGGTATTGTGAGGTGTGTATAAAGGAGCATAATCACACATGAGGTGAATTCAACGCACTCACAGAATGGGTACATTCTAGGTGGAAATTGAAATCGGAATGAATACAGTTTAGCTGCTGCCTGAAAAACGTAGGTCTTGTGTTCACACAGTCCCTTTCGAAATTATTTTTTTGCCAGTGGCAAATTCCGACAAAGGATCTTCACCCTACTGAAACTATATATGCCTATACTGCATCAATTACAAAAAACGTGTCGTATCTTGGGTAGCCTACAGAAGTACATTCAACCTTGCGCATGGAATGAAGCATAGCTTACTGTAGTAGTTACACCAAATATTCAGGAGCCATCCCTGTGCATCTTCCAAATGCACAGGGACTCAGGAACCCCTCATTGGTCCCTACTGAGCAGGGTTGACGGTAGTGGTGTTGATCACTGTCTGAAGCTCCTCTCTCTGGCTGTCTTATTTGTGCACAATACAACAGCCTTATGAGAAATGTGAATATTACTCTATAATGTGGCATGATGCGTGGGTCCTCCAGATAGTACACATGTTCCAGTCACTCCAAGTGAGGATACCCCAAAAATGAATGGGACAGAAGCCTGGTCCTGCAGGCCCAGAGAGAACACATAATCCTGCCCTGATCTCAACTTACTGTATAATTAATTACCAACACATCCTCATTGAATGTGATAGTTATGACAGAGAGTTTATAGCCAGGTTTGTTTTAGTGAAAAGCGCTAGTGAAATCCTGCAAAAACGCTAATTACTAATAACATGTCTTAATTTGCAGCATTCTGTCATAAGACAGGCTGATCTTGACATGTGTGAATATTTTTTTCAGCACTTCTTCTTTGAAGTGGTCTAACTAAAACTCGGCATATACGGTAGGCTTAATATGCTCCTGCATTCTGAGTGAATGTATATATAGTCATACCGGTAATATCCACATGTATTATTTATACAGGCGATTGATGTATAAATCCCATAATGCTCCGAGATAAAAACCATCATGTGGACTCAAGCTATATTCGTGTTTCCATGACAACACAGTGGTGGTTGTGATGGGAGGGGTATTATACTGTAGCCTACCAGAGCTTCAACAAGTCGTGATTACATAACTGTACACTCGCCCACAAGTTAGACAGATAGCGTGTTTGTTTGGGAGAGAACTATCATTTTCCTTTCTTTTTGAATCTTGCTGTTTGACCTTAGAGACATCTTTGTAGAGAAGTTATTCAGAGCTGGTTGAATGCACAGATGTAGTGACTCTCTGGAAACAGAGAGAGAGTAGCTTGAAACTAGTACTTGCTTATCAGAAATAGACTTTGCAGGCAAAAAATATAGTCTACTGAATTGTAATGAAGTACTATACTTGATCACATTACAGTGCATAGGTAAAATGTTTAGTATGTGTACTTTTACTTGAATAATATTTGTTTCAAATGTATTTATTCGAACTTATCACTCCACAGTTCAAAGATAAAAAAAGGTAATATTTCTTGGAAGACATTATGAATTGAATAACCACTTAAATAGCAAGCTACTTTAACTCAACTTTGACTTCTACTTCAGTAATATAATATTTGACCAGGATTATCTATTTGCCTGGGGGTTCCAGGCTGATTCGCATGTGAATCAGACTGGGTTCCAGGCTACAGGGGTTTAGTTAGGGCCAATATTGTTCAGCACTGCGGAAGAGTGATAGATTATCTCAAGTAGACATTCAATTAAACATCTGTTCCTGCTCGATTTCTTGGACCAGACTCTAATAAGAATCACAGCAGCCTTCATTCTACCATGGCTACTTAAGTTACACTTGTCAGAAGGATTGTGCGTGAAAGAAATAATTGAGCCTACTTGATAAGCAAGTAAAAAACCCAACCCACTTGAAAATCTAATGAAAATTGGCGAGCAACAAGGCGAGCAAGTAGAAACTATAAATGAGGCTTTAGCTTCCAACTTTGTAGAGCAATTCATTGTTACAATAGATGGTGAGTAGGGGTCCTCAGCTGTGTCCTGGAGGGAACCTTGCACTGAAACAATTTAGAATGGGCTAAAACGGCTTCATTTAGGTCAACACACAAGCAGTGAATCTCTCCTAGGATGAAAAGCCAGCAGACAGAATGAGCGCATGACAAGAACTGCCCAACGCACTGTACACTGCAGCAATAACACTGAAAGACATGCCCTCATCTCAAGTTCCATAATTTATGGATAAATGTATGTATTTATTCTGCCTGGGAAGCAAAACAATCATCAAATCCACACCAATTGTCAAACCCTCTCCTTGCATTCCAGCCCATTCCTTATATTATTGTCTTTATGTGGGCGCTACACCTAAGGCCCTGTTGTGAATAACAATGCATCTCAGCAATCATTTAGAGCCAATATATGTATAATGTACATTGCAATAAGACCAACAAACCCTGCCTGAAAAAAATATCGCCACTGTGGAAAGGAAAATGCTCATTATATGAACAGATAGGCAATCTGCAGTTCTATGACTGTATATTGAGAAAAATACACAGACATAATGTGTCACGACAATGGCTAAATTAAGAACTGATCTACTCGTTGTGTTGTGTGTTGCCATAGCAATTTGTGCAGAAAAATCATATGGCAAAGCTGCTATTTGCATCTACGGGGTTACAAAGATGCTGCTGTTTGTCAGGTGCAAATTTAGGCACTAGTCTTCATAATGATTCACAGGAACGTGATTATTTCTTTTTCAATTCAAGACAATTCATTGCTGATGTTTGGTATAATTCAAAACAATGGTCTTCTGAACAGTATCTGCCAGTAAAGGTTTAAAAAGGATAGTACATTGAAAGTCCAGAAGACACAGCTTTTGACTTTAAACTATACACCACCTCAACAACTGCAAGAAAAAACTGACACTGAATTGGGCGACTGAGTTATTTGGGCATATTGTTCTCCCATTGATATCTCTAACCAAAATAAAATCTGACATACTGAGATGGAACATCAGCCTCACACAAAAAGTCGAATCCATCAAAAAATTAACCTCCCCCTCCTGTTTTCACAAGAGGCAAAATCCTTTTCCGACCGCTGCACAATTTTAGATCCTTTTTAAAAGATTGTGACAGATGCTTTTTACACCTTACATCTATAAGACTGTTTTGACATATTCAATTTAATAACAATTCAACAGTTCAATATAGCAAAAACAAGTTCAGGATTTCAATTCAACCGCAGCGAGAATAGCACTTCTATCTAAGCCTGTAAAGCTATTTTTGATACAACAATATATGCACTGAGTCTGGAGTGATTGTGGAAATGTAGTGGCACTCTCCCTCACCAAAGTTGCCTATCCGTGCTGTAGAGAATTTGGATCCGCAGCTTACTGTGAATCCAGACAGTGAATCCAGACAGTGGATCCAGACAGTGAGGTAGTTATTATCTCAGTGTGAAAATGCTGTGCAATCAGCTGTCAGCTCTGCCAAATTATTAGCTATGCCAAATCCACAATGTTACACTTAGCTTACTTCACTGTCAATGAAATGTACCGGTATGGTTTGTTTTTGTTGCACATTAACTCTCTCCCAGACATTAATAGACTTGATAGACTTCTGTCTGTAAATGTGGTATAGTTGCAAAAAAGATGCCGACAGAATAACAGAATATCACCCTGCGTGATGCAAGCCCAAATTGCCTCAGTATAGTGCAGTTGTGTAAACGTTATTTTTTTATTATTCAAGGTTGCACCGTGAGGAATGTGGATCATTGTTCGAGAGAACATCATTTATTGGCAATTAAATAACCAATAAATGATGTTCTCTCGAACAATGATCCACATTCCACATTCCTAAAATATTGTTTCTATTAAGTTTGATAAATCTTCATCATGCTCCATTTTTCTGTAGCGTACTTTATCACAAAGGCTTCAATTTAATGGAATAAATCAAGGGCATCTCTTTTGACGCAACACAGGGTATACAGGGTAGCCTATGTGTCTGTCGCTTCACAAATTATCCTTAGCAGAAAAATATGCTGTCGATAAGCAGCAGCAATTCTGAAGGAATGAATTGCTGTACTTGGTTGTACAATGGTGTCCCTAGCCAAATCTACAAGCTCACAATGTTTTTCAAGACGATCTGATGTAGCCTGTAGTCTAGATCACCTATTTTTTGGCGCATGCAGGAGGACACCATTGTGCAGCGGGATATATATTAGGCATAACGCCCACACCATCAATTACAGTGGGGGCTGCAGACCTGAAGGAATGGTGGATAACAAAGAGCTAAAGCATGCAGTGGCTGGCATGGATTAAAGTTCTCAGTAGCCACAACTGATTTTAGTCATTTGGATTCTATAGACACCTGCGTGTCTTCTGTGAAAACATGCTGCACACCAATAATAGACAATCTACAAGCTTGTGGATCAAACATTTTCAGTAATTAGTTATTTAAGACGAACTAAGTGATCAAACAATAGAACATATGTTTAGATGCATCTTCCTGAAACAAAAAGCAAAGAGCCTCAAATTTCAGATTTAATCAATAACGGGTATTTGGCTGTGGAATAGTGGCAACATATTTTTAGAATGATAACGCTTAAAACATCATTATTACATTCTCATCAATAAGATTTTATTTTGCATTATTCCATGGGCTGTTATCTTAGAGTCTTTTTGTGATTAAAAAAAAACTCTTCACTTTGACCCCTATAGTGTCCACATGACCCCTTGGCTTTATGTGGCTTAACATTCAGTCAATCATTCATTCGTGTTAACCTGTATTAGGCCAAATGTCAAGATTATATCTTTAGCTGTCATTAATAACCTATGCGGGGAGTTGGTGATTGAAATGATTAATAATTTAAGCAGGATCTTTCCCCCTCCACACATGTCAAAGAGCATAGCTGAGTAAGATTCATGGGAAATGTTTGATTGACTCTTTGCCTCTACATAATTCATTGAAATAATCATCCCTGCACACATGTAAGTATATGTTGGGGATCTGCTCTTAACTCATCATCATAGTCCCCATTAACCACTTGACCCCCAGTCGCCTTATTCTGGCGGAACATTGGCAGAAAATTGCTTATCACAATGTTCGTCATTCGGCATACTTGATGCAGAGAGGAAAAGAGAGCAGACCAAGTACAGAACTACTGAGGAACAAGTAAAGTAAGTCAAATGTTCTAATTATCATTTTTAAACAAACGGTTATAGCAGGGGTGTCAAACTCAAATACAGAGTAGGCCAAAATTTAAAACTGAACAAAGCTGTCATGTCAATTAGTCCTAATCTACACAACTAGAAGATTAATGGTCATGGACAGAATCAAAGGAAATCTTCAGTTTGGGGGGTCTGTGGGGCTAAAATATCCTCAAATGGTGGTCCGTGGCTCAAATGCTGAATACATGGTGGGCCCTGGGATGAAAAACGTTGAAAACCACTGCTGTATATTACAGAGCAGATGGCAAAAGAGCACTATGGGATTTGTAGTATTAGTGGTGAATGCAGTGTTACAGCGGCACTGCCGCTGTATAATACCGGTGGGCTGCTCTAATGTTAATTTGATGTTGCCTCAAGGGCCAAAGGAAATTACATAGTGGGCTAAATTTGGCCCATGGGCCAGAGTTTGACACCTATGGGTTATAGCTTCTAGGCAAGGGGACGGCTCAACAACAGAGGTGTGTGAGGGCAGGAGGGGACGGGGGAACTTTGCCCTGCTCCTCCTGGGCTCTGTGAGACAACCAGGTTGGTGAACATGCCTGCTCCGTGTTTAGGCTTAGGGGCAGGAGGGGCAAAAGTATTACGCGGCCATGACGATTGGTCGCAACTGAATCTGATGCCCCAACGGTCGCAACTCATTTATGGTATTTTCCAACTAGACCATTGGCCAAATGACAACAGTTGAGCCCAAAGGTCGCAGGTTAAGATTAGGCTTATTCATTTTAATCATTATTTGTCTTACTGAGGTTATGTTTGACCAGATTGTAAGTATGGTATAGTTGCTCACTAGTCACGACCACAAGCACCTATAGCACCGGCCGCGACCAGTCGTGAGTCGTGGCTAGTAAGAAAACAGGCACTTGTGGCCTTTCCAAGTAATAACCCCTTATTTATACATAAATTGCTCCTCCTAAAGATCTCCCAGGGTCTATTCTTGGTCACCAAGATGCAACAAATTGTGACCCTGTTAAGTATGGTAGTTGAATGTACGTTGTGTACGCTGAATGTACGTACATCAAATTTGTTTTTCCAAACCGCTGTTTGAGTGGCTGTAGAGAGGCTGTCTGGCAATCAAATGTGTTCCAGAGCAAGACCCTTAACCTCACTGTACCTAATAGCTGAGGATTATTCAAATGACGGAGTTGCACACTCCAGCATTCTCAAATTGCAAATATCAAAATAATGGAGCATTGTTACTCACATTTTGAGTGACGTGTTGTGAGCTTGTGGCTTAACTATTTTTGAGTATTAAATATTTCACTTTCAAATAAAAATAAATGTTAAACAACAGGATGAGACTCTCGTCAATGTAGCAAGCTGTCAGTTTGTGTGCCTGTCTGCCTCAGCTTACGGCTTCACGTTGCAGTGTCCGGAGTATGGGTTTTATGCCATTGATAGTGGCTATGGGTTTTATGGGTACGTCTCCCTTTGGTTTAGAGGTGGCCTACAGGCAGCCAATGAGGAAAATGTGTGGTATATGGTCACTAATAGTGGTAGGTGAACATGCTGGCAGAAATCATCCAAACTAAAGACAGCAGCTGCTTTGTTCAGGCTCAAAACCAACATGTCAAAAACCAAGGCAATGAGGAACAACAATAAAAACAACAATAATACAATAACAGGACCAAAATCAGCTAGAGGAGTTAGAGCCAGATTTATGTACCTAGGAAGCATACTTGCTGTGGACAGAGGAGCGGAGGAGTGCCAAAATGAAAAATGAAATGAAAAGCAAGGATGACATTCAACATATTAAAGGTAGGGGAAGTGATTTCACTTTTGTCAGATATCACCCACAATTTTTTTTTCTGTTAAAATGCTCTATTATAAGGTGTGGAAACCATATATGGAGTTTCCCCCCTCCCCCATGTTAGCAGAGGAGCTAATAAAAGTTCCCCAGGTGGTGGCGAATTCTCCTCCAATCAGGATCGAGCAGCAGGTTCACATAGTGTAGCTACTGTTGGACGCCCCTAGTGCAATAGGCTGGTACTACACCATGAATTTCAAATCACTTACCCTACCTTTAAATAAAATCTGGACAGCAAAAGACATAGCATGCATGACCATTAAATTCTTCAACTCAAATACACCCAACTCTACAGTTCAGAAAACGGTTGGAGACTAACAACATATACTGTACATACTCAACAAAATACAGACTTTCTTCAACCACTGCCTCCTACAGTAGAAACCTAGTGGCCCAAAACTATCTTCAATGCCAACCTGCGGGACTTCACTAGACATGACACAATAGAAACGCAAAAGGAGGACACTGGCCTAATATTAAAATATTAACTAATTTATTCATTAAAAGGGCCTAAGCAATCTGTGCTGCTCCAGTATCCTCCTCCTCCTGCACTCTGATGTCCCTGTACCTGTGATGCAGTGGAATGGCCATTTATGGCTTGAGGCGTGTTTGGTAGACTCCCTTTGTTACAATAGAAACGCAAATCAGGAGAGGGGGATGGAACTGGACAGAACACGCACTTTGAAGACAACAGATTAATTACGAGCCATGCTGAACCTGCAAGGCAAGAGGGAGAGAGGAAAGGTCCAGAGCCAACTGGAGAAGGACCACAGAGCAGGAGATGAAGGTACAGTACATGGGCTGTCATGGCAACAGCTGGAACGCAGGGCACACGACCGAAGGGAACGGAGTTTCATCAATGGCTTATGCTCTTCATGGAATTTAAAAGCCTAAGTAAGTAAGCAGTCACAATAGTTTGGGGCATGGTTTTTCCATTATCTTTTCTTTTATATTTTAAACATGTTTTTAAATGTCTATTTTAAGCACAAGCAACAGCAGGTCACCATCAATTGACCTCTTACAGTTTGATACGTACTATACCCTGTTGCATCTCAGCCCAGTTTTCTAGGGTACAGACATTACTTTGGGTCAAACTGCAGTCTTTCTCCACATCTGGGTCAGAAGTCAAAGTACAGGCACTGGCAGACTAAAACAGGTTTCGGATTCATCCTGTGACCTGAGCTAGATTTTTGTGAGATTGAGAATTTATGCCGCAGGTTTGTGTCAGGCACTTGATAATGTTGTAATGTAACTTAATATATTTTATTATTAATTGCATTATATCTTATGGCAGTCGCTTCCTTAAATATTGCACATCTCAGCCTCCCAGCGCATTGCGTCGTGAGCTTGTACAGTAGATGTGGAATTTTCACTGAATGTTCTCTCCAGAATAGGGACTTCATATGGCTAGTGTACTTAAAAATGTGCAATATACAAGTAAATAATTTATTTTGAAATTGTCGCTAACTCACATTTCTTGAACACCACTTCATTGTGTTGCACATTGTTTTTTTGTTTTGTTTTTTACCTACACACTGACATCCTCTGTTTTAATGTATTACACAAACCATACATTGTGTACAAATGTAACCAAATGTACATGCAGAGTTAAATTAAAATTGGGGATTTTACTGTGCGTAAAGAATCAATGCCCTTTGATATTCTGTAGCGCAAATACATTTCATAGTTTCATAGTAAGACACCCGTAGACAAATTTAACATGTGCTACACTTTTTTTCCGTAATTTCCCCACAATAATTACTACTGTTGGTACAACAATGTTAACAGTACTTACGGGTTCCATCAAAGTGGTTAGCAATGGTGTCCAGAAAGGTGTTCTGTGGGGCAAGGAGGCCTTTCATCACAGGCATCTTGCCCAGGGGAAGAAGAGAACGTTGTAGACTCTTGTCACTTCATCCCTCCATACAGATCAGGAGAAACTGCAACACCGCTCCACACACCGCAAGGTAGAGGGATGACTTCCAGCTTCTGTAATAGGAGTTGTCAGTCAACAATGGCAGACTTTTTAAAACAGGGATTTAGATAGAAATTCTTCTATGTCTTTTGTCTGTTTTTGAGTGTTGGCTGTAAGAAAGCTCCTCTCTTGTGCATCTCTCTGCTCTCAGCCCTCTGCTACCATCTGCCTCTTCTCTGTGAGAGCGTTTTCTCTCTCTCTCTCTCTCTCTCTCTCTCTCTCTCTCTATCTCTCTCTGCCCTCTATCTGCGCTCTCCTTAATTCTACTCCTCAGTGCATTCTTCTTGGTTTTAGCCTCAGCACAACACACCTCTCAATAAATACCAGATTTTATCATTTTAGCATCATGACCACATTATTGCTTAATATGCTATTAATTTGCATGCCTTAGTAGCCTACCTGTTTTCACATCAGAGAAGTGACGCAAATGCTAACACAATAACACATACACAGACACGTGTGTACGTACATGCGTGTTCACACTTAATGTACGTTGTATTCCATTACAATTTTTCAAATATTTTGTCCCATTTTGGACAAAATAGCACATTTTACATCAACTGGGTGCCCAGATATCAGTACTCTCCGAGACATAGCTTCAACACCCAGGCTTTCCTGAGACAGTGCCTCCCCAAACAGTGTGACAATGTGTGTCATTCTATGAAAATGTGCCATTTATCACTTTCAGTATTTGATTTTGAAAATACAAATTTTAAGTCTTTTAATACCTTTTTTGGAAGAATTAGAGCAGAAATATGAGGCATACCATTTCAGGATATTTTAGTTTATGTGATATATTTTAGTTTTTGTTTATATGTTTTAAAAATATTTTTGAAGAAATGTCACAAATATGAAATATGAATTCCTCTTGTTACACCCTATTGGTCAAGTAAAAATATTGATCAACCTGCGTTTTGCAATTGATAACTGTACAGCACCTTATACAGTATATCATATATGAAATTATGTATATCATATATCAAAACAAAACATGTTATATTACAAAAATAAGTGGATAACTGGTCGATTTTAACTTATTTTCTGCTCGATGGTGCATGCCCCTTGGTGGCTACTATGTTACACTGCCAGAATTAGTTTTCATTATATGAGCCATCCATTTGGTTTCCAGGGTAATCGATGAGAATGTTATTATTGATGGAATGGATTCACTGTCACCCCCTCCTCCCAAGACCTTGGTGTCATCCTTAACCCCACCCTCTCCTTCCAGGCACACGTCAACCAGATCACCAACACCGCCTTCTTTCACCTCTGCAATATATCCCTTCTTCGGCCCATGCTCTCTCACACTGCCGCTGTAACACTCATGCACTCATTCATCTCTTCCAGACTCGACTCCTGCAATAGCCTCCTCTATGGCACCACCACCAAGGTTCTCAAAAAATGCAATATGTACAGAACTCTGCTGCCCGCCTGCTTACAAGAACCCAGTCCAGAGATCACATCACCCCTGTCCTCCGTGAACTGCACTGGCTCCTCGTCGATTTCCAAATACTCACCATCACCTACAAAGCCCTCAATAACCTGCCCCCCCCCCCCTACCTTTCTGAACTCCTCCATCGCCATGCCCCCTCCCGCTCCCTCAGGTCAAGCACGACCAATCAATTTGTTCTGCCCAAGTCTAACAAGCGAACATGGCGGGACAGGGCCTTTGCAGTGGCTGCCCCTATGCTGTGGAACTCACTCCCAGACCACATTAAAGCTGTTCCCACCCTGGAATTTTTCAAACACACACAAGACCCACCTCTTTAGCCTTCCCCACATAACCTGCTCCCTCTTTTTTATTTTTAAACCTTATTATTATTTTATTGATATTTTTTTCAAATAAATTTGTTTTTATTTCTTTTTTCTATGTATGTAAAGCGACTTTGGGTATCTTGAAAAGCGCTATATACATCATATGTATTATTATTATTATTATTATTATTGACAGCAGCAGACACTGTTAGCATCAATTGGTACTCTTCGGCTGTCATGTGAGAGAAGGACACAATTGACGTACGAAAACAGGCTGTGCGTCAGTCCAGAATGCTCAACCTTGGAAGCTCTTGAGATACACACTTGGAATGGAATGGGATTTACAAATACCATCATCTGAGGGGACAAGTGTAAATGGTGCATTTATATAGCGTCTTTATTCAAGGCGCTTTACATAGATTGAAGATCCCATTTACCCATTCACACACCAATGGTGGAAGAAACCATGCAAGGTAATGACCAGCCCATCGGGAGTAATTAGGGTTTAAGTGTCTTGCTCAGTGACACATCGACACCAGCTGTGGGGGAGCTCGGGTTCGGACCGGCAACCTTGCGGATACCATCCGGTGACTCTACCCCTGAGCCACTAAAACCTAAATTCAAAGATGACTCATGGAATCTGTTTTGGACATGGGCTACAATTAGACTTGAACATCCAAATAGTTGAAGATCTATCTCAGCAATCAGTATGTAGGCTGCTTGTGACATAATTCTGCAGGTGGCAGTTGAAGTAGTCAGTTAGTCAGAATGGCATATTTGGAAGTTATAAATTATCCAAAACTCCTTCATGAGTGTTAATTGGTTTTAATGTACTGCTTTCTTTAGTGTTAGGGATTTCAGCTGTTTTTGACAGGGTGCGGGGGTATTCCTACATGGCCCTGAATACATATTTGTGTTTACAACGTCAATTGCATCCCAACTACTGTAAGACCAACTTTGAGGCACTATGAAGCTAAATATTCCATAAAAAGAACTAGCCCACACACAGCGTTAGCTCAGAGTGCGTCTAAGCAGCGCTGATTCCAAGGACCAATCAGAATGTGACTTCTAGGTTTGGTGGATTGGGAATTGCATGGACGCCTCCAGAAGGAACAACAAGCTACTGTGTGACACCAGCACCACATATCGTTTCATTTACTTCTTGGACGTATTCAGATTATTTTGATTATGTCTGAGTCTGTGATAAAGAGGATATTAACATTATGGTCCGCTGCAAGTTGTGTAACGATAAAAGCTAAATAATAATAACTACGGTATAACTAGAATGAATGCAGTTTTGCAATTGCAAAGTGGGGTTGCCCTGATGATATTGTAATCTGCGAACGGGATGCTAGCCCCACTGATGTTGTAATGGTGACGTGATGCTGCACTGGCCTCATCACTTGTGGTACGACTGCTGCTCTGAGTCCTAAAGCTCTCCTCCTGTCTAGGTCTAGATCCCTGTGGAGTAGAACATACACATTCTCAGCCATACATACATATAGTACCCCATATTGACCTACCAATTTTGAAACATGCTTTAGTTGCGTCATCTAGAACATCGGTTTCTCATTGGCTGATGATTACAAAATAAATAATAGCCATCACATTGACAATAGAGGGGTTTCTCTGGAAATTTTTGCCATCACAATAACAATTGTGGCGTTCCCACGGCAACATGATGACATGAGGCTCTAAAGTGCCTCCCACTGGCCAGCCAGGGTGCCTGATGGAGGGGTGATATCGTTTACATTTGGGGAGGGGATGAGTACCGCAAATGGAAGAATGAGCTGTTTGTGCTTTTACGCATTTTCTGCCCACTCCCACACATGGTTTAAACCCAAGGTTTGTGGGACTCCTCCAGAGGGGAGATCTGGCCAATCAGCCTGTGTTTAGCCGCTTCGACCTCTATCCATGGATTGAATAGAGCATAATCACGAGTAATCACACGATCGAATACAACGAGTAGACGCAGATAACAGATACCCGCCGGGCAAGTAGATATTTTGTATTCATTGCATCGGTGGATCACGGCTACTACTAGTAGGGCGGGGCGAAGCATAGTTTTACTGAAGTTATGTTTAGGGTTAGTAACCGCATAAAGCACCGTCTAACCCTAACCCTAGCCTAATCCTAAACCCTAAACATAACCTCAGTAAAACTAGGCTATGCCTACACCTAACCCCAACCCTAAACTTAACCTCAGTAAACTTATGCCTAAACCTAACCTAACCCTAACCTCAGTAAAACTTCCTTCGCCCCGCCCTACTAGTAGTAGCCGTGATCCACCGATGCAATGAATACAAAATATCTACTTGCCCGGCGGGTATCTGTTATCTGCGTCTACTCGTTGTATTCGATCGTGTGATTACTCGTGATTATGCTCTATTAAATCCATGGATAGAGGTCGAAGCGGGTGCTGTGTTTTGCAAAAGGTCATGTTTATTTATGGAGGAGCAACCCAGCGGACTGGAGGATACACTAATGATATCTACGAGTTGGAGACCTCCACACTGTTCAGGTCTATGATTATGGCCAGAGGCACTGCACCATATGGCACGTACCGTCAAACTGCCACCATCATGGGGAGAAAGATGTACTGTATGTATTTAGGGTGAAGGAGGCAGCGATGTGCAGCAGATTCCCACGCCTAAACGGGACGCGAGAGCCAGCCTATTATTCAGCATTTACCAACAAAAGAGAGCTATACATACAGTATATGGTGGGTTCGGCTATGATAACTTCCAAAAACAGTTAAAATACAATTGAAAGACATTCTCTTGGAATTAAGGTGCATGGTTAAGCCAAAGGGGTACGGCCCAAAGCTGGTTGGTGAATGCCGTTGTGTTGTGAGATCGTCTCTTTCACTTTGGAGGATCCAGTTGTTGGGGGATACACAGTATATCTTGAATATGAGCAACAAGTTTAAGATTAATAATTCTAATCTAAAGACATTAGATGACCTGAGCCAGATTTGGCACGGGAAGTGCAGTTTGCGGAGGCCGGCGAAAGGCGTACACACAGAGTACGTTGGCGTACACACAGTGTTGTAGTGGTACTTTTAGAATTGGGGGGACGCCTCTTAAAGGGGAATTCCACTCATTTTCATTTTTTTTCTGAGAGTGTACAGAAAAAAAAGGAAACTCATTAACATGGTGAAACACATCTTGATGATGTCATCAAGATGTATTTCACCATGCTTTTTCAGACCTCCATTTCTAGGAAACACAGAATGGTGGGAACTTTTTTTTACCATGTCCACACAACATCTCTAAGGTATATTAATGACATAGTAAAATATTGAAAATGAGTGGAATTCCCCTTTAAGACACATGCATTTGCATGCGCATTTGCGTGCACCTGCGCAACACACACAGACACGCTATTAAAACAAGTATAGCATATTGAGAAAGATTGTTTACAATGCCTAATTGTATCCATAAAAGTAAATGACAAGACAAAAAACACAGGCCTACTTTTGCCCCAAAAATATTTTAGATGTGAGAAGTGGGGGGACGCCGTCCTCCCCGCGTCTCCCCTCCACTACACCCCTAGCGTACACAGTCAAAACTATGACATAACGACAAAAGATGCCCTTCTGGAGGAGGAGGATGTAGAATTATGTCTGGACTTAGGCCTTTAAATTCCAAGAGGAATAATTGATGAGGCCATTAATGAGGCTCCTCCATCCCCTTCAATCCCCATGGCCAACTTGTGCGTGAGCAGAGTGAGCTAATACTCATGACATTAGCTATACAGTAAAGGTCTCTTACTTATGTCACCATTAATTCATCACTTAAACCGACCAATCAAAGTACCTCGACGGACGACTAACCACAGAATGAGTGTGCACTGTGCACCGATCACTTAACTTGTGCCCGCTCAACTCACACAAGTAATAAGACTAGGACTACTTGTCGTTTGCCTCATCATAATATCTCATCCATGCAACATAACTAGAGATAAACGAACATTATTTTGGGGATTCTGCCCTCAAAAGAACACCCCAGTAGGGGCAAAGCTGCACAGTGTACAAAATATGTGTCGTAAAGTAGCAGGAGGATGTTTGTTTAGCAACTCATGTTGAAAATGGGTGAAATTCCCCTAGATATATAAAGGCTAGATGGTCAAGACAGAGTCTCTGATGTACAGTAGTTCACCAGATGACCATCTTGCTTCGGTCCCTTGATTCAAAAATCACTTCTCGTTCTTCATTTTTTTGTGATAAATAATCCTCTCCATTATAGAGTGTGCAGACCTTGTTGTGTCTGCTGTTGGCCTGTTGCATGTCTTTTTAATGTGTGCATTTCTTATTACTGAGGCAGACCTTTTTTTAAATCACTGAATGCTCCTTTAAGTTTCCACCGTGCCCACCTGTCAGTATGTTGTCAGCTGCTGATGTGCATCCTGGGACCTGCATCCAGCTAGCTTTACTTCCCCTGCTCCACTGCAGCTCCCAGCCTGGACCCTGTGAGGCTGTGACCCAGCAGGCCAGTCTGTCTGCCTGTCCGGCTGCATGGCACGGCAGACCAGTGTTGCCAACTGCCAAAATCCAAAATGCACTAGTGGCACTTCCAAAATGCACTAGAATGCGCTAGATGCTTGCCTGGAAGGGTAGTGACCATTATGACCATTAATCTTCTGCATTCTCTAGTTGTGTAGAGTTGGGCTAATTCACATGATGAATATTTTAACTCTTGAGAGCGTAAAAATGAATGAATGAAAAAAAAATTACGCTCTCAAAGAGTTACATCTGGTTAACCAACTATCCATCATTTAGCCTGGGGACCACTGGTTGAAAACCACTGTCATAGGAGGAAATATGGTGAAAAAGGAGGGTTTTTATCTCTGGCGCCTGTCAATCAATTTCACCCCAACTCACCAGCCAAAAAGCACTAGATTTTCCGCCAGGAGTTTTTCACTAATTTGGGCGCTAGGGGGGGTCTGAAAAAGCGCTAAATATAGTGACAAATGTGCCAAGTTGGCAACACTGCGGCAGGCACCACAGTACTACCAAACATAAACATGTGCATTAGCTCTACCCACAGCTGAAGGCCATGGAGCTAATTTACAGGGAGTTGCTCAGAGCCAGTGTCACTTCCTGGTTTTCATATACAGGTAGCTGGTGAATGGAAAGTGAAGCATAACATGTTTACACATAACATTGTTGCCTGCTGTGTTTCTTTTCACTGTGTACACTGTCATTTTATAGAGCAGTGGTTTTCAACCAGTGGTCCAGGGGGGACAACTGGTCCCTGAGAGGATTCCAGGTGGTCCCCAGCTAAATGATGAACAGTAACCAAATGGACCTTTTAGATTTAGATAAGACAAGATAAAATCTTTTTTTTTCTTCTCCTGCCACAAATAGCTGTTCTGGCTGAACCGTGCAGTCGGTTTTCGTGAAAATTGGTAATCTGATAGAGGGCAATGCAAAACGGTGATGATGCGAAACCCATGACCATTGACCAAATGGTGGCGCTATAGCACTCAACTGAAAATGCAAACTTTGAACACTCATAGCTCATGAACCATTTGACCGTTGCCAATGTAACTTATATTCACTTACAGTATGTGTCTCGTTTATGCTGAAACTACTTTTGTATTATGACTTTTGACCTCTGACTTTTAGATGACCCGCCATCTTGAATTAGGCTATATGAAAAACACTGCCAAAGATACTTTACAAAGATAGGTATACTCCCATTGGCGTCACTATAGGCGACATGGACTACAAAGACTACAAATGGTCTCCTAAGCAGTGTTGGGCAGTAACTAATTTTAGATTACATATTACTGTAATATTATTACTTTTTCTCCAAAAAGTAAAGTAACGAGATTACTCTGCAAAAATGGGTAATAAGTAACGCATTACTTTGCAAGTAACGCCAAGTTACTTTTTTAAAATGAGCTTGTTGTTGCATGCAAAAATAGAACAGATTTACAAGCTTTCGACAGGTACTGTAACAACAGAGATGTGCAGTAGATTGTAGATCCAGTCCACATGCTGCATCCTGCGCACAGTTATGTAAACTACAAATCGCTTGCTGCTATATTTTGTATTTTATTTTTAAATACAAGACCACAACTGTCTTTTAAAACAATTGTGAAAAAGTTTAAAAAGTCAAAGAGACAGATTTTGTTGGCTTTGTTTTCAGGTACAGTTTGTGGGATTGGAGACTATTATTATTCCAATAATTGGATTCAGTTCTAAAAAGAGCTCGCTAAACAGATTATGTTGTACTTCTCTATTTTTTCAAAGGCAGTGTTGAGAACTTGGGAAAGTAATAACGTAATATGTAATATATTACTCTTCGATTCCAGTAATTAGTAAAGTAATGATATTACTTTGTCTAAGGGGTAACGAGTAAAGTAAAGAAGTTACTTTCCTAAGTAATATTGACCAACACTGCTCCTAAGTAGTCATGACTCATGGTTTTCTCCTCTCAGAGCACCCTATCCGTCATATGTCAAACTGCAGATTACAAAGAGACTCCTGACTCCTAACAAATCTTGCGAGTTTATTAGTGGACTAAAAAATAATTGATAACAAAGTGAAATCTCTCCAGATTTGCTAATAGAAGCCGTTTTAGTATGAATATACTGTAAATATTATATGCCTTTTGAAGTTTTGATTATCGGGTCCAGTATTTAGTTCAGTGTCCATGGAGTTAAGGAATGGATCATAAGTTGTGTTCATGTTCATTCTACCATTGGAAATGAATAAACTCCAACATTCTTCCGGTCTCCTATGTAGAGTCTGGAGGCAAAGTATGTATGCCCCTCTTGCCCCAGGATCTGGGATCTAAGGCGAGTGGAAAGTGTTATATGTATGTAATGGACCCAAAAGCAGACACAGTTATGGCAAACAGTGGTTTGCTTGAAATTGTATATTTGTATTTAAATCATTAACATTTAATCAATCACATTTTGATGACATAATCAACAGTGCAATTGGGCTACATAGCAGTAATAGGCAGGGTCATGAGGAAGTAGAAGACACAACAAAATAATTATCCTCACCTTGGTAGATGCCAATCCCCGCACCTGTCCTGACGGCATCTGTTTGAAAGATCTATGGACCACAGGATGAGAAAGTGGTCATCCCACAGGTTGAGAACCACTGTTGTAATGAACAATTTAAGGAGCGAGTGCACTTCCTGGCATCGGGATTAACCACAGTGTGTGTGGCTGTGCTGCAAAATGCATTCGCCCCCTCTCCATTTTATATTAGCTTGTTTTTTTCATGTACAGTACAAGCATCTTCATAGAAGATCTAGGGCCCTACGTTGATTGTCTTAAGTATCACATTTTAAGTCTTAAGTCAAAACTTGGAGGTGTGGCAAAGCTGTTTGGCCACTCAGAACAACAGTCAAACAGCTTTGCCACACCTCCAAGTTTTGACTTAAGACCTGATACTTAAGACAATCAAAATAGTGCCCTTAAAAGAGTAAGTACAAAGATGTTGAAAATCAACTGTGTATAGAAATATACGCTACAATCAAAGGACAATGAAGTGAAAAGAAAAAGAGGACACAGAATTAACAATGAAGCCTGTTTTAATGGGCCACTTAAAAGAGCTCTAACAGAATCGACTGTTTGACCGTACCAACCCACCCACCTGTCCACCAAGGGTGTGGACTGTGCTAATCAATAATCCCAGTTTGTACACACCTGATCTGCACCACTAAACAATAGTTATCAAGTTGCTGTTTTTACGCAGAAGTAATGTTTATAAAACAATAATGATATCAATATAACTAACAACAATTATAATATTATTGTTCGTATCTGCAAGAATTATTAATAGCAATACATGTTTCCTTCAGACATTTTTACACACGTACAATATACATCTATATTTATGTTGCCTCTTTCAGCAGTACCATGTGAACTTTGACCCTGGATCCTTATTGGTCCAATGGAGGGATAGCATGTTCTAGTTACTTGTGACTGGCTGGTAACACTGGTAACACTTGTGATTGGCTAGCTCCAACCTGGGGACCAAAATACTGACTGAACTCAACATCGCACACGCACACGCACACACACACACACACACACACACACACACACACACACACACACACACACACACACACACACACACACACACACACACACACACACACACACACACAGGGAAGAAAATAAAGAAATTATACGGGCAGAGTCCAGGAGTGAATGTTAAAAGCCTTGATTTATACTTGGTTGTGTACCGACAAAAAATAACGCCATTCTACAAGCTCACAGTGTGTCGCTCAGCGAAGTGTTATTGTGAGCTTATAGATGTTTGATGTGTGACTCAACATTCAGCTAAGTTTAAAACACCATTAAGATGAACTCAAATCCTACGGAATGATCGCGTGAGGATGTGCAAGGTTGACCGAGAGAGCATAGTCACCGAGAGTTGCAGATTGTGTTGTGTGGGTGCTCCTCAATTTGTACTGTAATGGTCATCTACGATGGTTACACAGACACCTATGCTGTGTTGGTCTTCTCTACATGGTGTGCACTTAAAAACTTGTAGAGACGCATGAGCAAAGTGTAACGTCATGAACCTCACATGGAAAAGGCAGGAAACGGAACATCTACAGTAGGTATGAAATGTCAATGCGCAGTAAAACCTGTACCCACAGAGCTAGAGTACATTGTGGACTTTGTGTAATCACCCAGAGAGAGACAAGAGACACTGGAGACTCACTGACTGGCTGTCCAACGTGACGGACAAACCAGTCGAGAGAGAGAGAGAGAGCCAAAGACCAGAGAAGGGAGAAGAGACCAGAGCCTACTGTCTCAGGTAACAGTTACCTCCCTCAAGCGTTGTACAAGGTCTTACAGAGTGTAAGGTCCAAATGCTCCAGAAATGCTTGTGAGGGGGATGTAAGGTCCGTCTTTTCTCTTCTCTGCTTCGGCCGCCAGGCTCTTGCCACAGACGCGGCGAAAACACCTCAGACACGCGTCTCGCTCCTCACTTTCCTCGCTGCCTTTGCGGCCATCATCTCCTTCACTCTCTCCCTCACTTCCTCGATCTGCCTCGCCCTTTCAGCCATGCTTGCCTTCTCCCTCTCCTCTTCCTCCTTCCTCTGCCTCTCTGTGTCTCTGAGCGGGTGGGGAGCTCTGTGGGTACAGGCTGCGGGTCAGCAGGATCCAACGGGATGGTTACCGACGACCAGCTCCTCGGGAATGCTCTCCTGCAGGAGGCCTGCAGCCCTGTGCTGCTCGTGGTGGGCCTGCGGGTGGAACTGCTGGGTCTGTGGTGGGAAGGCCGCAGGCTGAGGGACGGCTTGAGCCAGTGGCGGGGGGACTGGAATACGGGACTGAGGCTGGGGCTGGACATGAGGGTGTGCCTGAGGTAATGTCTGAGGTTGGGAGTGCTGCTGCTGCTGTGGATTATTGGCCAGGGCCTGGATGTGAGCCTGGGTCTGGGCCTGGACTTGAGGCTGAGATGGTAGCTGGTTCTGTTGTTGTGGCTGCTGCTGGTAAGGAGGAGGAGGAGGAGGAGGGGGAGGAGGTGGAGGAGGCTGGTGCTGCAGCTGTGGAGATGCTGCTCCGTTCTTACTGAGGCCACAGGACTGAGCTGCACAGTGGATCTGCCGCAGGGTGTCCAGAGCCTCACTCTTGGCGTGTTTCAGCAGGTCTGCCTGGCCCTGAGGGACGGAGAAGTGGAGAGAAGTGAGAGACTGATAGACAAAGAGAGTAAGAAAGCCTCAAAGAGCTGCATCAAATATGACAATTGGTGGTGGTTTATTGAAAATTATAGGAGAAAAGTGACCCACAGTTTTTTTTACACTCTTGCCTTCTCGAAATAAACTGCCAATACACAGGATCTAGAAAGCAGGTCTAGAAAGCAGGTTCCAATATATTTATTTTTGCATATTATTTTCTTTCTTTTTTTGCTTAACATTTACTAAAAACATTCCAGCAGAAAAGAAAAAGCAAAATCGTTCATGAATTAAGAACACATTCAAAGAATAGAATTTCATGACACAATAAAATCGGATATATTCCATCAATTAGAACTACAAGCCCACAGCAGCGATCTCGAAAATCTGCTGTTTTCACTATTTGGGGTCTCAGGGAGACAGACCACAGCACTAGGCTGAAAAGATGTTTGGGAACCACTGATTTAGTGTAGGTCAATGCAATAACGTATGCAAGTCAGAAGATGGCAGCAAAGAGCTGCTCAATAAAAACCGCTTGGTTCAGCGGTGAGCCTTGTGGTAGTTTTGACAGTCAGTCGAGGTGTGTCAGCTGCTAAATAGAGATCTCATGTGGTGATAATCTTACAGTATGTTTCTGCTCTTCATTAGGGGACAGACCAGATGCAGTGCAGCCATATGGAGAGGAAGTGGTCAGGCCAGGCATCCAGCTTTATGGGGTTGTAAAGTCAATCTGGGCCGTTTCCACGGCTGCCTCACTCACTGAAGTAGCGGTCAGTGAGAAGCAGCTGAGCTGGCCACCATGACAGCCAGTACTGACAGCCTCACTGTTACCCGTTAATATAAACTTCAGTAATGTGCCCATCATCACGTGGCAGTAATTGAAAAGTGCTATTTGTTTTGTCATCGTCATTCCTGTTTGCCATCTTCAATAATGCAAACCTGACATCTATAATTTTAGGATGATGTTTTATGCAATTTTACATCCATTTAGAACTTTTGATGGTCACTTATCCCTGCCACAGTCCCTCACATCTCTCTGAATGTCGTCTTTTACCTCACTTACTTCTGCCAATGCCAATATGCAAATCAACTCATTTTTTTTGTTTTTCATTGCAGTTTTTCATTGCAGCACAGGTCAAAATCATTTGACCTGTGCTGCTCCATGACCCAGAAAGAAAATCTCCTCTCACACAGGATGCCACCACATCCAGAACCTACCTTCTGGCAAGAGATACACAATTGTACAATAATTCATATTTCTCCATCTGCCTATGTTGCTCAGAGAGGATCACCAAACCTAAAGGGATACAATCCTTGCAAACATATACCAGACAATAAAAAATAACTTATTTTTGGGGAAAAAAAACAAATCAACGGCTGCCAAGGAAACCGCTAGACATGATGAGGACCCTGCGCAACACAGAATGTTTGTAATAACGACACTCACAGGGGAAGAATTGCAAGTGGCCTTGTAGCTTGACAGCTACTGAGCGCGCCACACGAAGCCATGAATAAATCATTTGTCGGAGACGATAATTATGTAAGATATGACTCATCAGCCCAAAATCTAAGCCAGCAGGAGCACAGTCATGTCATGTGGTAGCAGGAACCAAATCACTGTGGCCTGGGATTGCAGTGCCTTCACCACTGGCACAGTTGGCACACGACCAGCCACAGGGGGCCAGTGTTGGCCAGGGCTGACGGCTAATCCCATAGCTAAGCATCTTTCATTAAAACCGCCACCCTTTCTTTTGATTGTTTGTCAAATCCAGCCCCCACGCTGCTTGAATTAAACACACTTTAAAATGGAGACGTGCCAGTCTACGCACCCACAGCGTTAATCATATTATCATAAAGATAATCAGCCCATGCTGTTTTATAAATAATCATTAAAATTCATTAAAATTATAAAGAGCGATGATTTGCCAGTCCACCAGCATTCAGAAGGGTATCATAAAGCCTACACGCCGGCGTCGTGCACTGAGAATAGCCCACCAACAATATCACAATGCGCAGCACGATGCGTTGTGAGTTGGCGATCTGCTATTTTCGGCGCATGACACCCACACACAACTATGCATAACCACACATACTGTAGCACATACTGTAGTACAGACCTCAGCGTTCAATTATCACTAAGAGACCGTAAAGATGGCCCCTACAGTGCACTGATGGCCAGGGAAGGAGCCAGTCCGAGATCCATGCTTCTTCCTTTGACCTTTCCCCCACACGGAATCCATGAACATTACAGGTCTCATCTATTGAGTGAACTCAGGGCAAGGCCCAAAGAGAGAGAGAGAGAGAACACTACGATGGCTGGGATTAGAGGGGAATACACCTAGCCTACACCTAGCCTACACCTAGCCTACGTGTGTGCGTGTGCGTGTGCGCACACACACACACACACACACACACACACACACACACACACACACACACACACACACACACACACACACACACACACACACACACACACACACACACACACACACACACACACACACACACACACACACACACACACACACACACACACACAGTGAGTGAACAATGCATTGGCAAACAGAGGACATGCTCTTCTCACCAAATGTTCTCTCATGCACAGATTAAGACAGAGGGTGAGGAGGAGATCTGCCCATCCCTCTAAATCAATTAGGGGGGATGGGCAAAGAAAAGACAGTGGGGGAGGCGGTGGGTGGTTTTTAGGGATCAAATCAGTATGGATATGAGTGTGTGTGTGCATTTGTGTGGGATAGCGAATGGGTGGTGGTTAGAGAGAGGCTGGATGAAGCGCTAAAAGGCACAGGGGGATTAGATTTGTGTGTCCACCTGTTGCAGTATTTAAGCATTTAATTCTCCCAACAGCTACAGAGTGTGCTAAATCTTACAGTAATTAAGATAATAATCTGGCTGCCTCGCATGCTGGTTTTTAGTGCAGTACACAGCACAATGTGTTAATTCCCGGTCCATTTCTTCCATCTCGGAGTGGAATTAACAATCCATAGGCAAAGCACAGTAAATACATAACATGATGGGGATGTAAGCCATGTTCTTTATAGAGTATGTACAGTTTTAGTTTAGTGACAACCGTGATCGCAAACAGCACTCTTCCAAGGGAGATTCTGCAATCTGTGCTGATTTCCTAGTGGAGGCGACGCTGACAGGAGAATGGAGCAACAGGGATGCCTAGTTCAAATCGGTTCAAATCCAAACCGTTTTGCATTGCATGTCTCATCTCTCACCCGTAACTTGTTTTCCTGGCTATCTACAGCTGACCTATCTGAAATACAACAGAGCAGGCTGAAAATCTTAAAATAGAAAGGAAAAGAACAGAAAATGGGGCACCAACAATCACATACTGTATCCTGCAGATGGCCCAATTTATAATGGGCAGTATAGAAACTGTTATTGAACATTGTTACATCAAAATATAGAGAAAAACAACTATCTGGGCAAGACCAGGACACATGTGAGAGCTCAGCCTGTGTCTGTGTGGACTACCACAATGACATTTGGGAACTGGAAATCAGGCATTTTTTTGTTTAGATGTATGCAGGTGTGTTCTGTGCCCAACCTGGCAGGGGATCACAGGAACGCGCACACACATTAAGCAGTATTGTAGTCCAATAGTCCATGGTTTATTTAGGACCCCCCCCCCCCCTTTCTTCGGGTTACGTATATAATTTACACCATATAGTGGTAGAACACATCACTCTTGGATCGGGACTCAAACTCAATACATGCTTGTGACGGGAGGCAAGTGTCAAAATAGTTATACTCGACTGCACCACAAAGACCATGCCAAGACAGTGCCTTGATCCAGTAGCAATAAGGAAATCAAGTTTTATGGTCAAATATCATATTCGGCTCATTTACCATTAATTGTTTATTTTGCCTTGGGGGAGCCCCTGCATCTATAACTCCACAAAAAGTCAGGCTTCAGAGACGATGAATGTAACAATGAATGGATGGATGGATGGATGGATGGATGGATGGACAAATGAATGAACAAATGGACTGACGAATGAATGAACAAAAGGACAGTGGCTAATTCACAGGTCAAGACCGATATGTGATGGTTGAAGAGGTGAGATTGGCGCTGCCATTAAATTACAACACGGTGGTTATTATTGCCGTCAGCGGTATACCGGTACAACTAAACTGACATGAATGTGAGCACTGTAACGCAACCTGACAGAATGAAGGAGGCATGTTGACGGTGTGCAGTGGTTTAAACTAATAATTATCTGACACTTCCAATGTGATTGAGTGGCCTCACTAATTGATGCATGTCAGTGACACTTTGTACTGTACCTGCCAGAGCGTTAGGCAGTAAAATAGCAGGAAAAGAAAATGAGTGTATGTACACCACTACAGCAGTATAGTGCAGTTATACATATATACAATATATCAAAATTCTTAATGCTACAGTATAGTGCAGTTATACATATATACAATATATCACAGTTCGTAATGCTACAATATCAATATAAAATCACCATGTTTATTTATTTATTTATTTATTTATTTATTTATTTATTTATTTATTTATTTATTTATTTATTTATTTATTTATTTATTTATTTATTTATTTATTTATTTATTTATTTATTTATTTATTTATTTATTTATTAATGGATTTATTAATTTGTTCACGTCAGAAAGAGTAAATGAGGGTTATTATCCGACTGCACTGTAGTGTACGATTGAACATTTGATGGTCTATATGTTTAGAATCGTTTTAAAATTAAATGTTATAGTATAATAAAAGCAAAAGTAATTTGTGGTGGAAAAAAACCCAATGTATTGAATCGAATCGGTTCGCAACATAATTTAGAATCGCCATATAAATCGATTTGGCAACCTAAATATCACTACCATATCATACCGTGAGGTCAAGTGAATCGTCCCACCCCTAAAGGCACTCTCTACTCTAGCCAGTTACTGTAGAACACAACAGACCAGTGGTTTTCCACCAGTGGTCCTTGCAAGGTTTCCAGGTGGTCCACAGCTGAATGAGTTAAATAATTATTAAATGTCTTTTATTTTCAAAATCTCATCAAAATGATGGTCTTGTGGCTCAAATGCCCAAAGAAATAATAGGCCTTTCCCTTGATATGAAAACGTTTGAAAAGCACTTGGATAGACTGTTCAATCTGCAGAGAGCATGGCTCCCTAAGGTAGTGGGAGTGACAAAACGGAACACAATAAACATGTTAGGACGAGTTATATGTGACACAGCGGCAGCAGCAGGGACACATACCGGTAATTCAATCCTGCCATGTGAGTAACTGATAAGGGGAATAGAGACTACAGCAAATCTGATAACTACAGAGTGGGAAGCGATTTGGTCACATTAGTTTGTAGTTTATTATACACTCACACACAAAATCATTTGGGCCCACCTGGCCAGAAAGAAAAGGATATTATTATGTATGTACTCACAAAAAACAACGTTTGGGGGGAACAATCCCCCCAGTCCCTTCCTGTTCCTGTGCAGAAGAGATTTGAGGCTGCAATAAACATTTAAAGTCCATAGACATGACTGCCATGTGACATCATTTCAAAAGCCAGGTGTACAGTATACTGGATAATAACAGTGCCACATTCCTCATGCTTGATGCATTGTTGAATTCTGGGCAATGGAATGTTGCCTTGTGAAGATTAATTCAAACTAATTATAAATGTGCCACTCCCAAGTATTTCCAAAGCTATGCTCCAAAACAGACCAGACCAGAGTCAGGAAATGATGGGAGAGAGCAATTTTCACCCAGATGAGATGAGCCGTTCTAAAGTGACCTGATCCATCACATAGGTTGACATTCATGTTGGGCGATTCTCAGACTTCCAATGTTATCAACCAATACACCAGTAGGTTACTTATCACTCAAATGCAATCAATACAGTAGGCTTGTCTGGAGCCTGGAATAGGAAACTCAGAACTCATGAACACATGTGCACGCACGCGCACGCACACACACACACACACGCACACGCACACGCACGCGCACGAGCGCACACACACACACACACACACACACACACACACACACACACACACACACACACACACACACACACACACACACACACACACACACACACACACACACACACACAGATACACTCTGAACAACCTTATCTTACATCACATGCCTGCATCATGGACAGGCAGGGACAATGCTTTACTGCTAAGAGCATCCTAGTCATCTATTCCTGTATGCAAACAGGCATCTCCAGAGTCTGTGTTACTACAAACAACTAACAAACCCCATGATGTCTTATCATGTTAGTTAGCTAAGCCCATAAATAAAACTGTAGCAGTGCTTAGAGTATTAATTAAGAGATTTAGGGATTAGAGGGGAAACAACGTGAAATTAGCCCCAAGAGTCTTTCTTAAGATGCCGTATAATCTCAACAACAGCACGATTTAGAAATACTTATCCAGAGGGGGAAGGCCAGCCCAGCTGGGCTTGAACTTTTGATGAAAAAACAAACAATCATAACAAGAGCGGCAGCAGGTCACCTTCCTCAGTCAGAGAACTCATCCAAAAGTAAAGGAGAAACAGCACTCTCTTTTCCTATTCAACAGTCAGTCTGCTATTGAGAGACAACATTACCCCATCCCCAACAACATGCAGCGGTAGACCTACAGTATATATAATTGAGGGAGATGGAGGTGTGCATTTGGTTGCATTTGAACAATATTTGATTTCTTAACTTTGCTTGATGTTAAATTCAAACCACAGTTTAGAAATTTGTGGGGAAAAAAGTAAAATAATTGAAAAATAGAAATAAATAAATTGTGCCTATAACGCTGTCTAACCTATTGTGCTTCTTTGAGAATGAATCATTTGTATCTGCAATAGCCAGACCTACTTTTATCATACAGATAATCGTGACAAATTTCCTTTTCATGTATTGTGTTGCAATAGCAATTTGTCAAAATTTGTCAAGATTAAACGTGAATTGTGAATGTTCGCGATCCGTGCATCCTGCAAATTGCACTACACACAGAGTACAGACTGTGTTTCTACTGTAGTCAACATTGTAGATGTGCAGATGGTATGATTGGTGGTAGTGAGGCAAATCTAACCTTGAGCACAGTGATGTTCCAAGCATAGCTCTCCATGGCCTTCTGAAGTTTACGGCCCTTCAGGCCTTCCTTGGCACCGATGCGATGAAGGTCCTCATGAAAGTCCAGCCCTGGAAAGAACACAGACATGTTCTATGTGAAAATTAATGTATCGAACAGTACAGTATATGCCCAAGGACAAGGTGTACCCATTTAAATCTGAGACCTACAAAATATCATTTTTCTGAAAAAATACATCCGTATTCTATATCAGCGGTGCTCAAACTGTTTCATGTCAGGCCCCAAATGCATTTTGCCACCAACCCCCATCTTGAAATATTTTGTTCCAAGGACCCCCCTCCACAGAAGCAAATACTTTATTAGATCTACAAGCTCATATTGTGGCACTCAGTGCATTCCTACGTGCTTGTATATCTGCTATTTTTTAATAGCAAAAAAAAAAATCTAATAATTGTTAAAATGATTATATAAGCTAAGACAGGGGTCCCGAAAGCTTTTCCAGACACATACGTTTTCCCTTCTCTGATGGGGGGCAGAGTCAGTAACAGAAAAAGTGATGATCGCAGGGTTGCCTAAATATAAATATTTATTGTTTTCACGAAAGCCACACATAACCAAATATCAATAACGCTTATCGAAATCAAATAACCCTCTCTGGGTTCTTCACAGAAAAAAAAAGTCAAGAAATATATAATAACACTATTTATTAGAGTCTGCCTGCTCGCATTTGGCTTTGCAAGCCATCATACTTGTCTTTGTGATGGGGATTCATAACCTAAGGGCAGATTGTATTCTTTGAATACTGACACCATCTCTTGACAGATGAGACAGCCTTTTCTTTGCATTGAACAAAACATAATCGTGTGTCCACTGCTGGTTTAATTCCGTACTACTGAATCAATTTTTCTCTACCTAACCTGTTTGCCATTATTCTGTTCTAGAAGGAGGGGGTGGGGGGTGGTGGGGGTCACGTTCACGTTCTATGACAGGTGCAAAGTGAGGTCGGAGAGCATTTTTTTAGCGTGGCTCACAATTCGATTCAAATTGGCTTTATTGACGTGAGGAAACAGGGATTCAGTCGGGCAAACACATGGCCAGACTGAAAAAGTAATAATAATAATGCAGGGAAAAAATAATAATGAGACTCCGGTATTATTCAGGTGGCTGGGTCAAGTGTGTAGGCGGGCCGTGGTTTGGGGACCACTGAGCTAAGGTGACACAAATGCTTAATGGTCTTAAGGTCAAGGTGAGTGAAAAACATATTCTGCAGTCATCTGGGTGCATCATTTTAAAATTAAAAGTGACCACTATAAACAGTGCATTCATACAGTGCCTTTTATAGTGGTGCTTTAGATACAGGTAGATTGTGCATTACATTTACAAACACATTCACACACTTATGATGGAAGAAAGAGGCCTTGCTCAGGGACACTAACCCTGGGAGAGCTTGTGTTCGAACAGGGAACCTTGCGGTTTCCATGCGGTCACTCTACCCACTGAGCCACTGCCGCAATGACTGTCTCTGCCGGAGACAGAGACAGTGTGTGCATAACGGCAGCTCACAGCGCTGCATTACAAATGTCACAGCGCTGCATTACAAATGGGGGTGAAATTGAGGTTGTGTGATGAAGGTTGGCCTCTAATTAATCTAACAGTAAGCCCCTGGCTCATTTAGCCTCAGCAGACCATTTCCAATCCTTGTGGCTGCCTGTGACACACTCCTACGAGGCTGTGCCTAGTTGCTCAGCCTGCCAATTGACCAGCTGGTCAATACACAAGGTCCTATAAAGCCTAATGTGCATTAAGCAACACGGCTGAATACAAAACAGCAACTCTCACCTGAGATGCAAGATGTTCATCTCCCCATGTTCCGTGCTCCACTTAAGGGGACTTGTTGTGAAAAGTGTGCCACTCTATTTCTGTCTAACCCAGCAGGTACACACTGCCTCCCACTCCAACAACAAACCTTTATGCTGTCGTTCTAACTGCGTTCTCCCGACGCACACACACACACACACACACACATGCATGTATGCACAGACACACACGCACGAATGGATTGCTTCATTTTATGATGTAGAACATTGCATCTGTGACTCATAGCATAATAAGGGAAAAGCAGGACAATTAGTTGCCTTTGAAATATATTTGCTGGTATCCAGAGCGCCACAAGGCTTTCTTTCAGTCAGCCATTTCTTTTCTGATCTCCATAGACATGATTGCCATGTGACATCATTTCAAAAGTAAGATGTATACTCTGTGCTAGCAGTAGCCCTACTTTATTCTAAATTGTGAATTCTGAACAGGCTCATTGCTTGATGCACTGTTGAATTATGGGCAACGCAATATTGCCTTGTGAAGGTCAATTCAAACTAATTATAAATGTGCCACTCCCGAGTATTTTCAAAAAGTGAACTTAATATGCTCCAAAAAATTGGGCCCGTGGGAGTCAGGAAATTACTCACCCCCACAAGATGAGAGTGAGCAATTTCCACCTGCTACCAAGACCCAGATGAGATGAGCCGTTCTAAAGTGACCTGATCCATCGCATAGCTGGCGGATGTTATCAACCAATAACATTGGTTACCTATCAGTTGTCTGCAATCGATACAGCAGGCTTGCCTGGAGGCTACTGGCTACGAATAGGAAAGAAAACACTGTGAAACTGACTTGCGTGGCTGGTTAAGACTGGGCTTAGGGGACATACGTGGCCTATTAATACTCGAGTAAAGAAAGAGTGGGACCTCATGTTTTGGCCTGGAAGTACAATGTATGCGACATCGCAACCCGTGGCTTAGTTTGGGTTAAGACTGAGGTTAGCTTTAGAGTTAGGTTTAGTTAGATTTAGATTTAGCGTTAGGCTTAATAATTGTCAGACAACTGGACCAACGTCTCATCAGACGTCTCGTCAATCGTATCGATTGCATTTGAGTGATAAGTAATCTACTGGTGCAGATGATGTTAATTCAACGCCGTTGTGTGGCCGAGCTTGCTTCAGAACTCTGTATAGAGACGAAGACGATTTCCTACAATTACACTAATCATATAGACAGCATTGCAGAATAGCCATCTCAGATCCTGGTAGTTATTTAACACGGTTTAGGCTGCTCTCATCCTGTAATAACCGGGTTCAGTTAATGGGCTGCTGCTAGTGCAGAGAAGAACCCAGCAGAAGTGAGCTACAGTATATTGGTGTGGAACTGGGGAGAGAAGCTTGTCACATACGGCTTTTAATTTAAAAAATAAAATCATTTAAGGATTGCTGCCCCCTACGGCTACATACTCGCTGTTATTGGCCGTGGATGAAATTTAGAGTTACTAAACAAGAGCCCCCATGGCGGAGAAGGAGTGAATCATGGTGTGTGTGTGTGTGTGTGTGTGTGTGTGTGTGTGTGTGTGTGTGTGTGTGTGTGTGTGTGTGTGTGTGTGTGTGTGTGTGTGTGTGTGTGTGTGTGTGCGCGCGCGCGCGCATATAAGTGTACTGTACGATAAACAATATAGGGGAGCAAATGGAAATAGGGAAGTGACATGCGTGCATGCACACGCACACACACACACGCACCCCCCCACAGGCTTAGAATTGGTCATTACATAGTCTTCCTATATAATGACCCTGCAGTCATAACAATGGTCCAAATACAGTATACGAAGAGAAAGGCGGTGACAGTTCAGAGAAAGATTATTAAGTTATTAAGTTAAGCAAATATTATGTTGAATCCCAATAGTAAATAATAAAAAACAAAATAGATCTCCATTTGCTTCTGTGTTTTTGTCTTTTCCGGTACAAGAGTAGATGAAGAGAAATGAAATGAAATGAAAGCAACATATTGGACTGTGTTAGAGGAAGTCTCTATGCACAGAGTGCAGCTTCACTTATTCAAGGGTTATTCGCTGGGCTTACAGGAGGGGAACGCAAGCGGAGTGTCATTATTGCAAACAATAGACAGTGGGATTTTCCGGCTCAAATGGCCAGCACTAACAATGAATACAAAGAGGAAAATAGCAAGAGAGAGTCTGACGCAGAAAAGAGAAAGAGTGGGATCTTAGAGATAATGTAGTATGTGGGATGTTGAATTCAAATCTGCTGCTTTCCCCAGTTCCCCAAATGGATGCTACAAATCAATCATTACAAATCCACCTTCTCTTTACTTAAAATGGTGGAGATATGATCATTCTCTTAACTCTGTGGGGATTAGTAAGGACTGAGGAGTGAGGAGCAATTATACGAAGATCAGTTGAAAGTTGGGGGAATACGGCAATATAGAAATACTCAAGAGTAATAGAGAGAGAGAGAGAGAGAGAGAGAGAGAGAGAGAGAGAGAGAGAGAGAGAGAGAGAGAGAGAGAGAGAGAGAGAGAGAGAGAGAGAGAGATAGAGAGAGAGAGAGAGAGAGATAGATAATTAAGCACGTCTTCAACCTTGAGTTTTGGGTCTGCAACTGCTTGCCAATTACAAACAGCAGTCTGTTGCTCAGTGGTCAAAGTGAAAAGTGGTCAAAGCATGTTGTCTTAGAGCAGAGACAACATACACTTGGATTATCTCCCTCTCTTTCTCTCTCACAGAGAAAAAGCAACACCACGGAACAAGCTGTTCACAGAGAAACAACAACAAGGGACAAAACACCAACTTGACCAGCAAGAAAACAAAACATGGCTGCACTGCAGGCTGGTCGAGCTGCTAGTACAGGGGTTTTCAACCTTTTTGACACCAGGGACCACCATTTATTCAGCATTTGAGCCACGGACCACCATTTGATGAGATTTTAGCCCCAAAGACCTAAAAGGCTGGATTTTGCAAACAAAACGGTGTAGATTTCTTAATTAAATAGTGCTAATTCAGATGATGAATATTTTAACTCTTGAGAGTGTGAAAATGAAACCAAATGGACCCTTGTGGGTCCCTTGTGGGTCCAAATGGACCCACAAGGGTCCATTTGGTTTCATTTTTATACTCTCAAGAGTTACATCTGGTTAACCAACTTTCCATCATTTAGCCTGGGGACCACTTGGAACCCTCTCAAGGACCACTGGTGGTCCCCGGACCACCTGTTGAAAACCCCTGTGCTAGTACATAACAGATTACAGAAACACAAATACAGCAATCATGTACTGTACATAAACAATATGGTAAGTTATGAATAAATATAAAGGTATAACACAGATGCACAACACGCTCTCAGACACGCAATCATCGCCATCAGCAGCAGCTGCAGGTGCCAGAGTGTGCATCCCAGCTGCCGTTCTGGTCCCCCATTAGTGGTGTGTGATGGTGAGCCATCAATAGTCCCCGGAGGAGGGGAGCTCATCCAGCACCTCTCCATCCTCATCAACACGTCAGCACCATTGGGCAAATTAAACTGATTAGCTGCAATAATGATTGGGCATAAATGGAGGCGAGGAGGGTGGGGGCCTGGGGGGGTGGCGGTGAGGGGCTCTTGACAAAACGAGAACCATGGTAACGGTCAGAGGCGACAGGGGACCGGGGCCAAAGCGTTTTTTGTAGTGCTGTGGTTCCGCCGGCCATTGTCCGCCTCCTCAGTGACGGGGGCAAACCTTTGGAAGTCTCTGCCCACCACTCTTCTGAGACTAGGTACGGACAGGGGTGGATGTAACATTTCCCAATTGGGGGAGGCATGGGGGCAGCTTCCCCCAAGGGGGAAGCTTCATCGCCCGTGTCCGCCCGTGCCCGGCATGGGGGCAGCTTCATCACCCGTGCCATTTTCGGGCTACAGAACTTTTATTAGTACCGTAAGTATCAATAATAACATGAAGTTGCAACAGACACGCAGCATGCATAAAGCTAAAGGTCTGATTCAGAGAGTTTTCTGTTTTCAATGATGAAATGCTGTTGGTTTAGTGGTGCCACAACTGTAGTTAGTTAGTAGCAGTAGTAGGGTTTCAAATCATTTTAAATATAAGCACTTTAATTTGAAATATCTTGGGTTGTATTGCATGCCATCGTGTTTGGTGGGGCAGATTGGGCATTTAGGGGGGCATTGCGCCCCCATGCCCATGCCTAGATCCGCACCTGGGTACGGATGGTGGTGTGTTTTAACAGAGGAAATCAAATCAACTGCTCTCAAATGTATGGTTTCTGGCTGGTTTACCTGAATGATGTCACGTCTACTCTTGTCTCTTGTTTTATTTCACAAGTTAATCTACTGGGTAGTCTAATTGGCGATGTTACATTAGTTTTTGTAGTTGGATTTTTTAGACGATATTGTTTTTTTTTTTTACATAGATCTACAAACTTATGCGTCACGCTGCAACACACTGCACACCTACGTCTTCTATTTTCAGTGCACAATGCCAGTGCATAGCTAAGTATAACTCAAGCATGAGTCGTGACTTAGCGCATAAACACTCTCTTTGAAGAACAACACACGTCTAGAAGTGCAGGCATGAATGTATTACAAGAGATGGCCTCGAAGCTCAGTGTACGGTTGATGTACAGTATACTATATGTGCTGCTATGCTCTCAAACCTGTAATTATGCACATTGTTATTCCAACCAGTTCCTTTCCCCTGTATCAGGCAACACCAGGCTGACCAGGGGGAGGCAGTATGGAGACCAGGATTACTGCATGTTTTGAGTGAGGGTAGTGAACTGAACTCTGACTTGGGAATTAGGTGTAATTTTATAATGATGATTACAAAGTCCTGACGTGAAAGAAAACAGCCCAGAAGAAGAAAGAGATGTTGTTATATTATCTCTTTTTATTTGTACACGTTCTCAGAATTCAACCTAATGTTGACATGGCACACTGTCTATCAGGAAAATTAAAAGATGGCACTTCATGTCCAAAACATTGCCGGCCCACCTGACCTAAGAGGACACAGGGCGAACATACAAAGTCCACACAGAAAGGCCCTTTCACCAACCCAAGCTATGGGATGACGTGGAAGAGAGAACACTACATCGCTACCAACTACGCCATCTTAGCTCTGATCAGTGGCGGCTGGTGACTTTTTCTTTAGGGGGGGGCGCTATAAAAAAATCATAATAATAATGATGATAATATAATAATATCATCACATTCAATGGAAGCAAAACAATGAGTTGGTGTGAATGGATGCTGTCAGCCAATCTTTACCAGCTCTTTGAAAAGGTCCTGGGCCTCCTGGGTAGGCTACTGGTGTAGGATACTCTCTTCCTCTGTCCTTGGATTTTTGTGTGATGATTACATTTATCTGGTTTCAGCTCTTTAGTTTTTAAAAAATCCTGCAGTGTTTTGCTTTCAATCGGTGTTTTCTGCATTGCTTTGTAGTTATCTTATAATATCTTTGTCTTGTTATGCCATTATCAAAATTAATTCAACTACTGTAGGCCTATATTCCTCCCTTTACCTGGCTCTGTGTCTCTTCATTCATGTCTGTGGTGGAGTTGTGTTCAACTCTATGTAAAACTGTGTTGTGTGCTGCCCTCAAGTGGTTTGGTCGCGCACATTTTGCGACCGGGATCGCTCCTACCGCTTGCATTGAAGTCAATAGGACCGCAATGCATTGCCCTTCAGTACAGAGCTCAATGCCTAAAGACGAATGCGAACCAACACGTGAGACTCAGTAACCTATCAGCAACGTTGTACAACGTAAACAACTTTTGACATTTCATGGCAGTATATTACAACTTTTAATCACTTTGTGGTTAGAGTGGGCTTTAGTTACTTATACTATATACAATTTGCCATGATGGATTGCTTATTTAAAGAAAATGACAAGCTGCAGATTTCATTTCTCCATCATTCATGAGGTAGGCTATTGCATGGTGGTGCGGTGCACATGCGCCCCTATTCACCGGCCGCCACTGGCTCTGATTGATCTTTCTCTTCTCTCCCCGCACATCTCTTCATCTCTTTATCTTTTATGCAAGTGCAATTGCTTACAAACGTAAACCTGTGATGTGACTATAGACTGTATGCCCATGGCATCATCTAGCCTGATTGTCAGACTCTGAGCCAGAACCCAGCAGAGTGGGCGGGGCCCAACGGAGTAGATGGGGTCTGTGGGCTGAACCAAGGCTAGACATCATCAGCATTATTGCCAGAAGTTATGCAGGAACGCCTGGTGAGTGGCCAAAAAAACACTTTCAGGTCATGACAGTCCATATTGTACACCCAAATATAAAAGTCCTATCTGATTGCATTAAACAACGTTACAATACGTTAAACGATTTGCCATGCACTTTATGCATGTGTACCCCTCTATAAAGTTGATTCTGATTCTTTTTTCATTCTTTTTTTATTGAAGACACATTGCTGCAAAGCTGTCACAGAATGTCTTCTTTTTCTCTTTTGAAGCAAAAAATAAACAATGAATATGTACAACAGAATAATAAACACAATCCCTCCCACCCATACTGCTCAGTGACACTGCACACCACCACAGTATTATGGAGATAGAATATTCATGGAAAGCACCAAATGCAGTACATTGGGCCACATCAGTGGCATCACATTTAGTTGGTTCTGCTCAGGTAGTGGGCGAGGGGCAGCCAAATCCTATCGAATTGTCTCTCCCTGTTTTTAAACAAATACCTTATTCTTTTAAGACTAGTCATCTCATTCTCCAATGTTCCAATGTAGGAGCCTCCTCTTTTTTACAAGTTTTTTTTTGCGGCAATCAGGCATATGAGAAAAGTTGGATTTGTGCTCTGGTCAACATAGAAATAGAGTCGGATAAGTTCAAAATAATTAGTATAGGGTCGGGGTCAATATGGATATCCAGAATATCAGACAAGATTCTGATTCTGCTTCTAAGCAGATGGGATTAGAGGCGTATCAGAGTCTTTGTGGGGGACAGGGGAGGTGGTGGTGGTGGTGGGGGGTGTTAGTTGAAGTGGTTACACAGTATGCTTGGCATGCCGTTGAGGAGGCCCGCTTCGGGGTCTCTTCTGTCACTCCAGCTCCTTACCCCAAATGTGTTGCATAAGTTAGGCCTTTCCCCCCTTCCCACATGAAAACACTGACACACAGCTGTGTGTGGCTGTGTTCGCGTGGGGTCTAGGGCTCTGCTCGGCACAGAGGAAGCTTCCTGTGGCTTATCCTGCTCCGAGAGGAGGGGGAGTGCCCTTTGATTTAATTCCTCCCCCTCACCCTAACATTCACAGCCTCCGTCCCGGGGGAAGTGCACAGCATGAAGGCAGCTTTCCCCCAAATGGGGAGGCAGGCCGAACGCCTCAGCTACTGACACACTAAGTATCAATACCGCATATAAAATGAACTCTGGTACAAGTACAAGCCAGGAGGAATTCAAAAAGTACTTTAGAAAAAGTACTGGTAAATATTGGCAAATCATATGGGCATACCTAACAATAGATGCCAATCTATTGCATATGGAAAATGTGCAATTGCAACTGTTGTGTCGAGGTGCGAAAGAATCTTGATTATATTCAAGATTAAATCCTTACTGTATATTTCACATCTTAAACTTAATCAGCATGCTGTATCTGAACAAATTATAGATTCGAAATAAGCCATGATGTAGCACACACACAGAGATCCACCGTTTGTATATCAGACATTAACTTGTGAAAGAAGACACAAGACACAAACATAGCCAACACTCTTTCGCAGACGCTTCTCTTTGGGTCTGAAACTACTAAATAAATGCCCCAAAAAGCTATTGCACTCCATCTTTAAGGCAAGGCCTACTTTATTACTGCAATGAGGTGCATTGCAAACAGTAATTTGGTCACATCCATAATTAGTAACCTAACATTTCTTCTCTGCATTGACAGCGACGATGGGTAGCCTATGTTTTAAAATGGAATTAGTGCATTTAGGCTGGAGAACCAGCATTTACGCCTGTCGTCATCTTGGCACACGCGCACACACACACACACGCACGCACGCACGCACGCACACACACACACACACACACACACACACACACACACACACACACACACACACAGACCGATGACTAAACTCAGTCCTACGTACCAAAGCATGAGCTATAATAAATCACTGGCTTTGTCTACCTCGACTTCAGTAACAGGAAACAGAAGTTGTGCTGAGTATACATGTACTGACCTGTACCTAATGTTTCATTTGTCTCAGTCTTCGGGTTCTTATGACCACATGGTTGCCTGCGGGGCCAGAACCGCGGTAAACAAGCATGATGAACATGATACATTTTGTCATCAATCATCCTCTGCTGATCTGAATATTCTGATTCTAATTGGCTCGGTCTGCAGGAGAGCGACCATCGAGAGCGGTGGAGAAGCTCGGCAGATGAGCAGCAATTAGTGCGTCACTGCAAGACAGACGGCAGAAAGCAAACCGCAGGACCCCCAATTTGGAGCCATTTTTCCCCCCTAATGATCTTATTATGGTCAATTATAGGCGGTTTCATTCAAATGCTCTCGGTGCGTTGCTAGGAGACGAGGCAGAACATCCGGTGGGTTTTTGGTTGGTTAATGGCGTCTCGTGGTTAGCGTGGTGAACTACGTCAGCTGTCGCGTCTACCATCTTGGTGCACCATGATTAGGATACGTAATTTGGATCTGGATTAAGAGTGTCTGCTAAACAACCAAAATTGTGAATGCTAAATCCATGTGAAACTTATTTCTGTTTTTAGTTTCATCTCTTGTCAGATCAACTATGGTCCTACCCAACCCCAAAGTGATCCTGGGCTCTACACACCCTCCTCCAACCTGGGGAGGCAGAGGACGAGCCTCATGCTTCCTTCAATGCACGAGGAGTCCAAGCTGTCTTTTCACCTGACAGGGAGGAGCTTTCCCTGATTGGACATGGCGCATGGAACATGTTATTCCAACCAGTTCCTGTCTCTTCCAGCAGGCGCCCCGGCTGGCCAGGGGGAGGCAGTTTAGAGACAACAATTACTGCATGTTTTTGTGATTTTCATGGTGAAATACGGCAAAGGGGGGAGCTGACTCGGGGCATTTAAGAAACAAAGAAATGTGGGAAAATATGGACGTACACAAATTCTACCTAACAGGGACAATATTCATCTTCAGCTCTGCTACTGCTGTTAGTGTATATTGCATTTTGTCCATAATTCCTTATCTAGATAATTACCATTAGCCTACTGTACTGTGTGAATAATGTTGAATATTTCATGATGTGTCAGTGCAAGTGTCAAGTGGTTGCTCTCCATATGTATATATTTTTTCCCCCCAGGTATTTGTACCAGAGGGGAAAAAAATATACAATTCTCATTTGGAGATGATCGAATCGACACAATGCTGCTTCCATCCCAGGCACTGGCCTTCATTTCTCCATCCTTTCAGTGAGCTCTGGCCTATAATATGACTCTGTGAAAGGAAGGACGATGGCTGGCGCTCCCTGGATCCTGTCTCTGGCAGCTCCTTATCCAGGAGGCTGATTGTATTCACCTGCGCTCACTCAGACAAGATGACTCACTGATGAATGCCCTATTCTGACCACACCAATCCCACACTGTTGTTGAACCATATAGAACACCCATGGACGAAGGACAGACCATCGAGTCGAATACTATACATCTCCCCTCTTGATAGAGTAACGTCTGTCAAGATAGGTGATAGGCTGAACGCATATATGAACTGGCCCACATTTTAACACCTTATCAATACAAATCCCTATTGTATCTCATATCGTTTTAATCTTTGATTAGTCACCTTTACAACAAGGTATGGCGTGTCGAGATTGGATATTCCTGGAATGAGTAACACTGCTAAACGTGTGGGTTGCACCCCCACACATTTTGCCAAAATGGAAATTCAACTTTACTTTGAGTCAGAATCTGTAGATATGGAGCCATAAACAGCATTTATGCTGTATGATCAAGATACATGACCCATGGTTATGTGCCTGGCATACACACCTCTAATGGTCACACATCTGCCAGCACTTGGAAGTTCAAAATAACAGTGAATGCCAACAGTTCATTTTGGCCTTTTTTAATGGTGAAATCCACACGTTTGGCAGTGCTACTCATTCCAAAAATGTCATATCTCAGGGACACGGTTTCCAAAGTTATGTGGGCCAGTTTATGTACGTTGTATTATACAATGCTACTGTACTGTGAAAAACCAAACAGACTGGCTCAATGGAGCCAATGTTAGTTATTATTTAGTCAAGGTCTTGTTCATACCTTTGAGTGTTAAACTCAGCAGAAAGATATACAGTAACTAACGTTACTAATTTTTGCAGTGCATGAGCAGTTTTAAGTATGACCCTCCACAGCTTACCTGCCCGTTGTGCTTGTGTGAGCTTGCTGTAGACCACATCGGCCGACTCGATGAGCGTTCTGCTGGTCTGAATCATCTGAAGGAGAGAGAAGGAGCACATGGTTATGTTTCTGACATCGTCCACTGGAGTTAATCTCGCGTTGCCAGATTGTTGATTCAGTGATTTTTCAAATGTTCCGTCTAGAAAGGTCTGGGCCAACGAAAGTTTGCTCATGAGTATGCACATATTTTGTGGTAAAGCAGTTGTGACGCATCCCCTTACTTGGAGCAATCGCCAAAACCAGTCCTACTAGAAGCAAAACATTGTGTCGATAGTTGCAGTAGTTGTCCAATATGCAAGTGCAGTATGCATGCATTGTTGTCAATGTTGTCCATTTTGCTTTTCTTCATTTGCAAACAACATTAATCTCCCGCTCGCTCATACCAATCTATTGCTCTGCTTGCTTCCGTCTGGTTTGTGTTTCCAACGGCACTACAGTTCTGCTAGCATCGTGTCACGATTGGTCGAATTATCTTTGCGTCTGAGCAGTAGATACGATTTCCGATAGCTGATGGTAGCTGTAGTTCCAGACACTATATAGCATTCGTAGATTGTGGAATAGTTGTCTGGCTATGCGAGACTACACTGGAGAATGTTGTATATATGTACGCAGAGGGAAAAAATCCATAGCACAGGGAACAAAAATAAAAAAGAGGAGATACTGGTATAGCAAAGGGAATGTGTAGAACGAGTTAATGAGATTTCTCCTTGATAAATGTAACAGACAAAGTGCAGGGAGTATAAAGGCCATGTTAAGTTCCCTTATTTATGCAGTTGTTTAATCTTTACTTTGTTATGAAACCACATGAATAAAATACAGCACACAACTGACAACACAAAATAAACCTTTCAATTAGCTGTAAAGGCTGCATCTAAAAATACGTACGTAAGGGTCCTTTGGGAGAACAGAAGTAGAAGAAGTAGGCAGGGCATTCTCAGGGAGAGCCCCCAAGCTTTGGAATGCCCTTCCAATTGAATTAAGGACAACAACCTCGCCAACCACCTTTAAAACCCTCTTGAAAACTCACCTTTTTGCCAAAGCGTTCTCCCCATAGCTTTCTTATTATTCATTGGTATGCTTTTCTATACTGTTTGTTTTTTATCCTAATTATTGTATTTATTGTACACTGTTCTCTGTACTATTTTATTTCATTTTTGTAAAGCACATTGTGACGTGTCTAGAAATGTGCTATATAAATAAAATCATTCATTCATTCATTCATTCATTCAAGTTCTCCTGTTTTCTGCATCAACCCCCGATCTGACTCTCTGAACCTCCTCACCACTAGTGTGCATTCAATTAATCCATAAAGCAATATATATCAATCGATCAATCGAAGACCAGGTCAATAACAATTGTACTGCAGTGTTGACAAACGTTATCAAAGCCACCCTTGCAAGTTGCAATGCTCTCGCTTCCCCTTCCCACATCTCTGTAGGCCTGAAAGTGTTTTATTGTATTTGTGCAACATGATCAGACAGACAGATATTGTACCATGGTATTGTGATAATAGAGAAGCTATATCAGACAAGCAATATCCACCACTACTCACTCAAAGTAACTAAGTATATTAAGTTAATTACTGTTATTCTTAAGTACTGTTTTAAGGTATTCTACTACAAACATCTCAGAGACAAACATTGCACTTTTACTCAACTATAATTAATTAAAAAGATTACTGAGATGGTAGGTTTTGATCACCACCTCAGCTATACATTTCAGCCATTTGAAAACAACCAATCTACAAGTTCACAAGCTTGTTGATTGGCTTTTTGATTGGCAAGATTTTTATACAAAGAAAAGCATGAAAAGCCACTTTCTACTTTTTGGTGCTGTGAATACACATTGATGTGCATACTCTTGTACAGTTTACTTGAGTAAATGTTGAATTCTGGACTTTTACCATGTATCAGAGTATTTCTACAAACCAGCATTGATAGATTGATGCACATAGAATACTTTAAGCGCGTGTGTGCATTCTGCGCACACATCTGGCTGCTTGAAGCAGCAGGTTTTTCTTGCGGGCTGCCATTCGACTGGGCCCAGGCCTGGGGTCTCTCGGGGCGGCTGACCGCAGAGTTCCAATGTGCTGATGCTTTGGTTCACGGGACGGTCAGGATGCCTGAGCGACTGCAGCCCACGTGGGGCAGCCTGAGGACACACTGGCCCAGCCCCGGCCCAGGACCGGCCCGGTCGGCTGGCTGGCTGCAGACATACTGACGGTGTACAGTATAGCATAGTGCATAGTGTTGGCAGCTCTAGGTCACACAGTCCTTCAGCTCTACACCGACGTATGCAGATTGCAGATGCACACACACTGCAGCCTCTGTCTCTGGTGTGGAGCGAGGCTGCATATGCACCCCCACCAGCAGTAGTGGGACAATGTACTCGCATTCAATACTTGAGTAAAAAAAACAAAAACAAATAACTTGCGATAACTCAGTTAGGAAGAGTCAATCCGTGATTCAAAATACGCTTGAGCATGAGTAAAAACATGGAAGTATATATTCATGCACAATGTCCAATTATACACATTTTCAAATGTATAAAATGTATATACAGTATGGCATACAGTCTGCCATTAGGTTGAATTTTTGTTTGTTTTTTTTATGTCATATGAAAGCAGGGTATCGTAGCATCAAATCGACATAATGGTTGTTAAGTTTAACCCATCGGTTTTGGAGATGTGACTTATAGAGTAATATCTTGCAGAAAACAGCGAGTTGAGCAAACAGGATCGAAAGGTTCACTTCTATGGATTCAAACATGCTCTATTAGGTATATGCTAAATACAGTATGTGAAGAGTCTGCCTTTAAGACAAAAACGATGATCAAAAACATAAGAAAAAAAGTAATATTTTATTCGTAGATAACATTTGTAAATCCAAAACTAAGTACCTCCAAATTGTACTTACTGTAAGTACAGTAGTGGTGTAAAACTACTTACACTGCTGGTTCTTGTGCAGTGGGGCCGCTGCAGCGCCAGCGGGGAGACGGTTTGGAAAGCCAACGCATAAATATTGGAGCTTGCTGACACGAGCAAGGCGCACACATGGGCCATAAAGGTTGCTATAGAATGTGTTTAGTTACACCGAAGGCAACAATAGCTCCTCTGCTTCCCCTTTTGTATCGTGTACTGAAATAAGTGAGAGAGAATATTATGGCGTTCTTTGTTCCGAGGCATGAGCCACGGGTATTGAGCCAGTATTAAGCTATACAGTTATTAGTTCCGGAGACTCCATCTCATTAGCTGCCATTCTCAAACGGCAGGCACATGTTTAAATTGCCGCGGCTCGCCTGTGTCTTCGTAGAAATGCTGGCCTATACAACGACTAATAAATATGCAAGGAGCCGGTTAACCATCTGTAGGGCACAGAAGCATCCTCGGTGTCCGCGTATCCGTTTGAGTTAAAGGAGCACTCAGTATCTTACAGTGTAGCGGACCCTTGTCCTGATTTATTTATGTGAGCACATCAGCTAAACAGTTAAGCATGGAACACTGCACAGAGCAGGAAGTGCTTATCACAGCACCACAGGGAAGGCAATGTTATCACACTACAATGCTTGAGTGGTTTGGCATTTTATTCCTGCTCCTCCGTCCCAACCGGGAGAAGGTATTTAGTGGAATGATAAAAAACAGGGAAAAAATGAGAGCACTATCGTCAGAAAAATTCAGAACGTACGGTATATAAGGCGAAGTTTGTGCATGCATATGGAAGTGGGTTGTAGAGTCAGAGCGATATATAATTTTTTTGCCAAAATATCCCCCTTATGAGATGAGTATCAACAATTGGCTGCTTTGTGGCAACTTTTAAACACACGCATTTAAAAAAAAAACATAATTTCTACGTCACACTGTCGATCCGGCCCATATGTCATGAGTCATAGAGCAAAAATGTCTCTCTGTGTCCCTTCTAGAATAATAATGATGGACTGCATTTTATAGCAGCTTTTCTAAGCGCTCAAATGCTTTACAATGGTCCATTCATTCATACACTGGGAGGTGAAGTGGCGAACATCCCACGCCAGCGTCCTCACTTACCATGTTCATGGTCCGACCGACCAGGCCCAAGGACACTTAGACATGTTTGGTATTTTATATTTAGTTCTTTAACATTATTTCATTGGCAAAAAGGTCTTTTGCCTCGCTGTCTGTCAGAAAAGTATTGTTTTTGAAGGCCCTAGTAAAAGATACTGGTTGTGTTCAGAATTTGTCTCCTGATTTCCACAAAATAACAGAAAATGCTGGATGGTGGGATCAGTAAGGAACAGGCTCGATAAGCCTGATCGATAAAGGTGATCAATAGGGCTGCAATGATTAATCGATTAATTGTAATCAAATCTATTAGTTGTCAACTATTTTAGCTCCATCCTTTGACTCTCCAAAACCAGCATCGGACCCAGAACCGGTCGGGTGCTCTACTCATTAGCATGTCCTGGTCTGGGTAGTGGGTACTACTGTATAATTACCATGTCGTAGGCGTTGAGGACCTTCCTCAGCAGCTCTGGGACAGGTCCCTCTGCCTCCATGGTAGGGTAGGTCTCCCCCAGGTCCACTGTCACCCTCAGGCTCCTCTCACTGTTCATCAGCCAGGTGGACACGGTCAGGATGCACTGCTTCATGTTGGCCGCCGGCGTCAGACCACACAGCTCCTTGAAGGACACCATGGCATTCTGGGAGTTCAAAAGCACAACAGTATTGGTCATCGAAATGTACTTAAAGGGGAATTTCCACCCATTTTCACCATTTTATCAGTAATATGCCTTAGAGGTGTTAGAGGTGTTGTGTGGACATGATAAAAAGGTCCCCCCATTCTGTGTTTTCTAGAAATTGAGGTCTGAGAAAAATCATTAAATCATTAAACACAACTTGATGACATCATAAAGTTGTGTTTCACCATGTCAATGATTTCACTGTCAAGACTTATTTTTGAGAGTGTACAAATGGAACCACACACAGACCCATCAGGGTTCATCTGGTTCCATTTGTATGCCTGGCTTACATAGTAAGGCCTCACTGTGTTCGCAATAATCAAAATCTCTAACCCTGAGCCTGAACAACAAGCAATGCATGTTCACTAGTGAATTACGTCCTTGCCTCTGAGGTATTGTGTAGTAAAAATATCTCAAAATTGTGCTTAATTGCAGTCTTTTGGTTGTGGAATGGAGGAGGACCCTTGTGTAAATCAAGACAAGAATTTTATCCTCTGATTTTATCCTCTTAGCAGATTTTCTATTGAGCCGTATACTTTCCTTGAAATGTAAGCATTCTGCAAACATCTCCAATCAATCAGTTACTTTAGACAACTTTAACTAATATTGTACAGTAGGTTTTCAGCCTCTCAGCATTCGTATGTTGCATTCGTATGTCACATGGAAGGAGTGTAATCGGAACATATCTCATTCTGCAGTACTTACAGTATATACTATAGGCCAACATGTGTGTGCACTGTGCAGTCTATCCTGTCCAAACACTGTCCTGTCAATATCCACCGTACGATCAATGTTCCTAAGGTAAACCGCAGTGCCGTTGGTGGGCAAACACGTTGACCGACGTATAAATTGACCTTGAACGAGACCCGATGCTGCCGATACTCTCCTCGGGGGCAGAGACAGATAAGATAGTGTCGTCACCATGATGTGTTTGTCTTAGCCGGCGAGAGTCAGTCTTGCGGCAATCGTGCGATTCGTGACGTCATTCAAACAGCTCCAAGGCTCTGAACCCAAAGCCCTGACCACAGCCTGCGGGCAGTGAAAGCACTGCAGCACAGACAGTACTGTTACTCAGCAGTCTGCTCTGCTTTCACAGTAAACACTGCATTCATATAGCACTTTTTTATCTAAACTAATCTACTCTAGCTAGGTTGTGCAAAAGTGGGGTCCGGGGACATCTATGGATTCTGGAGGGAGTTCCAGGGGGTACCTAAATTAGATATGCCTGGGAAACAAATGTAACCTCTGTACATCCACCCAGCGGAGCCATGCTGAAACCAGTGCAAGCTTAAGATCTCTGTGATTTTAAGGGAACCTTGCGGTTGCAATCTGGCTGCTCTACAGGCTTCTCATACACTTTCACACTTCCTGAGGTCAATCACACTCTCCCTTGATGTTTATATCCACTGGAAATGTACACCTGTGTTTGTATGCCAGTCATGCAATCAGTTTTCTTTCTTCCCCCTGAGCCACCCGGACCCCCACCGGAACCACACCAGAGTCTGTAGTTTGGTTCTGGTCCTCTTTCACTAACAGTTCTGCATTATTGTGCCGCCATGGGAATATCTGGAGCTCCCAAATCAAGACCACTGTTTTCTACAGTATAATCACTATGGCAAATGAGGGAGAGGGGGAGGCAGGGTGGAGGGGAAGGGGGTGATGTAGAGGAAGGAACAAGGGAACAGGAGGAGGAAAACAAAGAGCAATCTGGACTGACGGATGAAAGACGGGATGTCTTTCATCCGAGCCCAGATTGCTCTTTGTTGAAAGTTGAAACTGGAAAAGAGAAAGAACAAGTGAACCAGCGGAAGATGAGACATGATGATGGGAAAAATAAAGACAAAGGCAGGAGAGAGAGGGAAGAGAGAGAGAGAGAGAGAGAGAGAGAGAGAGAGAGAGAGAGAGAGAGAGAGCAGTAAATTACAGAGGGAGAGAGTGGGTTGGGGAGCAGCTGGGGAAAGAAAAGGACAGCGAATGAGAGAGCGGGTGACAAAAACAATTTGGAGAAAGGGAGAGAGAGAGACAGAGAGCTGGCATTGGTATTTGGGAATCAGTCCACACACTGTGTATTAGTGTGGGAAAGGCCTGGCTGTCTCCCTGGGTTGGACCTCCACCCCTCTACCCCCCATCACCACCCCTCTACCCCCCCATCACCACCACCACCACCCAGAGGATGTGCTGTCACTGAGGGGCCCGACCTTCCAGGAGACAGGCAGGGGAGCCAGGGGGACATGCTGGCCAGCATCTGTATGCATTGCAAGGCCTCAGCCCATAGCCCTCACTCAGCACCCACCCAGCAGACCACCTAGTGCAGTGGTTTTCAACCATTTGGATACCAGGGCCCACTATTTATTCAGTATTTGAGCCACACGGACCACCATTTGATGACATTTTAGCCCCACAGACCCCAATACTAAAGATTTATTTTTGCTTTTGTCCACAATTCCAGGCTGAATTTCAGAATCAAAACAGGCAAACGTACAGATCAAAAATGACCATTAATCTTCTAGATTCTCTAGTTGTGTAGACTTGGGTTAATTCAGATGATGAATATTACAACTCTTGAGTGTAAAATGGACCCACAAGGGTCCATTTGGTTTCATTTTTATGCTCTCAAAGAGTTACTGTACATCTGGTAAACCAACTTTTCATCATTTAGCCTGGGGACCACCTGGAACTCTCTCAAGGACCACTGGTGGTCCCCGGACCACTGGTTGAAAACCGTTGACCTAGTGCTCCGTGAGGAAGGCAAACACACACAGAAAAGAAATGCAGTCATTGGTGGAAGGGTTAGAGCAGAATTGGTTCCAAAATCTTTTCAGCTGAGGACCTCAAAATCAACATTTTATTAGGCCGCGAACCCCACACATGAAAACATAAAGAGATTATAAATCTGCAGTGATTCCGAAACTTTATTTCATGAACCCCCAGTTTCACATGCATTATTAGACTACATACCCCGATTTAATGTCATTTTGATGTCTGGGACAACAATGTACATGTCAAATGTTAATTTAACTCTGGAAACAAAATGGACCCATAAGGGTTTGGGAGCCCATGGGTTAGAGCTTGAATAGGTGAGGGCCATTACAATTACACCACTTCTGGGAAAGACTGTCTGTGTGCATGCGCGTGTGTGTGTGTGTGTGTGTGTGTGTGTGTGGGTGTGTGTGTGTGTGTGTGTGTGTGTGTGTGTGTGTGTGTGTGTGTGTGTGTGTGTGTGTGTGTGTGTGTGTGTGTGTGTGTGTGTGTGTGTGTGTGTGTGTGTGTGTGTGTGTGCGTGCATGCCCACACATGCACGGATGCCTTAATTTTCATTCCGTCTTTTCTCTTGTTTACTGTGTCGTATGCGTGTGTGTGTGTGTGTGTGTGTGTGTGTGTGTGTGTGTGTGTGTGGTTCTGCACATAAGCAATGCGTGCGTTTGAGTGTTCCAATTATTGTTGTGCAATAAAAGCTACAGTGTATTCAGGGCCCTGGCTGCGCTGTTCAACCCCTAACTGGAGGCTTGTGTTTTTAATTACCCCCCACCCAACATCCTCCACCTCCCCCAACCACCGACCCCAGGCCTTTCCAACCATCCCCAAATGAGAACTGTGTGTCCGGTTACACTGCCACTTTTGTTTCTATCCCTCCCTCTCTTTCTCAATCTCTCTCTCTCTCTCTCTTTTTCTTTCTCTCTCTCTCTCTCTCTCTCTCTCTCTCTCTCTGTACGTTGCACGGCATTGAGTTGAAATGAATGAGACAAGGCCTATGCTGCCTGGCATGCAATGCATACTGCATCTAGAATTAATGTTTTCTATGCAGACCTGTACAGTATACTGGATACCAGGGATTTTCAACCTTTTTCATACCAGGCATCACTATTTATTCTGCATTTTAGCCACAGGGGACCACCATTTGATGTTGAGTTTAGTCTCTCGGACCCAACAGTAAGGTTTTGGGTCGGAGAGGTAACAGCCAAAACGTCAAAATAACAATTCTTCTACATCTTCTAATAGTGTAGATTCTTGACAATTAAGTGATTCAGAAGTTTGAATATTTAACTCTTGAGAGTGTAAAATGAAACCAAATGAACCCGTAAGGGTTTCATTTTAACACTCTCAAGAGTTACCCCTAGTCAAAAGATCTTATAGGATTTTAGAAAAGTCCAATAAAAAAAAATCAGATTCTGGAACAAATCCTATTGGATAAGAAGCCTAAAGGATTCTATTGGAATCCTATTGGATTACTATTGGAAATCTAATAGGATTTGTTCCAAAATCTGATCGGACTTTTCTATTGGAATCCTATAGGGTTTTTTGACTAGGGACAGATCTATAAGGGTACCATTTGGTTACCAACTGTCCATCATTTAGCGGGGGACTACCTGGAATCCTCTCAGGGACCACTGGTAGTCCACCTGTTGAAAACCCCTGCAGTATCCTGCTTGAGTACATGTTTCCTGTGATGCAGGACTTAACAACCTTCGCCTGTACAGTAGGTGAGTACTAACAGTATTTGAAGCCACTCTATCCACATGCGTTGACAACAAAAGCACCATCTGGGGTTTGGGCAGTACTTTGTCCACCACTGAAGGTACAAACTGTGGCCTGCCAGACCTCCTGCTCCTGTCGAGTCCACTGGGCCCCGAGGACAAAGCTTTGTTCATTCAGTCTCCAGATTACTGAGCTGTGGACATGCTCGCCTCTGGCATCTACCTAGTGCTGCTGGGCGTTAGGAACCAGCACAGTGGCCTTGTGGGTTCGATTCCCAGCTGGGTCCCCAGAAAGACTCTGGAAAAGAAAAAAATAGGACCCAGTGCCTCCCCTCAGCATCAAGAATTCCATTTTCATCACACGATAAACTCCTTATGCTTAAATTCTTTGGCTTTTTTACTATTTTGAAAAACCTTTTGGAATAGCTCAACGTGCCAACCTATTGGCACGTTGTGAACTTGTTGATTGACCATTTTACAATTGAAAAATGTTTTTTAAAATAGTTTACAAAGGCAAAGAAGTTAAGGGATAAGGGGTTTAGCGGTGACGAAAATCTAGGCCTATGTACCCTGAATCAAACTGTCCCAACAATTCTGTCCCAACATAAAGTACATGTTGGGCCATGAATTGTTTCATAGATGCCCTCGGTTACCCATGTTCCTCAGCCCTCCCAGTGGTTCCCACAGTACAATGCTGCTAGAATTGTAGAAAACATCCTTGTTTCCCATGATTTGTCCTTCAAGTCTTGCCCAAAAGGTGTACATGCACATTGAGCCAGAAACAGGAGATACTTTAGGAGATATCACCAATGTCTGGACAACAGTAGGGTTATCAGAACGAATTTCATTTAATGAAAGAATTTCGAATATTAAGAAAAATAATAGGAATCGAAAGATTAAATGGGCAGGACAGAGGAGGACCTCGTTCTGTGCTGACAGGGAAGTGGACAGACTGCCAAGGCAGGCTTACTGTACAAGTGGCAGTGGCGCTGTGGGAGTTAGTTGGCCATCCATCCCTCACCACCCACCAGGGACTGTGGCCCTGTCTGTCTGTCTGTCTGTTGCCCGCTAGCCCCAGCCTGCCCTCCCTGACGGATCAGACACACCATGGCTCAACACAGCTGGCCTCTACAAGTGCTTGACGCCCCTCTATTTATCGCAGGCACTGAAAGGCTGGAGGCGTCCCTTTTCGCTTTCCAGTCGAACCTTCATTTATCTTCTTTAGATCATCCCCCTCTCTCCCGCTTTGTCTCTTTATTTCACTAAAGGGGAATTTACATTTCAAACCTAATGGAAAATGCGTCAGTCGGAGGCAAGGTGCTTTGCCGGGCCTGAGAACAACAACGAAACAAAGCGAAAGACAGAACACCTCAATGCTACTGTATCTTGTGGCTAATTGTTCTGCATGTAATTTTCTTCCCCCCCATGCAGGGTTTATTCATTTGTTAGCACTTAGCAGTGAGAGATGGTTCAGATCTAATGGACTGGTTATGCCTATTTTATACTCGGTTGCGCCGATGTCAGCTGTGACACATGGATGGTCTGTGATTACTTCCATACTTAGCAGAAGTGATTTGACTGGAGATCAGTCATAGTTAGGATGTGTTAGATTAGACCGGCTCAGATTGAGTGCGTGAGCATCACAATTACCTGCATTCGTGTCTCGCTTTTCAAGTAGATATGGCGATGACTCATGCACCGAAGAAGCTATGGGATTTGAAAACATATTCTTGTACCGACAAATGTGATTCAATTGTAAAAATAACAACCGTTCTCTCATCCCTCGGAGACCAACTTGACTATACAAGTCTAAAATAATGATGGAATCAATTTAATTTTACCTCCGGAACAAAACAAATGTCAATGTATCTGGGTCTCGGGGCCAGGAAAAAAATAAACAGATGTCCTTTTATGTATGCCTATTTCAACAACTGAGAAATGTATGACAACATGCCACAGGATCTCTAATCACATCACTGCCTATTTGCTTTGGCCTGGCCTTCTGTTTGCCCTGCCATTAGACTGAACTCAGTAGACAGAGGAAACAACCACAGCAAGTTCTCGGCAGAAGGAAGCTGCTCCGATACCAGAACCGGAAAGGCCTCCGACCATAACAGCCTAAAATGGTAGTGGTGGCGATTTGGAGAAGTTAACGCACCCGTGGTTAAATATAGAAAAAATGTTTTTTCTTTTGTCAGTTGTAACTTCATTCAATAGAGCTGAGCAGTTCCGCCCCCTTGTGACGTCGCCCCTGTTCCAGAAATAGATTCCCCATTCATTTTTCTCAAAGACTTTTCGAAAATTATTCATATAAAGACAATTGTGCAGCGGACAAAGCCAACTCGGGTCGTGACAAATCATGATAACACACACAATCTTTTGGGACAATCAAATACAGATCTCAAGAGTTACAGATCTCTAATATCAGATCTCTAAAATCGCCTATGGTATGATAGATATGTTATTATCTGATACACATTTTTACATATTAGAATCAGTATTGAGAAGAAAAACATGGCATTGGAAATGTTCTACACTGAAGACAGGCTGATACATCTGGGTAGTTGCCCTGGGTATAGAATATTCTGTACAGTTCTGTATTTTATTGTCTTCAACTCTTCAAGTATCTAAGGAATACTGTAGTTCCCCGACTCGTACAATATTGGCCTAGCTTTAAGCTTGCTCAACACTTATAACAATAATAATACACTTCTTTCTTTTGTTAGCTTCCTCGATATAATGGCTTTCACAGTCCTTGGAGAGACCTAGAACAATTCACAGCCAATCTACCCTGGGTAATGGGCGTTAGAGCATTAGACATTAGAATTACTGAGAATGTGGTAGATAACAAATCATTATACGGTATTAACCCCAGGAGAAAACGTGTTTGTGATGTTCAGAGCTGCCGCAGAGGTACTCATTAAAAGAGAAAAGTCGTCCAGGCAGTGTTAAGCCTGGTTCATACTTTGTAGAATTAAGTTGTCACATGTTAAAAAACGAGCCGATCTACAAGTTCACAGTGCGTCACAGACGCAACGCACTGTGAGATTGTAGGTCTGTCGTTTTCAGTGGGTGACACTGTCGTGCAGCGGAGCATAAATTAGGCATCAGGCTGTTGACTCAACCACAGAGCTTATTGGACTTGAAATTCTGTCTGATCTCTCCTTGCATGCAGCGCATCCTGAATCAGTGCCTGTTAATTGGGCACGGCCTTGCCATTTAAAACCCTACATGGAACAATCTGAACTATTATATTTCAGTATACGTATAAGGAAACAAACGAGGTCAAGGGGTACAACAGCAAACAATATAATAATAAAATAAGGGCAAAATAACAACAGAAATAGGAAACGCAAACCTCAAAATTTGCAACATTTATCTTGATTTGCATTGTTTAAGAAGGCGGCCGGATATTTTATTAAGAAAACAACACGAAATAGGCAACCTTGCTGGAGCCATTGATGGAGTCAAAATGCTCAGTGCAATGGAGCCGTGTCAACAGCTCGGGTGGAAGCTTGAATAAAGTTCAAAGCATGAAGCAAATGCATTCTAAATAGAAAAGCTGTCAGTCTGCCAGACCAGAACCAGAGAGCTGCTGGTGATACTGATATGCAACAACAGAGGCATGTACTGTATATTGTCCTGTATAACATAACGCTGATAAAGCAGCTGTGGCAGGCTGCTACATAATATCATAATGTCCTTCAGTCACTGCCTGTGAAATGGCAAGCTAAACAGCAAAGAAATATATTACCTCATACATATTATTATATCCTTAAATAAAGTGGCACAAACCTGCATTACGTAAGGGGTTCTCAACCCCTTGTGGGGGGTGGTGTGATTTGAGATTTAAGGAATTTCACATTGTATACATTTCCTTAAACGTATGGTGAATGGGTTGATTTGGAAAACCCTCTGGTCCCCCCGGTAGCAAGATGTACAGATGCACACACTCTATACAGTGAAGGGAAGTGACGACATCATAATACAGTATATGATCGAGAGGTGGTGGGCCTTGATATATCAAGGCCCACCTCTCGATCCCGATTAGAGAAAAGCCCCTCTCATCCTGATTGGACAAAAGGCTTTTCTCCCAAAGCCCAAACTGAAACTTTTTTTTTTACCCCAGGGGCATACTGGGGACAGGGAGAAACTCCTTATATGGTCACAACACTCTATAGTGGGTAGGTTTAGCCAAAAAAGAAGAAAGAAAAACTATATTTGAAACTATATTTGAATTAAATTAAATCACTTACTATACCTTTAATGATTATATCTAGTTTCAGTATTTATTTATGATGTATTTTCTCTATTATTAAGGTTATTGTAGCAGTCAATTAGCACTAGTGGTGGTCTGTAGATTTGCATCTACAGACAGAATATATAGAACAACACCTATTTTTGCCGTTGCCTTAGCACTCATACCTGAGCATTTTTGTTTCTTTCTACTTTTTTAGCATGTACAAAAATAGGGACCTGTGTGCCCATAGCAACAAAGAGCTCCCCTCTATGTACCGGTGCCATTCTAGCTCATTAATGATTACACATAAACTCTTTTCTTTCATTTTACAATATCGTCCCTTTAGTGTGCCTCCCCCCTGCAACATTCTGTGTTAACAGAGCATAATTAATGGCATGGCTATATCTGTAACAGCAGTAAAACGACTCAACGAGCCGGGGCTCTCAGCAACTAAAAGGAGTTTGGTCGCTATTCACTGAAGTGTAAACACAAGAGAACAAGCCGACGATTTCATTAATTTGCTAATGCTTTTTTTCTTCCCGTTGCCGCCACTATGAGCACATGCACAGCTTGGGGTGTGCGTGAGGACACCATGGTGCGGGGCCTGCGGGGAGCACCAAAATCAGCCAAAAACGGAGATCCAATTTTCTCTGTCGCCTAACAAGTCAAAACCTGCATGTGTAATCACGTTGCCTGCCTGCCAATGTGTCTCTGCTCAGAGTGACCCATCCTGCCTGCCCGTTCTTGTAGTGAGTATGAGTGTTATTTACAACCAAAATTAGGACATAGCAAACATAGCAAAGTACTAAACGTTGTAGATGATCTATATGCTTGATTGGTTGAAATGTTTACTTCACAGTAAGAAGAATGGGTACATTTTCAATAGTCAATACAATACTAGCGAAAAGCACTACAGTTGTTAATTTGGGGGGGGGGCACCACAATTATGCTTATGGTGTCTAAATAGCCAGCAGCCTAAACACTACACACATTTGATTGAAATTTACTACTACTATGCTATATTACGGGCCCAGCTCTGATCGTCTCCGCCTGTTCCCGCAAAGCATTGCGGACGTGATACTGCAGCTTCAGGAACCTCTACCAAAACAATACAGTAACGTCTCAAAGGTCCTTACCTGCACATTCTCACGGAGGTCTGTGGCCTCCCGGATGGGCTGGGTGGAAGCCCTGAAGAGCTCGTCCACCACCTTGATCCCCGTGGTCTTGGTGGAGGTGTACTCCCGGGCCTTCCTGCCTTTCCTCACAGACAAACCCCTCTTGTGGGCCTTGCCCCCGCCCCGCCTGTTAGTGATGGCCACGTGGACGAACAGCGTGGTGTTGGCCAGGAACTCCCCGGTCAGGGACTGCAGGGGGACGTGCCTGTAGCCCGGCTGGAGGCACTCGAAGGGGATGGTGTACTGGCCGATGAACTCGTCGCCGATGTAGTCGTCGTCCAGCACCACGAAGCGCAGCGCGGCCAGCTCTGGCAGGTTGATCTGGAACTCGAAGCTCTCCTCGAAGATGGGGTTGTCGCCGTTCTGAGACACGGTCTTAGTCCTCTGCTCGGCGCAGTCGGCGGGGATACCGTGGATCTCCACGTAGATGTAGGGCTCCACCACGTCGCCCTTGGCGGCAGAGCCACGGGGCTTGGGCAGGTTCTGCCCGCTGATGACCTTGATGTGGAGCAGCTGGGCCGACACGCCAGGCAGGTGGTCCCGGGCGTTGGCGCTGAAGTAGGACACCTCCTCCCGCATGATGGCCGGCCGCAGCACGTAGCCGCAGTTCCCGTTCTGCCGGAACCAGCCCAGGTTGAGGTCCATCATCAGGCCCGGCGTCTGGTAATTCATGGCCACGATTTGGCAGCCGCACTTCCAGAAGTCCTGCGGGTTCATGTTGCTGGCGTCGATCCGCATCGGTGTGGGGTATACCCTGGAGAGGAAGCGCTTGTTGTAGCAGACGAAATCCTCCGGGAACTCGTTGGCGAAGCGGTTGGCGTCCACCTCGTTGAAGGAGCTGATCTCCCAGTACTTCTGCTCCCTCTTGGAGGTCTCAAAGTCCCTGAATTGGACCGACTTGCAGAGAGACACGAGGTCGGACAGCTCTTTGCACAGGCGGAGCCTCTTACAGGCCAGGCCGTTGAACTGGTCCTTCTCGTCGCCTCCCCCGACCCTCCTGGACATCTCCAGACCCTCCTCCTCGTCCGTCACCTCCCCTTCGGAGTCGGTGCAGCTGGGCAGCAGCCTCTTCCCCTTCAGGAGGATCTTACCCTTGAGTTTCTCCGGGGAGGGCAGGTAGTGCTCCTCCCGGTTGGGCGGGTCGACGTGCAGCTTGTCCCCGAGGATCTTCTTCATGTGCTGAGCCATGACCCTCTGCTGGGGGATGCAGCAGTGGGTCACCAGGCAGAGGATCAGCGGGTACTCGGAGCTCTCGAACGCGTACTGGTTGATGACGTCCAGAACCTTGGAGAAGGCCAGTTGGGAGGCCACGGAGCTGCCCACGTAGACCACGGGCTCGTTGTCCGGGCCGTCCCACACCACCACCTCCAGGCTGCGGCAGCCCATTCGCAGCGCCCGGATGTAGCTGCTGATGTCCGACGAGCCCCAGAAGTGGTCCTCCAGCAGGGAGGCGTTGTGCGAGGCGTTGATGTAGTAGTGCGACAGCGGCTGGCTCATGTCCTGGCACACTCGCTTGTGCTGCGGGTCGAAAATGTGGCACTCGGAGGAGAGGAGGTAGTGCGTAAAGCCGTCGATGGAGAGGTAGGCCCTCTCGCGGCCCTCGGAGGACGGCTCGAACCGCTGCACGATGTCCCTGCACATGTCCTCCGTCACGCCCTCCACGCCCTGCTCCACCTCCATGAACATCATCAGGTCCTTGCTGTCCAGGTACTCCTTGTTGCTGGAGAACTGCACCAGCAGGAAGAAGATCTCGGGCCGCGTGCACAGCTCGCAGTACGCCTCCACGAAGGTGTCGGCGTTGATGTCCTCGCCGTACTGGTCCTTGGCCTTCTGGAGCTCCTTGAACTTCAGCTCGATCCGTGACTCTTTCATCCCCGGGTTGAGGCCCTTGACGATCTGCGTGGCTCTGAACAGGTCGATGTGTCCCTCCTTCTCCACGTCGGCCAGCTCAAACACAGAGCCGATCCAGGAGGTCCTCAGGCTGGGCTGGCTGGGCTCCACCACGTCCACGGCATGCCGGCCGTACGACACCAGGTACCTGGATACATGGTATACAGCATTATTATTATTTATTTGATACATCCATATCTTGCATGCTCATGCATAAGATATACAGAATACAGAATGCATGAATGTACATATAGATGTGTAAATATATATAGATATAGAAATGTAGATATGTTGGTACTGTATGTGCTATAGATGTTTGCATGTATGTGTATGTATTTGTGTGTATGTATGCATATATGCGTGTGTGTATGTCTATATACAATTTACAATTTAGGCATTTAGCAGACGCTCTTAATCCAGAGCGACTTACAATGGTGAAAAGTTTACAATTTAATCTGTATGTCTATATACTGTATATATATATATATATGTGTGTGTGTGTGTGTGTGTGTGTGTGTGTGTGTGTGTGTGTGTGTGTGTGTGTGTGGATATATATACCGGTACATATTATAATTATATATAGATATATATATAAATATGTATGTAGTATTTTGCATTGATTTTTTTCTATTGTTATTCTTCTATTCCTCTGTAACTGCCTATTGTAATACCCTGTTTTGTGTTTTGTGTGTGTATGTGCCATGTGTTTTGTTTTACTTTCGTTTTCCTCTAGTTTTCCGTTTGGAAAGGCTTTGTATCTTTTGCATTAGTTAGGAACCTCTCGAAAACGAGATATTGTATCTCAAGAGGTATATTCCTAAATAAAGAATCTCAAACCAACCTCAGGCCCATCACCCAGGTGCTGACCACATCGGCCGTGCTGGCCACCAGGTCCAGGGACTCGTAGTTGTCGCCGTAGATGATGGAGAAGGCGCACTCGTCTGGGAACTGGTCCGACAGTCCGTTGCTGCGCAGCACCGGCGTCTTCTTCCCCGGCCGGACCTCCTTGATGCTCTTGATCTCCAGCTTGGCCTTCTCCGAGTCCTTCTTGGACGGCTCCCAGCGCAGCCAGCGCATGTCCGGGTCCAGCAGGAAGTAGCGGTTGTACATGCGCGAGTTGGAGCGCACCTTCTTCATCTCGCAGCCCTCCATCATGAAGGCCATGCAGGCGGCCGTGCTGTTGATCTGCCGGTCGTTGGGCATGGAGCTGAAGGACACCGTCTTCTTCCTCACCTGCCTCTGCTTGGAGCCGTCCTGGAGAGAGAGAGGAGAGAGAGAGGAGGACAAGAGAGTTGTAGAGAAAGAAAAAGAGAAAGAGGGAGGAAGAGAGAGGGGTAGGTACAGGTTAGACTCTGTGCATCTGAAACAAAAACACATAAAATAGGCTGACGAACAAGGGGCGGATCTAGGCATCGGCATGGGGGGAAATGCCCCCTTAAATGCCCTGACTGCCCCACCAAACATGATGGCATACAAAACAACCCAAATATCAAAGATATTTCAAATTAAAGTGCGTATATTTAAAATGAATTGCAACACTACTACTGCTACTAACTACAATTGTGGTACCACTAAATTTAATAGTTTTCATTATTGAAAACAGAAAACTCTCTGAGTCAGACCTTTAGCATTTTGCATTCAACAACTGATGTTGTTATTGATGCTTACATTTCTAAGTCCTGTAACCAAAAATGGTATGGGTGCGGCGATGAAGCCGCCCCCATACCATTTTCACCTGCCCCCCAATTGGGAAACGTTACATCCGGCCCTGCTGACGATGGAGGCATTCGTGCTATGATTACGTAAGCAGCCAGAGGTAAAGGAAGAAGAAGAAAAAAAAAACAACAAGACAAAGAACAGAGCCCAGGCTTTGTCAACAAAGGGGGTTTGCACCCTGATGGATGTGTGGTGTACACGCCAGACCCTAAAACAAATCCTCAAATCCAAACACAGACCCTGTCCGTCCCTGCAGCTGATTTACTTTACTTAACTGTACTGTGCTGAGACTCTGAACAACACACGCACGCACGCACACGCACACGCACGCGCACACACACACACACACACACACACACACACACACACACACACACACACACACACACACACACACACACACACACACACACACACACACACACACACACACACGACAGCCGGTATCTACCACCTGTCACCTCTGTTGATTCCCCCCACAGCCAGCAGACCCACCTGCCTGCACACGGCCAGAACCCTGACTGGACTGTTGCTTTTATTCATTGGGACACAAGTCCAGTTTCAACTTTTGTTTTGTCGTAAATGGAAAGCCACATTAAACGTCTAAATAGTTAACTTTCATTATTTGGTAGGTTTAAACTATTGCACAAAGCGGCTCTCTTACAGGCCTGTGCGTAGTCTGTTAATGATGGCTATTGCCTAGGGCAAATGGCATTCCTTAGTGGCCAAAACTTGGGTTGGGTCAGTTAGTCCCTGACAGAGGGCATTGCTGTTTGACCCGAGGCTAAGGTGTATATTAGAGATTATCATCTATAGGTACCCGGTAACTTTCCACTCTCTCTCACACACACACACACACACACTCCCACACATGCACACTCGTGCACGCGCATAGCCACACCTACTGACACACACACACACACACACACACACACACACACACACACACACACACACACACACACACACACACACACACACACACACACACACACACACACACACACACACACACACACATGCACGAACATAGATCCCACCTACTTTAGACACACCCATACCTGTACTGGTTTTGTAATATATGCATTGGTCAGTTTGAGATGCGGGGCAGACACTAGGGAACACAGACACGGAGAGATGCGGGAGAGAAGATGCCACAGGGAGACTCACCCAGAGTCACCCTCCCTCTCTCTCTCTCTTCCTCATGCCATATTGCCTTGTTAACTATTGCTGTTAAGATGTCTGTCCTTGACTTAGTCAAGTTACTCTGCTCGATTGACAATAAAAAGACCACGATGAGACAACAAGAACCATTTGCCTGGTTGTCCCTTCCTTCCTGATGAGATGATGCACGCACAAATAAGACCGTTTGTCCGGGCGCACCCCCAAGGCGTCCGGACCGGCACCCGACGACCCGCGATGCCATGCAGCGCCCGAAACTACAGTTTCTATGTCAGTGGTTCTCCCTTTTCATGGTGAAGGACCCCCAGAATTAGCTGCAAATGGCCGTGGACCTGCATCTGAAAGAAATATTATGTTTCATGGATCCGCAGAAGCACAGATTTGAGTTAAAGAAAACGTTCACTGTGAAAGATTATGGCCTAGATTTGTCACGGCTAAACCCCTGATCCCTTAACTTCTTTGCCTTTTTAAACTATTAAAAACATTTTTCAGTAGTTCAAATGGCCAGTCTACAAGCTCACAATGTGTTAATAGATTGACATGTTGAACAATTTCAAAAAGTTTTTCAAAACATTTGCACGATTTTTCAACAGCAGACCTACAAGCGAAGGTTTAAAATAATGGTGCATTCCAGGTCTTAACAGGGAGTTCAGGACAACCTGTTTTCTTACCGAAATATGATGACCATAATTCATTGATCATTGAAAGTAGTAGTTGTACTCTCTCACATTGTACTGGCGGTACGCTGCATGATGTATGACGGTTTGAGTCCACCTGCCATCTTATAGCCTTAGAGCTCTATATAATTTTGTTTTATTTATTTTTTAACGACACTAACAGTGGTTCATACATTATGATAAGTAAATTCCGTGGAAAAAAATAATGGCTACTGCAGAACTCCCCTTTAATGGCTAAATTCGTTTACCAATTTTTTAAGAATTGCACTGCTGGGACCCTGTAACATTTGGAGACAATCATGTCCTCATTTTGCTAATCATTTGACATATCCCAGGTTGTTGTGCAACAGATCATGATTTGTGAAGCAAACGTACAGCCGTGGTTTTCCTCCTAGACGAATGGTAATATAATGAATGCCATATGAAGTCTGGATCTTTTTAGAAGAGCACTGCTCTCTGTAATGATAGGGAAAGAAGCAGCGCTTACCACTTCGGTTTGGCCCAACTGTCGATGGATTTGTTTCTCAAAGAAAGCAAAGGCCCATAAAAAAAACCTAAATTCCACATTTTCATACAACTGCAAATGAGATTTGCGAGTTAAATATTCATCTTGTGGGTAACCTGCTATAAATACATGCATTTCTTCCGTTATTTTCTGATACGTGTCGTTCTGTTCGACCCATTTTTCTCTCTCTTAAAAGCCTAATGTGAAGAAGTCATCCGTGAACGTACGTAATAAAGCAGACTCTCCATTACACCTGCTGTGTGCTGGAGAGTATTTATACTTACCAAGCATGTAAATCTGCTATTTTTGGTGCGTACGATGGCACACAACCAAGTATATCATATAAGCCATTAGTGATCTGCATATAGTCTGGCATGGATGCTGTTGGCCTGTTTTATGGTTGGAACATGGACTTGTTTCATAACATCTTTTAGTACGATAAAAAAAAACTAACCTAAGCTGAACAATCTGTCTGGCTAAAAGATCAGACAGACATTTTTATATAATTCAGACTTATACAGTACAAGCCATTAAAGTCTTTTTCTCTGTCAAATATTAGAAGACAAATTCACATTCAAAAAGGTGCTTGTGTACAGAACCCGACATAATACCCCCATGATTCACCAGCGGTGAATCACCAGTGGTAATGTTTGATTACTTGGCAAAGTCTCTCACGTCGAGATGAATTACACGCAAAAGCCGTGTAATTCCAAATTGCCCTCCTGCCGCCATGCTTGCCCCCTCCCCACCTCCCCACGCCATTTCATTCCTTTTCTGTTTTTAGCTTTGCCTAAAACGGAAGCGGAGATCTAACGTGCCGAAGGTTCCTCGAAGCCACGGCACGGCGCATATGTCTCCTTCTCCGGACAAATGTCTGCCTCCACCTGGCTGATGGATCTCCCCGGAGCGGGCAGAGCGGTGCGGGGTTCAGCTCCAGCCACGGTGAAAACACCTCGGGGGTCATCCGTCTTCCCGGTGACAGGCCAGAGGCAGACACCGGGCCCATTAATGAGCGCCACTTGACGCAAAGCCTGGGAAATGACACAATCATCACTCTCCTGTTCTGCCCTTGCCGCATGACCTACAGATCCTCTATCCTACAAGCGGGCCGTCAAATCCCCTCATTCCAGATGCATGGATTCCCAAGTCCTCCAAAGTCCATTTAATCATGCCGGATGAAAAAAAAAAGAAGGAAAAAAAGACATATGTAACCACCCACGCACACACAATACACACACACACAGAGATGCACACACAGGGGTTATAGTACAAAGCTGCGGATGTAAGGAGTCTGAATGAACACATTCTGGTGGTCCAGAAACACTGAATAGAGGGCAGTGTTTCCAAGATGAGGTGCACTGTTCTTGGACCACCTGGATCAAAAGGCCATGCTCTGCAGCCTGCTGAAAGATGTGCATGTAAACCCCGCCTTAAATGACAAAATTTCAGAAACGTTAAACTAATTCCGTCCAAGAACAGACAGATGACCCTTGTGATGTCAAGAGGACTCCTGAAAGTCCTGATGTTGCAACACAGGGGCAGTGCCATGGAGAGCTAAATGGGTTTATTTTTCTCCTTTCGCTTCTCCAAGAAATCCTTTTTTTTGCATGCATGCAGTATTGCAGTCGTTGTGTGAGCCGACGCCAAGAAGACATCAGCGCACAGCAACATCAACTCCTTCTCTGCTAAGGACGACATTGGACAAGTTTTATGAGAAGTCACAGATCCCCCTAGAACAGTACTTCTTAAAATGACAGAGGGTTGGTAACTAAATGGACTTTTATAGACGTTTAACTCTTGAGAGTTGCTCTTGCGTGCGAAAAAGGAAACCAAATGGACCCCTAGGTGCCCATTTGGTTTCATTTCATACTCTCAAGAATTACATAATTGTTATAGTTATTGTTAAACATCTCTCTGACTTTATATTTGTCTACACAATTAGAGGATGCAAAAGAGTTGTTGGTTTGGTCAACATTTGCCTGGTCAGTGGTCAACACAGCAGGGCATTGTTGACGGAGACAAAAAAAATCCTTAGTTTTGGGTCTGAGGGGCTAAAATAATATCACATGGTGGTCCAAATAAATGGTCCCTGGTATCAAAATGGTGGAAAACCACAGCCCTGTAGAATGACACTGAACAAGGGACAGTGTTAATACATGAACCAACTCCAGGACCAGGCTCCTGTCAGTTTGTTGGTTCAGCTGGACTAGTCCATAACCTCACACTCTCTCTCTAGTGATAATCTAGGGCTGCAGAGCAGGTGTTGTAAAACCACTTCAAATGGTGGTGAATAAAGATGAACCGTAACACCCACGCCCACCACAAACTGCTCTCCGGCACTCCAGCGGTGGAAAGCAATGAAGTACAAATACTCAAGTACAATTCTACGATATTCATTTTATTTTCCAAATTTCAATAATTTACTGGTTCTACTCCACTACATCTTGTAGGCAAATATTTTCGAGGGGCGCTACCCCAACCCCTACTGTATGTCCAGCTTTTGGTGTGTGCACACTCTTTGGCCTACACAAACATTAAAGCTATACGGACGGTTTAACATTTTCAATGAAACAAATCTTAAATTCAATACACAGTATATTATGACAGACATATTTGCCACATAACTACTCATTTTTGTGGAAGAGCCTTAAATTGGGGGGGGGGGGGGATTTCCCAATAGGTCTGTAACAGTCATTATACCCGTGGGGATGTGAAGAAGGCAGTACAATGGCCTAAAAACATATCTGGAAAAAGCTTCATTGTAGAAAAGGCTTAAATTCTAAGACTGGCAGTGACCAGCAGAGAAACTACCCACTATTACTTTAAATGGCGAGGCGTGGTCAGGCCAGAGCCCATGCTGTGTGTGTCAACAGTGGTCATGTGCCTTGACCTCTAGGCCAGTGGACTCCCCACCATCACTTGTCTCTGATCAGGAGTGATTGCTTCCAGGTTTTTCTTTTGGGGGAAGCGCTGTGACCATGAAAAGGTCAAAGGGCAGGGGGGTTAATCATCGCGCTTCATTAGCATGCTGCTACAATTAGCGGCAGGACAACAATGCCTGATTTATGCTTGGCTGGCTTGCCGGGTGTCATTGTGTGTGTGTATACACCAAGGAATTGCGCTGATCTACAAGTCAAGCTCAAAGCTGTTGCCTCCCCTGCACAGACGTGGATGGCTTTTAGATCAGAGGCTTTCAACCAGTGGTCCCCAGCTAAATAAATGATGTAACTCTTTGACAGCGTAAAAATGAAACCAGAGCGCACATACGCCTTCCATGCAGAGTCACGCAGTTCATCTTCCGACACGACTGAACACCAATAACTGATTCCTAACCTGGAAGTGCAGACTATATCGCAGTGACCTGGGGTGATGTCAGCAATCATTCAGTTTGGTCAGTTCCAAGGCAAATGGCCCTCCTTTGGGTCACATTCCAAACAAAACCAAAACAACAGCCTCTATTGGTCATGATGTTTACATACGGTGTCATCTTTAAAGTTTCCACACTCACGCGTAAACATCACGTCCTAAATTATTATTTTCTCTTCTATTCTTTCTCTCGTTCTCCTCACCACATCCTCAAACACGTTTCCCCAGATCAACGACGCATCCCACTTCTCCGTTCTCTCAAACCCTCGGGGGTCTTTCCTGCCAGCGTGCATGCGTGTGTGCGTGCCCGCCCTGTTTGCCGCTGTTGCCGGGGTGATGGTGTGTATTTTTGTAACCATTCCCCCCCCTGCCGCGCTGGCGCCAGCCGCCCCAGGCAGGGTCACAGAAGAGTGAGGCTGATGGGCACAGGCAGGCCGAGATGAGACACACAGGGTCCCTGTGTGTTACTACCAACAGGCCCAATCACGCTCAACTCTCACCTTATCAACCTCCTTCACACATGATGCCGCTCCACCATAAGCACTTCAACATTACAGACCCACTGACTCCAGGGAAACAATTAGTAACATGCAGTTTCACCCGACCTATGCATCTGTGTCTGTGCATGTTTGTGTGTGTGTGCGCACGTGTGTGCACTGTGCAGACGTATATATGCAGGCATGTGTGCGTGCGTGTGTGCGTGTGTCATGCTAGCACTTCCAAAGGACCCCCATCCACTTTTCACGGAACGCTCCCTTGTGGCACGGTTCTCGGAGCATAAAACCTGCTCCTATAACCGAGTGCTTACATGATAGCATAAACACATACGCGCACACACACACGCACACACTTGTAGCTCACAGCAGCATAAACAGAGTTGGGCTAACATAAATAAATAATAATATAACCATTTATTTAAAACCCCTTTCGACAACACAAGGTAGAGAAGTTGAAAAGAAGCACAAGCCCTTGCAGGAAATACAAATCTAACTGTGTGGATCTTGGGATGTGCATGGGGGAACAGTGTGGTTTTAACGCTGGCTAGCTCTTGGCCATTCGTCTGTGTTCCTTCTTTATCACAATCAGCTGTATTGTTAATCAGCGATAACACATGGGAGCTGAGATCACTTTGTTTTGTTACGCTCATTGGCTGAAGAGGAGTACAGTCCCAGCCAACCATGCATTAGCAAAACTAAATGGAAATGCCATTTCAAAACTGCCAAGTGGTTAACCAGGATAAAAAAAACTCCCAGGAGTGGATAGAGTGGATCACATAATTCATACACAATTGGAGATCTAAAGCATACCAGGGCATTATGCGGCCCGGGGGCCAAATGCGGCCCTTTGGCTTACTCTGACCGGCCTGTGAAATGGTATCATGGTTTTCAACTAGTGGTACGGGGACCACCAGTGGTCCTTGAGAGAGTTCCAGTTAAATATGGAACGTTGGTTAACCAGATGTAATTCTTTCAGAGCGTAAAAATGAAACACTCTCAAGAGTTAAAATATTCACCATCTGAACTATCCAAGTCTACACTGTTTTGTTTGTGAAATCCAGCCTGGTATTGTGGACAAAAACAAAAGAAATCTCTAGTTTTGGGGTCTGTGGGGATAAAATGTCATCAAATATTGATCCTCTGTGACTCAAATACTGAATATATAAAGGGACCTGGTGTCAAAATGGTCGGTCTTACTCTTACTTTTATCTTGAAATTAAATTAATATTACGCAGACTTTAGTTTAGCCTTTAGTCTTGGCCCTCCACAATATTTTATGTATCTCATTTGGCCCCTTGGGAAAAATAATTGCCCAGCCCTGATCTAAAGGTTAGTGGTCCTGTGACGAATGACTGTTAGTTTCAGTTCTGGACTGTTTCCCATGACCCTCTACCATATGGCCAGACTTTGTGGAAAGCGACAATGCAGAACTTCTCTTGAAGGCTGGCTGTCTTCAAGAGAGACCTACACCCAAGAGCCAAAGGAGGTATATCTACCTTTTTATTTGGGGCTTACAGTCTTATTGGCTTAGAGCAGTGGTTTTGAACCTTTTGATTCTATGGCCCACTATTTATTCATCATTTGAATCACAGATATTTTAGCCCCACAGACCCAAGCCCCACAGACCCAAGACTTCTTTTACTTTTGTCCACAATACCTGGCTGGATTACCATTAATCATCTACCTTCTCTAATTGTGTAGACTTGGGATAATTCTGATGATGAATATTTTAACTCTTGAGAGTGTAAAATTAAACCAAATGGACCCGCAACTAAGGGTCCATTTTTTGGTTTCATTTTTACGCTCTCAACGAGTTACATCTGGTTAGCCTACTTTCCATCATTTAGGTGGGGAGGGGACCACCTGGAACCCTCTCAAAAACCACTGCCAGTCCCCGGACCACTGGTTGAAACCCCCTGGCTTAGAGGCAAGAAAATCATGACCAATGGCCAGGCTCATAGGCCATGAAAACCTCACCACTACTCTGGAGAGTCTGCAAGCTGATAAAAAAAGGCCCAGAGTGCTGACTGAGGCTGGACCTGTTTGCTACCAAGCGCAGCAGAGCACAGCCACACACATGATGATGAGTATATGGCCTGCCTATCTCTTCCTGTGGGACTCTGGACATACAGTAGTACTGTACCAACAGATCCATTCAACGCTACTACTCACACATGGCTGCCTGCCACTGACAACACGCGCTCTAGCGTTCTAATCGCTCCTGGTAAAATGATGCAGCGAGGAGTCAAGCCTCTGCTGTTTGTTCTCGCCCCCGTGGAGCTAAAAACACCACGATCTGCAGGTCGCAGATGGATGGGTGAGCCAGGCAGCGGGGGAGATGGGCGAACGAGGCAGCAGGGGGGTGTGGGGGGGAACCAGTGGGGGGGAAGTAACGAAGTATTTTACTTAACTCCTTCCGTGCCACCACTAGATGGTGCCGTTGGCTCGGAACTACCGTAAATCCTCTAATATAGTCCGCCTTTCTATTATTTACCGTCCTCCTATTATTTTCCGGGAACGGCGTTGGATTTAACGTATATTTTCCGGCCTCCTTGTATTAGCCGGTATTTTTTTTTTGTTTTTTATTTTCTGCGAGTGTGGGATTATGCGATGCGCAGTTCAATTCTCGCTTCCTCCTCCTCCTCCTCCCGATTCTGCTCGCCCTTTTTTCTCTCTATAAACCACTGGTTTTAAACCAGTGGTCCGGGGACCACTAGTGGTCCTTTTAGATCTGTAACTCTTAAGATCGTAAAATGAAACCAAATGGACCCGCGAGGGTCCATTTTTACAGAGCGCACCATCGCATTCCAATGCACTTACTGTGAGCCGAGATGTGAAGAAGCCATATGTACACCAATGAAGTAATCCATCCATATTTGGTTATAATCCCGGTGAATCTTCCGTTATCCATTATATCGACTGACTGACTGACTGACTGACGGACTGACTGACTGTAACGATCGCATAGCCTTGTCAATACTTTCGTAGTAGGCCTACTTATAACCATGCGAGATTTCTTCCAGTTTTATCCATGACATTGTCCAGATATAGCTCCGTTCCATCCTTTGAATATGCCTGCCAACCATTCCTAAACATCAACTTTATCTAGTCTTTTTCTTTTACTTTCACTTTGACACAGGGGCGGATTGGCACATTTCCCCAGCTGGTTAACCAGATGTAACTCTTTGAGAAAACTCCCTGTAGCCTACTCTAGATGGCCAATCCGCCCCTGCCCCCAGCCTATGGTGAAATGAGTGTTAAACCTATATACAGACGCCATCTAGTGGCCTTACAAAAACAGCATTATTTTAGACTATTGCATATTACTTGAGATAATGCAGAGTATACAATATGTTTTATTCATTATGATTGGATTGAAACATTGTAATATAGGCCTCTCTTCTTATAGCAGCCTCCTTCCAATAAACGCCTGGTATAAAAATCGGTTGAGTAAATAAAAGCCCCGGATTATAAAAGAGGATTTACGGTACTTGGTTTTCGAGCAGCGTGGCCTTATTTTGAAGTGACACAAGCGGAATTGGAGTACTATGGGCGGCAACACAGAATCATTTTAGGTTAAAACAGCAAACCTCAAACTGAGCTTAATTCCAAATCACTGCTAGCTCTGAGCTTAATGAAGGGGGAAAAAATCAATCATGTCAGCACCAACATCGAAGCGAAATGAAATAATTATTAAACATTATGAACTATGGACTTGTTTGATTCTTCATAGACGATCTGTGTCCATATTTATATCTTGTCCAATCATTTGAAAAAGTCAATCAACAATTTTCAAAGGACCTTTACACATACTGCATACTTACTTGTACTTTTACTCAAGTAACCTTCATTAGCCAACAATGCACAGTGAAATAATATATGCTATTGTCCTACGCACCTGTCAGTGACTGTCACTGTCCTTTTGATGTGCACGTCGACCTTCTTCAGGCATAATCAAAAAGTGGCAGGACAGAATATATGTTCATCACTCCATTGATTGCATGTTCACATTCTTTGTGAAACATTTCAATCAGAATGGTACAGTAGCTCATGGGAGTTGTAGTCCTCAATGAACCACAGAGCACTTAAAATAATATTCTGTCCGATGTCACTTTTGATTATGTCTGAAGGTCAGTAGGCACAAAGCTTCCAATAAATGTCATCGTTTGTGCAGATTTAAGCGTGCAGAGCCTATTTCCCTGATGATCACTTGTGACTCCAGCACCTCACTAGAGCCTTTGCAGCAGATAAGCAGCGATTTTTCTACTTTTTTGACTTTTGCTTGTGACAAAGTATTTTTCTACATCGCAGAATTGCTACCTTCACTTAAAAGTAAAAAACGTGAGTATTTTTTCCACCACCACTGGAGAGAAGTGAAACGGGGGAGCGAGTCCATGATGTTCGCACCACCCTGGTGAGTCATCATCAGTCATGATGGGGGTGAGGCGGGGGCTCCCAGCTCAACACACACACAAAGTATGTTGTACACACACACACACACACACACACACACACACACACACACACACACACGTCATGCCCATGCGCACACACACACACTGACACACGGCCAGACAGCGAGTCAAGGCTATGCTACATCTGCCATCGCATGCCCACACCAATGCATCAAGTACTAATACATAACTTGTTGCGCACAACTGTGTGCAGAAAGAGAAAGAGAGAGGCACCAAAGAGAGAGAAGCCAGAAGAGAACAAGAGAAAGAGAGTGTGTACATGTGTGTGTGTATGGGGGTGTTTGTGTAGGTGTGTGCGTGAGTGTGTGTGAGTTTGCTTTAATCCAGACGGTCCATTGTGCTCCATCTGTGCCTCGAAAATAAAAAACGATCCATTCGGCTGCAAATCCTGCGTCTAACAGTGTGTCTATGCTCCAGTGTGGAGTGTTAGAATCCCCACCAGAGCCTTAAAGGAGCCGAAGGACTCAAACAATGCACTAATTACAGCAGGGAGGAGAACGGTGGCCATGCAGTCAGAGTAAAAGGAAGAAAGCGGACGGGCGGGATAGCCGAAAGACTAAAAAATGCAACTCAAAATGGTTTACTTAAAGGGGAATTCGGCCCCACAACTGTTTTTCACCATTTCTAGTGTTATTCTGTGCTGAACTACCTGGTACAAGTGCTGTTGTCTTTAGGGTTGTGATAAGTGAATCGATTTATCGGCTATATATCATCTCAAATGAATGCATTGTTCCACACGATATGCGTTCCTCCACATCTCTGCATGTAGTCCACAGAGGTGTAGTGTCCCAAATGACTTGCCATAGTGTTGATACAAGTGCTTTGTCTGCTATCAAAGTGTCATCTCACAAGGCTTTCAGATCCTTGGGGGGCTAAGATACATATACTGTATTTTCTGGACCATAGGGCACACTTGAACGCCTTTAATTTTCTCCAAAAAACACGCCTTATGAAAAGAATTCTAAAGTAGGCCATTCATTTAAGTTTCGCAATTATCAAACAATTACATTTGACTTTGAGATGTAAGGGAGTACGACAATGTGAAGCAATTCAGTACAAAGTACCCCACCACTGTAGCAGTACTGGAGTAACCGGATTCAATTACTTTACCCCAGTGGTTATAATACACTCACACACGTAAAAGGCTCCATTTATTTTCACTAGCAGTCATGAAGCCATTCAATAGGTGTGGCAGGCTGACACTACGCACTAGCACCGCCGGGTGTAGGCAGGGGGTGCAGCCATAAATCATACTATAAATCCACTGCACATTACTGTACCTAGAGATGCACATGAGAGCAATAGAGCACGCACGCGCACACGCACACGCACACGCACACACACACACACACACACACACACCCACACCCACACACACACACACACACACACACACACACACACACACACGATCACCTTCCCTTCAGGGCGGATGTAAAATGTCCCATTTGGGGGGGCAAGAGAACATGTTGGAGGGGCAAGAGAAAATGGTATGGGTGCGGCTTCGCACCACGGGCGATGAAGACGCACCCATACCACAGATGTAGTTAGCTAGTAGCAGTAGTAGTGTTTCACATAATTTTAATTATAAGCACTTTAATTTGAAATTTCGGTCGTTTGCATGCCATCATGTTGGAGGGGCAGTCAGGTCATTTAGGGGGGCATTGCCCCCCCATGCCCATGCTTACATCCACCCCTGCTTCCCTTCCAATGACTACCTCTCCCATGACGGCCTGTCTCCGTGGTCGCCTGCCTCCTTATTCTCTATCTCTGTGCACATATCCGATGGGGCCAATTATTTCCAGCAGATATACCTGTGTCAATGGAGGGGTGTGTGTGTGTGTGCGCGCGCGCGTGCACGTAACTGCATATGTTCACGTTCACGTGCGCTAGGACTCCAACAATCGATTATACTGACAACCTTTTTCTTACCATCCTTATTTTATTTTATACTTACTTAACTTACTTTTCATTTTGTAATGAAATCAACATTCTAGATCGGTGGTTTTCAACCTTTTTGATACCAGGGTCCACTATTTATTCAGAATTTGAGCCACGGACCACCATTTGATGACATTTTTGGTAGCCCCACAGACCCCAAAACTAAAGATTTATTTTGCTTTTGTGGAATGGATCCTTGAGGGTCCATTTGGTTTCATGTTGGTCTCAAAAGTTAAAATATTCATCATTTGAATTAGTGTCGTCACAACTAGAAGGTTAATGGACATTTTGATCTGTGTGTTTGACTGTTTTCTTTCCCAAATCCATATTATGGGATAAAAAAGGTTGAAAACCACTGACGTAAAGCACCTTGGATAAAGCCGCTATATACTGTATATGCACCATTTACCACTACCAGGTTGTTTTGACGAACGAATCTGATTGGTCGAAGCATGTCACACACAGTGATCGAACCAGCACTGTTCAGCAGCTAATCAATACAAAGATTACAGCTTGTGTCTTTTTCACTAAAGAGCATAGCAGACTCGGTGGCTATAGGCTAGCTACTTTCTTGGGATGTGTGTGGTCGGAATTTATTGAAAAAATATTATTTTTCAGCAATTATCTTAGTTTTAAGGTTAACTGTGGTATAATTTCAATATTACACTGTGAATTAACAGGATTATTGGCACTTCAGTGTTGCTTGCGGAAGTCGACTATACGTCTCATTCCTGACGGCATCACTGTTGTGCCAATAATCACGTCAATCCACACCCTCGAGTGTAATATTGCCTAATTGGCATCCTTAGCAACTGTTGCTAGACTATTTGGACGATTGGCTTTTTGGGTGTGGTTTAGGGGAAAGGTTAATCTGTTGGTTGCAGTCCCCGGGGGCTCAATAAATACTGTAGGTCTACCTCTCCCGACGCTACACCAAACATCTTTGCCGAAAATAGTCAGTATACAGCAGCACACACATCGCGCTCATGGTTACACGCTGAGCTTGTAGAACAGCAGGGTTATGGAAAACTAGACGTTTTGTTTCAAGGGGAAGAAAAGATAAACAACACATGGGGCTGGGGCTGAGTCCACCTAAAGTCACACAGTTGTGCTGCACATCACTCATATATTACATTGACGTACACACACACACACACACACTCCTGTCTCTCTTTTTCACTCCAATTCATTAGTATTATGACACGCAGAGACATGTAGTTTCTCCAGAAAACACAGTGCTGGAACCCAGTCTAGTAGAACAGTGCTTCTAATCTAAGCCTTTTCAGGTGAGACCCAAAGGAGAGATTAGCAGTTTACTCATGACCCAATCTAGTTAAAATAGCAGCTCTACAAGCATGAAGAACAGCTATTCTTAGATTTGTTTGTATGTGTGTTTTAAAATGTATAGAATTTGTAATATTATTTTTTATTAAAAAAAAAATGAAAATTGGATTTTTACTCAGGTCGTACCCCTAGAAATTGGTCTGTGACCCACCGCTGGGTCCCGGCCCACTGTTTGGGAACAAGTGTTGTCAAAGAAGATCAGGGGGTGACACTAAGGTCTCGGAGGCACTTGCCCATTGGGCAAGTGCAAGTCAGGTTCTACTTGCCCTCAGCTCATGGTCACTTGCCCCCCAAAAATATATTGTAAATTTTGCAGATGTAACTCTTGAGAACGTAAAAATGAAACCAAATGGACCCTTGCGGGTCCATTTGGTTTCATTTTTACACTCTCAAGAGTTAAAATTCATCATCTTAATTAGCCCAGGTCTACACAACTAGAGAATGTAGAAGATTAGGTCATTTTGATGTGTATGTTAATTTGCCTGTTTTGTTTTCCAAATCCAGCCTGGAATTGTGGATAGAGTGCAATGACTGCCTTCAACACAAATTTATCTTGTGTTATAGTGCACTAAGTTGCACACTTGCCCGATCGGGCAACCAGGTAGCAGTCTTCACTTGCCCGACCATTTTTTTTTACTTGCCCCGGGCTAGCGGGCAAGTGTTAGTGTCAAGCCCTGAAGATCATCTATTTTTACCTCTGCAAACCCTAGAACGGGGTGAACCCGACGGTTCATGTCCTGTCTGGACCACAGCAGGCCCTTAGCTGTTGGTCCACTAAACACTTCCCACTCCCATGGCCCTGCTCACTCTCACTGATTATCTGGCTGTGTGGGTGGGCACTGAAAAATAACAGTATAATCCTTTGTATGTTGAAGGGAGGGGGCACACTGGGGGGGCGGGGGGGTTACAGAGAAGAGAGAGAGAGAAAAGAGGGACCGGAGGGATGGAAGGAAAGAGAGAGAAGGAGGCGAAACAGAGAGACATTGTGTGTCCCAAAAAACGCATGTCCCGTGTCAGATGGTCTCCAATGAACCCTGATTCTGGGCATGAAGTTGGGACTTTTTTCTCTGAAATTGGTGTTATTGCGCCTTATTCACTAGCTAAGTTACTCTCCTAGACATGACATTATCTAGTAACCAACTATGAGTGGGCACAAATATATATGCAACAGCAACTGTGACTGTGAAATCCAGAAGGTAAAACGATCACTCTGGATGTTGTTCTCAGAAGGGGAGATTTGTTTCACCTCAAAAAGGACTCCATTTCATTGCACTCCTTATCACAATTTGTTTCGCATTTCCTGTAAACGTTTCCTCCATTTTCTAAGAAAAATTAGGGACGCTCACTCAGGAAAAGATAACATCTCACCATATATAACCCATGTATGTACAGTTATCTTTTAACGTTATCAGTTAATTAAACCACGGCATTCATATTCTGAGACGAACGAAATTAGCCGATTTACAAGCTCACATTTGTAAGATTTGTGGGTTTGCAGGTGGGCTATTTTTTCGGGGACAAAGACAGCCTGGAAGCCATCCTCCCTTGCCGTTGCAACAAACTTAAACTTCTGAATGTTACCGGCAAATGAGTCTGGCAAGTGCCTGTTTGACTCGAATTTCCCTGACGTCACCGGATGCGTACCAGCCGACAGCATTTTGACCTTCATAAACCACGCCCACTTGAGAAAGGCTCCTTGCCAGCGGGAGTTGCGAAGTTTAATTTGAACTTCAATGTAGCAACGGAGGCTGGTTCCAGGCTAATCATGAGCTGAGATGAGTCATTGTTTGATGGCAAACAACCACTGACAACAAGCGACAAAGCAGTCTTTCCAATGGTACAATTGGAGTGGCAGGAAATGACTAAAATGTCTTCAACAACATGGGAAATTAACCAAATATTTAGTCACTGCACATCCTATGGTGAAATGGAGATCTGGGTGGTTTCCCCAAGTCAGCGTTGTCATTTTATCACACTCCACGCCCTCAGGTTAAAGTTAGTAATGCTTATACACACTACAAGCAACAAGGAATCACGAGGAGTCATGTAAGCATAAGCCTTCTGACATCACAAGTGATGACTCGGCGCAGCCCAATAGTTGATCACAGTGATGGATTTCAATCTCTTCTGCCCTCAAAGCTCAGCACAGGACAGCGGGCATAGCTCTATAGCAGTGGTTTTCAACCTTTTTGAGACCAGGGCCCACTATTTATTCATAATTTGAGCCACAGACCACCATTTGATGACATTTTAGCTCCCAAAACCCCAAACTAATGATTTCTTGTGCTTTTGGGACAATTCCAGGCTGGGTTTGAAAAACAAAACAGTCAAACTTACAAATGACCATTAATCTTCTACATTCTCTAGTTGTGTTAGACTTGGGATAATTCAGGTGATCAATATTTTAACTCTTCAGAATATTTTAACTCTTTCAAAGAGTTACTCCTGATTAACCAGCTCTCCATCATTTAGCTGGGGACCACCTGGAATTCTCTCAGGGACCACCTGTTGTAAACCCCTGCTCTATTGGTTTATATACTGTGAGCACAGACTTGTCAAGAGAGTGGAAAGGCACCCTGATGCGACGAAACAAAATTGATGTTACTCTGACAAATTAGAAGTCATATTGGAATATGAAATATCCGTTGCTTGTGAGACAGCATCATGTGAGTATTATTAGGAAGGCGACTATGTTTGATCTGTCTTGTACCGAATGAGATCCCGATGGAAGGCTATAATCAGCTCGATTAACACCCAGCTGTCTGTCCGTCCGTCTGTGCTGTGAGCTGGTTGTAGACCGACGTTTTTTTGCTCAGTGTTGGCCTGTTATCACTGAATGTCCACCTACTATTACATGCCCAGAATAGGGCCTGCACACTAGGGGTTCTGGACACACTCCATCCCTGCCTCCGTATATTGCCCGACGGCTGACAGGCAGCTGCTTTGAACCCACTCACAGTGAATCATCTGCCACACAGAAAGGAGGGAGACCAGGGGAATTTGCTTAGACACACACACACACATGCACAACTAGGCAGTATAAACATGCACCCCAGTAAAGATGGGCATGCTCATCTTTATTGTGTTCTGAGGGAGGCAGGGAGGGAGCACACATGTGCACGCACACACGCACACACGCACACACGCGCGCACACACACACACACACACACACACCACGCACGCACGCACGCACGCACGCACGCACGCACGCACGCACGCACGCACGCACGCACGCACGCACGCAGCACGCACGCACACACACACACACACACACACACACACACACACACACACACACACACACACACACACGCACACACACACACACACACACACACACACACACACACACACACCCTCTCTCGTTTCCTCTCCATACCCGCAACAGCCACTTTGGTGTCCTCTGCTTTGGCTCACTGTGTCGCAGGCAGGAAGCGAGGATGCTGCTGTGTGTACTGTAGCTGGATGTGGTTCAAGACACCACCGCCACCACATGTGCCCTCTCTGCTAGATCCACAGAGATGACACAGTAAATATGAATAACAGCCCCCCCACCCCATCCCCACACAAACACGACGGCCTGAATGAACAAACAAAGTAGTCGATTGTCTGATGTGGACACACACACACAGTTGGTACTCGGTCAGAGTGGCAGCGGAGAGAGACTGACGTCTTTATCACAAACAGAAGGGGTGGAGGGGTGGCGGCGGGGCGGTTGGGACTACGCCGGTTGAACAGGAAGCTGATTAACAGCAAATGTCACCCGTCAGTCCCTCGCTGCCTCAGATCTGCGCAGCGTTTAGCAGATAAGGACGTTCAGGTTGAAATGACGGCCTGCCAGAAGATTACACACGAGAGCGTGCAACGAAGGGAAATGAAGCGTTGCGTCTTCTGCGATGAAACAACCCTGCACAGCAGCGTCTCGTCCTAAATGGCCATGTAAATGGTAAATAGTGCATTTACATAGCGCCTTTATGCAATGCACTTCACATGGATGCCCAGTGCATCACATTCACCGATTCACACACAATATTCATACAGCGGAAACAACCCTGCAAAGCACCAACCAGTCCATCAGGAGCGATTTGGGGGTTCAGCCAGCGTCTTGCTCAAGGACACTTTGACGCTAACTTTGGGGGAGCCTGCATTCGAAGTGGAGGCAACCTTACAGTCGCCATCCGGCCCCTGAGCCACTGCAGCCCAGATCCTGACAACCACAGCCACACTCTGAGGCTGACTGACCGCCGCAACTTTGGACGAGGTGGAAAGAGGATGTTGCAGCAGGCAGTCCAGTACCGGTTGGCGATTTTAGAGGGGTGCCAGGGGGCACTTGCCTGGCACAATTTAGGAGCGATAACTGCCCATAAAACAGACAAAATAACGATTCTTCTACATTTTCTAATTGCATAGATTCTTGAAAATTACGTAATTCAGATGTTTAAATATAATTTAACTCTTGAGTGTAAAATGAAACTGGAAGGGTCCATTTGGTTTCATTCTCTCTCAAGAGGTACAGGTCTATAGAGTTACAGGTCTAGAGTTACAGATCTATAGAGTTACAGGTCTAGAGTTACAGGTCTATAGCTTTACAAATCTAAAGTTACAGGTCTATAAGCGCCCCGGAGTTTTGCTCCAAAGCTTGCAGGGAACTTCCCAGCTGCGAGCGGCTGGCCTGCTGCTTGTCCGACGGCCCGATTCTTCAGCCTGTCGACCAGCACGGCCGACCAGGGTAACCTTGACTGCAGTCTGCATTGCAGCTGCACAGCATGGCAGAGACGGGAGGAGAGGAGAGGAGAGGAGAGGAGAGGAGAGGAGAGGAGAGGAGAGGAGAGGAGAGGAGAGGAGAGGAGAGGAGAGGAGAGGAGAGGAGAGGAGAGAGAGGAGAGGAGAGGAGAGGAGAGGAGAGGAGAGGAGAGGAGAGGAGAGGACCGCCACCAGAGAGCTGTGCACCACTGCTGCAGGATAGGAGAGGACACCTCCATCATCATACCCCCTTCTACCACTCTGCTCCCCAAAGGGGGACTGGAGAGATGAGTGCTGCAGTCTGACAGCTGTGCCACATACTAGTGTATGCCACATGGCTGTGTGTGTGTGTGTGTGTGTGTGTGTGTGTGTGTGTGTGTGTGTGTGTGTGTGTGTGTGTGTGTGTGTGTGTGCGTGCGTGTGTGTGTGTGTGTGTGTACATCAAATTCAGATGTACACGCATGCACACACAGAAAAGACCAGTATGTCCTTGGCATACTGGTCTCTTTTCTCCCCATATTTGAGGTCATTGTTTCATCCTGGTGGAACTTGCTGTGTGAGCTCTGTAATCAATATTTACACCTTCTGGCTGCTTGTACCACTAACCCCCAAAAATCCCCATCTTACTCTCTAAAACGCTCTCTCTGAATCTGAAAATGTACGTGTCCGCACACACGCACACACACACACCGCACGATTTGCTCTGTGTTTTGAACCATTGCCAACTCCACATTGATGTCTTCTCTGCCTTCTATCTCTAAATTTATGTTCAGTAAACCTGTGTCAGTGTGCAGAGGACCCCACGTGGGCGGGCACCATGTGTTCTCCCAAAAAGAAAAGCACAAGCATTTGTGTGTTTATGTGCCAAAAAAACAAGAAGAATACGTGTCTCTAAAGCAGGCATTGATGAATGATGCGTTCCTCTCCCGCTGACACATTCCACGCCCGCATCCGCGAAAGCCCACTCAACTCTATAAATACTAGCGGGAGCACTGCTCCTCCTCGCCCGGCCTCCTTCTGTCTCGTCGAGAGAGAGAGAGAGCAGGGGCGGATCTAGGCATGGGCAGGGGCAATGCTCCCCTAAATGCCCCAGTCTGCCCCATGCAAAACAACCCAATATATTTCAAATTAAAGTGCTTATATTTAAAATTATTTGAACCACTACTGCTACTACTAACTAACTACAGCTGTGTCACCACTAAACCAACAGCATTTCATCATTGAAAACAGAAAACTCTCTGAGTCAGACCTTTAGCTTTATGCATAATGCGTGTCTGTTGCAACTTCAACAACAACTGACGTTATTATTGATGCTTTGCTTAACTAATAAAAGTCCTGTAACTGAAAATGGTATGGGTGCGGCTTCATCGCCCGTGTCGCTTCGTGCCACGGGCGATGAAGCCGCCCCCTTACCGTTTTCTCCTGCCCCCCTAATTGGAAAATGTTATATCCACCCCTGAGAGAGAGAGCCTGGCATAGCAACGCAACGCAGCGCTCTAGAGCGACAGCGCAGACAATATGTAACTGTGACGTGCGACTGTGCATCGCCCACACTATAGCTTGGATCTGAAGCGCTGAATCTGTGACGGATGATCAGCAGCGCCGGCGCTCCAGTATACTACACTGGAGCTCTGTCAGGAGTCACTGTGAATCATTCTCCACTGACTTATACTCCGGCCCTGTTCAGATATCGATCTCCATAACGATTTCACAAGTCACACACTTGTTGGTTAAGGCTTTATTTAGAGCCGGTGGAAGCTGTATTTCTTATATTTATTATAGCAGCCTGGGGCCGGCGGGGGCACGAGCAGAAGGCATTAAAGTGTATGGAACCAGCCATCTGTCTAGAGAGCACTGCTGCCCTGTTGGCATTAAGTGATATCTTGGTATGTCCTTACAGAGGATTCAGTTCTATTGAGCTACAGTACAGTACAGTATACAGTACAGTACAGTACAGTACAGTACAGTACAGTAGATCACTCTATTGCTGTGCTGGTATGAATTACAGCTACATCCACTTTTCTTTTCTCCTCCCTGGTAGCAGAGACAAATGTAGGACACGTCTGAGCTGGCAAGGCAAGAGGAAGAGTGCGTGTGAGACTGTGCGTGTGTGCGTGCGTGCATGTGTGTGTGCGAGCGAGCGCTCGGGTATACAGTATTTATATCCATGCATGTAAATATAGAATGAACGTAGGAGCGAGCGGAGGACACTGGAGCAATGCGGCCTGGTTTGCAGGAGAGAAGCAGTGAAGGTGACCGTCCGTCCGTCCGTCCGTCCGTCCAGAGATATACAGAGTGACTTTTCACTGCAGCAAAGCAGAGACAGGTGAGTTGGACCCACGGTACTGACTGTAGTGTACAGGCAGTTACTGAGTGATGGGACCCAACCGTAGAAAGGACAAGAGAGGGTACGAGGAAAAGGAGTTCCATCAGTGCACCACTGGGACCTTATACACGGGAGGGAGGGAGGGGATGGGAGGGACTGCAGGGGAGTGACGGCTCCTATTTATAGTCCACACTATACAGTTCTTCACTATCCTGCTGTCCTTCACCGGGGGTTCAGGAGGATTCCCTGGGAGACTTCCTAACAGCAGGAGGGGAGGTGGAGGAGGAGGAGGAGGATGTGTGGGGGCGAGGCGAGGCGAGGCTTCCTAGGATGATGTAAGAAGCCCTAGCTGATATCACGGTGGTGGCCTTGATGCAACCTGGCCCACTTTCTGCACGGAGATCCCAAGGCTAGCATGTTAGACTGAGGCGGGGTGGCAATGTGTGCACAGAGAGGAAACACATGTATGTATGCAGACACACACAAACAGCGGTGAGGAGGATGGGATCAGACAGATCTGGTCTGGCGGACTGATCTGTCAAACTGCAATAATAACAACACCATGCCCAAATATAGACTCTGTCTGCAGCATGCATCTCCAAAGAACAGATTCTGAGCTGCACTACTGAATCTGTCAGCAGCAGGGCCATTCCAGAGCGCATATACTGTGTGCTCTGTTGTTACACACATGATGGTAGGAATGGAAACACAGGCGCACCGCAGGGAGAGAGGAGTGCTGAGGGTGGGAGAGGAGGTGCCATACCACATCCTGTTTGTATGACTAAAACTAATTTAAATGGTGTTCAAAGACGCTTGCGCTGGCAAACTGCAGGATAACACCATGCACTGCAGCATGCCAAATCTAGTGGAGTTCTGGGACAGAAATTGCCAAATATGGTGTGTGTGACACACACAAACATGTTCTGCCCGGCTTCCATAGTAAGGGCTCAGTGCATTTGCAATCAACACCTCCAGGGAGCTGCCTCACAAAACCCAAAGTAAGTAGAGGAGAGCAGCCATTATAAGAGTGACCTGCCAACGTCCTAGTTAGGAGAAAAGGAGCTTTGGTGTGACTAGAGGAGAATGTTTATTGGTTTATTTCAGTGGTCCGGGGACCACCAGTGGTCCCTGACAGGATTTCAGGTGGTCCCCAGGCTAAATGATGGATGTAACTCTTTGAGAGCGTAAAAATGCGGGTCCATTTGGTTTCATGTTTACCCTCTCAAGAGTTAAAATATTCATCATGTGAATTAGCCCAAGTCCATACAACTAGAGAATGTATAAGATTAATTAATGGTCATTTCGATCTGTCTGTTTGTCTGTTTGGTTTTCCCCGAAATCCAGCCTGGAATTGTGGACAAAAACGCAAAATAAATCTTTAGTTTTGGGGGGTCTGTGGGGCTAAAATGTCATCAAATGGTGGTCCGTGGCTCAAATTCTGAATAAATAGCAGGCCCTGGGATGAAAAAGGTTGAAAACACCTGGTTTATTAGGTAGGATCCCCAAATTATCTGTTCCCAGGAGCACCGCTATAGTCTTCCTGGGATCCAGGACCATGACAGGCGTTACTTTCCTGCAATGCCAATTGCTTTCCTAGCAGACTCACTTGATGAGATGCAACGCAGTCACCGCCGCATCAACAACACAGTGCAGAAAGTGGAGGAACAATCGAGTCTCTCAGACACGAATCACACAACAACACTCTCCTAGGACAGCTAGGAGAGAGAGCTGCACACACACTGCTTCCACAACACTCAGCCAGCTTTCAGACACTCAGTAAACTCTCATTAGGTCTCATCTGCTCGCCATAAAGTACTGTGTGTATGTGTGTGTGGTTGGTGTGTGTGTGTGTGTGTGTGTGTTTGGGTGTGGGCCATCCTTTCAACAGTTGCTTCTTTCAGGAGCTTAATTGGAGCATGATGTGTCAAAATCAGGGTTTGTTTGCTAGCTGTGCCACACACAAAAAACAGACGACATCGAGCAAACCCAAGCCTTCCTGTGAACAGTGAGACACAAATGAGCACATGTGCTGTTCTGAGCTGTGCTGTGCCGTGCACGCACGCACGGACGCACAGAGCCACTTGCACAATCTGTCTTGTAGAATATAGCCACAGAGCGAGGGAAAATGAACTTTTGCACTGTGCTTAGCTAACAGCAGCTTACACAGACTGGCTGTGTGTGTGTCAGGGTGTCAAATGAGAGGGAAGACTCCGCTGTGGAATTTAGGCCGAGCTGAAGATCGCTGCGTTCCTTTGGTTGCCGTGTCTGACTGTGGTGTCTCCCTCTCTCCCCCCCGACGTCAGTGCTGTAAAGTAACAAAGTACATTTACTTGGTAAATGGTGCTTTTAGATAGCACCTTTACATACCAGGCACTACATAGGGGAGCCCGGGTTCACCGGCAAACTTGACACTACCCCTGAGCCACTGCCAACTACCAATAAGTATTGTACTTGAGTATAATTTTGCGGTATCTGTAATTTAATTCAATTACCAATACATTTACTTTTACTTCACTACACCTCAGAGACAATTATTAGGACATTTAATCCACTACAAGTATCTTAAATTTATTCACTACTTGTTACTTTGTAGACTTTGATTGTTACTACAAAAACACACTAACAACTATATGATGCACACAATGCATCGCATCCTGAGGCATGAGCTTGTAGCTTTCTGACTTGTGCTTGTCAAAGAGCAGAGGATACAGTATATAGATCATTCATGCATTGATACTGTTACATTATAAAATAATGTGTGTTGCTGTTGTTCTCTGTCTGCGTTACGACGATATACAACAAAGCACTGCCGCCATCAGCCCCTCACACATAGTGCTGTACACCAGGGGTTTTCAACAGGTGGTCCGGGGACCACCAGTGGTCCTTGAGAGGTTCCAGGTGGTCCCCAGCTAAATGATGGAAAGTTGGTTAACCAGATGTAACTCTTGAGAATGTAAAAATGAAACCAAATGGACCCTTGCGGGTCCATTTGGTTTCATTTTCACACTCTCAAGAGTGTTAAAATATTCATCATCTGAATTAGCACTATTTAATTAAAAAGTCTACACTGTTTTCTTTGCAAAATCCAACCTGGAATTCTTTAGTTTTAGGCTTTTGGGGCTAAAATGTCATCAAATGGTGGTGCGTGGCTCAAATGCTGAATAAATGGTGGTCCCTGGTGTGAAAAAGGTTGAAAACCCCTGCTGTACACACCTCCCGTGAGAGCAGTGCTATAGCAGAACCACACATTCTGTGGTGTTTATGGGAGGGCCTGTCTGTGTGCAGTCCAGAACCCCCGGCTCTCCCTGTCATTATGTTGTTTCTGCGGGGAGCGTCCAGGCCTGTCACACAGAGAGAGGCAGAGAGACAGAGACGGCAACGCAGATTGACTGCTTTTGCCCCCGCCCTGCACCGAAGCACTGACTGAAGGCTTGGTTTTTATACTTGACAGACACCCGCCGAAAATAGCCAATCTCCCCTAAGCTCCCAGATAGATCGGCTATTTTCGGCGGGTGGACATAGCGCCACCGCACAACCACGTATAAATCACACATGATGATCCTCCCTCCACTATCCCCCTGGTATCAATAACACCCTGGATGGTGTGTGTGTGTGTGTGTGTGTGTGTGTGTGTGTGTGTGTGTGTGCGTGCGTGCGTGCGTGCGTGCGTGCGTGCGCGCGTGCGCGTGTGCGTGTGTGTGTGTGTGTGTGTGTGTGCGGATATATAAACCAAATACAGCAGTGGTTTTCAATCTTTTTCATACCAGGGCCCACTATTTATTCAGCATTTGAGCCGCGGACAACCATTTGATGTCATTTTAGCCCCACAGATCCAAACTAAAGATTTCTTTTGTTTTTGTCCACAATTCCAGGCTGGATTTGAGAAACAATACAGACAAATGTTGTCAAACATACAGATCAAAATGCCCATTATTCTTCTACATTCCCTAATTGTGTAGACTTTGGCTAATTCATATGATGAATATTCTCTTGAGTATGACATGCGTAAACATGAAACCAAAGGGTCCATTTGGTTTCATGTTTACGCTCTCAAGGAGTTACATCTGGTTAACCAACTTTCCATTTAGCTGGGGACCACCTGGAATCCTCTCAGGGAGTGGTCCCCGCACCACTGGTTGAAAACTCCTGGAATAGAGCACATAAACACTGACGGCAAGTACCTAGTTAAAATAAAAGTCTTCGAAGTGAAAACCAAAGACACAAGCGCAGCGTTCGGCTCGTCAGCAGCTGCTGCACTGCATCGGCGTTCGCAAGGTCATTTATTTCCCTTTGGAAAATTGCGCTACGATAAAAAATAAATTACGAAACAAAACCCGTCGGAGCGGCTGCAGCTTTACTGTGCGCGCCGTGGGTGGGAGTTAGAACGGGCGTGAAGGTACACAGGGGGCCAATACAGCTGAGCTGTCCAGCACCAAATGCTATTAGCGCGGTCAACATCTTTCACTGTGACTCTGTTTATGTCAGGATAAATTAGGTGGTAAAGCAGGTGTACTGGTGTAGCGTGTGTGTGTGAGTGTAGCGTGTAGTAGTGTGTGTTTGTGTGTGTGTGTGTGTGTGTGTGTGTGTGTGTGTGTGTGTGTGTGTGTGTGTGTGTGTGTGTGTGTGTGTGTGTGTGTGTGTGTGTGTGTGTGTGTGTGTGTGTGTGTGTGTGTGTGTGTGTGTGTGTTTTGCAGGCACAAACCACAAAATACAGCATATGGAATTCCAGTGTGAGTGAAAAAAAGAAAACAAAAAAAAAGAAAAGAAAAATCAATACGACTATAGTGCACAGAGTACATCGACTGCCTTTGCTTAAAAATGAAGTATTCTTGTTCTCCCACTGCGCTTACGGTGAACTCTGTGTTCCAAGGCTGGAGATGGAGGGGTGCAGTCAGTGTGCAGGTGGGGGGGATGGATGCCACAACACGCCTCCTCTTTCTCATCACGACTCTCTCCCGGATCTACGGAGGACTGTCTGAAGAAATACAATGCAGCTTGTCTCTGGTCTAAAATGGGAAATTGGTGATAAACGTGTTTTAAGCATGTTTTACTAGTTAACCAACTAGGCGCGACCAGAACACCTGGTTGTTGGTCGCTACCTGCTTTTCTCACCGTTGGAAGTTGTGCAACAACAGCAAACCAGTCTATACTTATAGTTGACCCTAATGTGGTCTAATGACCACATTCTGTTTTCACTCCACACTAGGGCTGCAACAATTAATCAATTTATCGTAATCAAATTGATCAATTGATCAATTAGTTGTCAACTATTTTAGTAATCGATTAATCTTTTTGTCAACTAAACACTTAAGTTTTTACCCGTTTCCCCACTTAACCATAATTTGTAACAAATAACACTCATTTTCAACATTTTACTGTCATTAATTGATATACCTTAGAGTTGTGTGTGATGTGTGGATTTCTTTTAGGACCTGAAAATGGAATTCCCCTTTTAGGCGACAGCTAAATAAGAGTCATAATCCGATTAATCCATGAATCGTTTAAATAATCAGCCGATGGATCGATTATGAAAACAGTTGTTATAGTTGCAGTCCTACTCCACACTAAGAGAGCTGTAACAGGAAAAGAAAACTGTTCTTACAACTGCCTCACATTATCCTTCCAGCATCACCCTGTCTGTCTATCAATCAATCAGCCCATGCAGCAGGCAGGGTGGAAGCAGGTCTTCCACAAAACAGCCGATCCAGCGTGCTCACAATGTGCAACGCGCTGCAACGCCTGCCCTCCCCCCAGGAACAGCTACAGGGACATAATAATTCTGTCGGGTTCATGTGGTTAACTATTGAACCGCGAGATGATCGGGAAGCTCTGCTTTCGTTTCCCGGCATACACAGAGGGCAGCGCTCTGATTTAACAGGCTGCATCCGCGCCGTGCGGCGCGGCGGCCCGGCCCGCCCTGCCCTGCCCGCCCCTGATTTACTACAGCCATTACAGATAACAGCGTTGTCAGCTCTGCACACTGGCCCACATGTGCACCGCACTGAACCGTAACATGACTGGAAACATTGCAGCATTAAGTGGCAAGGCGAGGAGGGGGAAACCTTTCAGACGGCTGGGGGGTGAGGTCACTGAGGTGTGTGTAGGAGAACGAAGCCAAGATCTGCCGTTGCTGTACGCCAGGGGTTTTCAACCTTTTTCATCCCAGGGCCCACCATTTATTCAGCATTTGAGCCACGGACCACCATTTAAGGACATTTCTTCTGCTTTGGGCTGGATTTGGGGGAAAAACCGGGAAACGTGCAGAACAAAATGACTATTAATCTTCTAGTTGCGTTAAGATGATGATATTTTAACTCTTGAGAGTGTAAAAATGAAACCAAATGGACCCGCAAGGGTCCATTTGGTTTCATTTTTACGTTCTCAAGAGTTACATCTGGTTAACCAACTGGGGACCACCTGGAACCCTCTCAGGGACCACTGGTAGTTCCCGGACCACTGGTTGAAAACCCCTGCTGTACGGCAATGGTTATCCACCAGTGGCCCTTGAGAGAGTTCCAGGCGGTCCCCAGCTAAATTATGGAAAGCTGGTTAACCAGGTAACCGTATAGGGTAGACCGGTAGAAGGTACAGAACTCCACAGTGTAAATATAACAGATACAAACACTTGTTTGTTCCTCTCTCGATTAAGTTGCTCAACGATAACTGGATGCACCCTGCCTAGGGACATGGAACGCACCAAGGTGTATTTTGTGTTGCTCTGTTGGATGTCCCTCTTTCTAATGTGTTGTTCTGTCTTATGATGTTTTTCCTGTTGTCTGTGTAACTATGTGTGCAGCTCGGTCATTGTCTCCAAGACAAATTTCTCCCTCGGGAGACAAATAAAGTAAACCTTGAACCTTGAACCTTGAACTATAACTCTTGAAAGCATAAACATGAAACCAAAAGGACCCTTGCGGGTCCATTTGGTTGCATGTTTACGCTCTCAAGAGTTAAAATGCTCATCATCTGAATTAGCCCAAGTCTACACAACTAGAGAATGCAGAAGATTAATGATCATTTTGATCTGTAATTCTGTATGTTTGACTGTTTTGTTTCCCAAATCCAGCCTGCATGATATTGTGGACAAAAGCAAAAGCAATCTTTAGTCTTGGGGTCCGTGGGGCTAAAATGTCATCAGATGGTGGTCCGTGGCTCAAACGCTGAATAAATAGTGGGCCCTGGTATCAAAGAGGTTGAAAACCACTGCTGTAGGGCTATATCCGTGTCTCTGCCATGTGTCTGGGCACGAGGAGGGCAACTGAAGGGCGAGGACGCGTGCTGCTGCGTGTGCATCCCACACGCAGGCATGCACACACTTCAACGAGCATAAGCATAAGCACGCACACACCTATCAGACGGCGTTAATGTCAGGGACTGTGTGTGCGTGCACAGACCGAGACACGCACGTGCATGAATTGCCCACGCACGTAACAGTACACAAACAATACACAACGCAAACCGCTCTGTGCAGATAATCTGATGAAACGCAAGGGAGACAGAAAAGGACAGCCAAGCTGTCATAATCCTATAAGATTGTCATCAGAGAGCAAACATTATGGTAAAACAAGAGCAGGGAGGGAGACCGTGGATTCACCTTCAAGGATAACAAGACGTATTGTACAGTATGTGTCTTCACAGCAGGGGCGGATGTAACATTTTCCAATTGGGGGGCGGGCAAGAGAAAATGGTATGGGTGCGGCTTCATTGCCCGTGGCGCGAATCTGCACCCATACCATTTTCGGTTACAGGACTTTAATTAGACAAGGAAAGCATCAATAATAACATCAGTTGCTGTTGAAGTTGCAACAGGCACACAGGCAGCATGCATAAAGCTAAAGGTCTGACTCTCAATGATGAAATGCTGTTGGTTTAGTGGTGACACAATTAGTAGTTAAGTTAGTAACAGTAGTAGTGTTTTAAATCATTTTTAATTCTAAGCACTTTAATTTGAAATTTGGGATGTTTGCATGACATCATGTTTGGTGCAGTCTGGGCAGTCAGGGCATTTAACGGGGCATTGCCCCCCCCCCCATGCCCATGCCTAGATCCGCCCCTGCCTACCAGCCGTTCTGCAGCAGTCGCAGGAGGCAAACAAACAGAAATGTAGTCTTTATATCTTTGTCGCATCACAGCCATCCCTGCATAATTCAGAATCCTTTGCTTACGTTTTCAACGGCTATAATGACTTCATCTCCATAAACACGTCCTAATTTCTGGTTGGATTTCCTCTGTGAAGAGCAGCTCAGGCACGTCAATCAGAACCAAGCAAGGGCGACAGGTTTTGAACCCGGATAGCAATCGACTGCAAATTTCTGCCATTATGAGTAATTAAAATTCATTGTTGATGACCTTTCTACAAAAGGAGCTATATGCACATCTGCACACACCGCAAACCTGCCTGTGGCTGATAATAGCATAATGGAATTATAAACAGCGGACATTAAATGTTACCTTTTTTAGACATGATTACTGCATGGCGGCAAGGGGAGGTTTCTGAGATGAAAAGGTTTTGTACGTACGGTGATGTAGAGTTGTAGACCAGGGGTTTGGTGGTCCGGGGACCAGCAGTGGTCCTTGAGAGGGTTCCAGGTGGTCCCCAGTTAAGTTGGTTAACCAGATGTAACTCTTGAGAGTGTGAAAATGAAACCGAATGGACCCTTGCGGGTCCAGTTTCATTTTTACACTTTCAAGAGTTACAATATTCATCATCTGAACTAGCCCAAATCTACACAACTAGAGATCTATGTTTGCCTGTTATGTTTCCGAAATCCAGCCCGGAATTGTAGATAAAAAAAAGAAGAAATCTTTGGGTTTGGGGTCTGTGGGTCTAAAATATCATCACATGGTGGTCCGTGGCTCAAATTCTGAATAAATAGTGGGCCCTGGTATGAAAAAGGTAAAATACCACTGTTGTAGACTGTTGCTCCAGTGAAGACAACATATGCATTCTTATTTCACCTTTTAATTGTAATATATTGGTCATTGAGACATGATGCAAGCTGGATGTAATGACCTTTATGAGCTAAAACAAAACACGGCTGTGGTCTGGGCGGCTAGTGTAGCGGTCCATGAACCCAGGCCATGGGTTATACAACTGGTGGTCCACTGCAGGAGGTATTACAGGTGATCCCTGGATCCTTTTTTCCCTCAAATGTATCAACATTGGCCAACATCTTCAGTCTTCAGTTTAAAAGTAAGTGCTTTATGTATGAATGTCTCTTCAAAATGTAGACCTCAATTCTTTTCCAACATCTTTGATTCGAGGCATGTGGGACAGCAGTGCTGGACAGTCCAGCGAGATATTTAACAGGCCTGGTCAGCTCACAGGACACAATAGTGGTGGTCCCCAGGTTGCTCTTAGTGGTCCCCAGGTTGCTCTTAGTCCTTGGGGAAAAAAGGTTGAAAACCGCTGACCTAGGCATTAGTGATCCTGACGACCTCAGCTGTGTGTGACCTTTGCCCCAGCCCATCCCCATCTCTCTCCGCCCATTTCCTGTCAATCTACTGTTCACTATCAATATGTAGTAAAACCACTGGTGTGTTATTTCACATGGATCAGGGACTCCTGGCTATGGTCCATGTCTGACCATCCTCAACTCTTCATCTCACGATGGCTATACCCCAGGGCCAGATCTAGGCTTAGGCATGGGGGGGGCAATGCCCCCCTAAATGCCCTGACTGCCCCACAAAACATGATGGCATGTAAACAACCCACATTTCAAAGATATTTCAAATGCTTACATTTAAAATGATTTGAAACACTACTGTACAACTGCTACTAACTAAACCAACACCATTTCATCATTCAACAGAAAACTCTCTGAGTCAGACCTTTATGCCATTTCATTGTTGCAACTTCAACAACAGTGGATGTTATTATTGGTGCTTCCTTAAGTTCTATGCAAGATATAAATCTTGTGGGTCACAGAACTAAAGAATGTAAATGAAAATGGCATGGAAGCCGCCCTCCTGCCATTTTCGCCTGCCCCCCAATTGGGAAATGTTACATCCAGGCCTGGCTATAGCGTATAGCGCCACCATGCTATCCATGAATAATGAATGGTTAAAGAACCCTCTTCAGGTATGAGTCTGGGGGAAGTGGAAACATTGCAATTGCAATGAGTTCCTCTCTGAATTCTGCCATTTTGTCTGCTGAATGAACCCTCCTCCTCCGCCAGCCTTGATCTGGGGGAATCCCTTTACATGATTTTTTTCATCAAGCCATCTATATTCATGAAGGTCAATCCCACTGCAAGATGACTGGCCTCTGACCAAGAACACAGAGAAGCAGGGGAGGACAAACCAGGGCACACACTAAGATGGACTACTTTAGAGTGACTTCTAAGAGTGTGTAGGCAGTGGTGGAAGATGGACTCACTTTTTTTTTTTTACTTAAGTGAACGCATCAAATCAATACCACCACTGAAAGTATTGGTATCAAAATTGTACTTAAGTACAGTACTAGTGTGAATGTATTTTATTAAGAGTTGTCAGTCAAATACAGTATTTAAGCTAGATTAATCGCATGATTGCCCATAGTTAATCTTTGATTAATCGCATATTTTTTATCGGTTCTAAATGTACCTTAAATGAGTGTTAACTTGTGATTAACTAGTTAAAGATGACAGACGAATGTGTTTCTGTGCTTGTGTGTTGTGTGTATTCATCCAGCCGTTCTCTTAATTGAAAAGGCAGAGAGACATGGCAGGGGGTGGTTGCCAGGCAACGCTACGATGCTTTTCATTTGTTAATTTACACTCCAAAGAAGGTAGGCAGCTCAAGGCCAATACCTGACCCAAAAAGACAAGGCCTATGGTAGCAGGGGAAAAACAGTTCCACAGCGTTTACTTTAAACACAGTGGTATGCTTTCAGTTCACTTTTCGTTTTGTTTGTTTATTTATGTATTTTCAAGATTTGTTTGGGGTTTTCTGCCTTTATTGAAAGTATCAAGTGATGACTGATAGGAAAGGGAGAGAGAGAGAGAGAGAGAGACAGAGAAGGGGAGAGACACGTAGCAATGGTCAGCATGAACAGGACTCGAACACGCGACGCAATGTCAGGACAAACCTATATGTGGCATGTTCCTGGACCATGTTTGAGCAGCTTCATTCAACATCTCAGCATATTCAATTAATCAACAGTAAAGAATGAATGAATTGTCTATAACAGAGCTGCACAATCCCACCCATTTCATGATGTCGCCCGCAGCCCAGAAATGAATCCTTCATTCATTTTCCTCCTAGACTTTTCCAAAATGATTTATATATTTTTTTGAAAAAGCCTACGAGTAATATGAAAGTGGAACTTACTTCTGGGCCGCGGGCAACACCATGAAAGTGGTGGGACTGCGCCGCTCCATTGTAGCGTAAACCTAGAGGTCACTTATTGACGTATCACTCAGTGCATGAGGAAGGTGTTTCTCCTCTACAGCCGCGAGGCTGATGGACTCATCGGCTATCACACCCCTGTCCAGTCACATCACATGTCTCTGTGACAGTTTAACAGAGCAAGGTGATGGAGTCCTGCTTGTCCCGTTGTGGTTCGCAAATAGGTTTTTAGTTTATTCAGCTCTGAAAACAACCTTTCTGCACTGCATGATGTGACGGCGACAGTCAGCAGTTGTTTCAACAGTGTTTCACTGTACCATAGAGTACATTTATACTGTACCTGACAGAGATAACAAAAGCAACCACATTAGCATTTGACCAAGCGTAGCCATTCACCCTCCCCAACACACGCGCACGCACGCACGCACACACACACGCGCACACACACACACGTTGTGTATGTGAGGAGGGGAAGGAAATCCAGTGGGTGCCAATACTGTTTGATTTATCTCTGTGGGTGTGACTGACCTCATGAACCAATCCAAGTATCTGCCTCTGCCTCTACTTAGTAGAGCAATTAGTTGCTAACACAGTGAGCCAGACAACTATGTAAGCCATGCAGAAATGTCTATCTGTCCGTCACACTCCATAATATTTAGGCATATGGGAAGCGATCAGCCTTCCCATGTGCCGAGAGCTGAGTAGTAATTGTACAATAAATGAGTGTTAGTAGTATTAGTATTACTAGCTAGTAGTAGTTAAGGAACGATGCACATCATTACAAACAACATTTCATTGATTCAATGTGCTTGATTCACGGTGAGAGACGATAAAGTAGAACCCTTTGCATTTCCAGGGCCAAATAAATGACTAGTTCATTAGTATGTGGTCAGAAAGAGACATTTAAGCCCTGCAGATGTGCTGGTGCTGCTGCACAGCGTTACAAAGAGTAGCTCACGTGTGCAGCGCATGCATCACCAGGTTGTGTGCAAACGATGCAGTGCATCATTAACAGGGACATGAAACAAAAAGAAGTAGAACTGAAAAAAAAGGAATGTGAGATGTTCAGTTGACTGGAAGTAAAAGGATCCGAGTTACCGTACTGCACCAGCGGCCATCAAAGTGTCCCCTGTGCAGCGCGGAGGTCGTCCCAAGGACGCCTGATCTAATATATATTATACACTCAATTTAATTCTTTCACACCAAGACTCCATGTGCATGTGTGTGTTTTCAACCTTTTTGATACCAAGGCACACTATTTATTCAGTATTTCGGACATTTTCACCCCAAAGATCCCAAAACTAAAGATTTCTTTTGGTTTTATCCACAATTCCAGGCTGGATTTTTCGCAAACAAAACAAGCAAACATACAGATCATAATGACCAATATTAATCTTCTACATTCTCTAGTTGTGTAGACTCTTTAATTAAGTGGTGCTAATTCAGATGATGAATATTTTAACTCTCTCTTGAGAGTAAACATGAAACCAAATGGACCTGCAAGGGTCCATTTGGTTTCATTGTTACGCTCTCAAAGAGTTACATCCGGCTAACCAACTTTCCATCATTCAGCTGGGGACCACGTGGAACTGTCTCAAGGACCACTGGTGGTCCCCGGACCACTGGTTGAAAACCACTGTTCTAACCCAAGGGGTAATTCTGCCATCATGCATTGCAGCAGCATACTGTAGATACCCATCTACAGAGGGGCAGGATGGGACCCGAAATCATTTCGGCATTCCAGCGATATTTCCTCATAAACCCTTTGTGTACTGAACGCGTTTTGGTGTTTTAAGCTGTTGAAAAATAGCAGATCTACAAGCTCATATCGCGCCACCGAGTGGCGCGATATGAGCTTGTAGGTCTGCTATTTTTGAAAAATTGTGACAATGTAGAATCTGATCAGGACACAATGGGTTAATTCAGCCCAGCTTTCGAGTTCAATATGCCAGCTGTGAAGCCAAGGAAAACACCGGGAGTTTGGAAGAGACAAGACAAGCCAATTTCCAAAATGCTTTGCAGCCGAGAGGTGAGCTCTGCAGAGCAGGGCAGTATGGGCTCCTCTCTCTGCCTGTCCCTGTGATCTGGCTGCAGTGCTGTTGCTGTCGCTGTCACACCTGCTGCTGCTCTGCCAGGGGCGGATCTAGGCATAGGCATGGGGGGGGGGGGGGGGTCAATGCCCCCCTAAATGCCCAGTCTGCCCCACCAAACATGATGCCATGCAAAACAACCCAAGATATTTCAAATGAAAGGGTTTATATTTAAAATGATTTGAAACACTACTACTGCTACTAACTGACTACAGCTGTGTCACCACTAAACCAACAGCATTTCATCACTGAAAACAGAAAACTCTCTGAGTCAGACCTTTAGCTTTATGCATGCTGCATGTCTGTTGCAACTTCAACAACAACTGATGTTATTATTGATGCTTTACTTGACTAATAAAAGTCTTGTAACCGAAAATGGTATGGGGGCGGCTTCATCGCCGATGAAGCCGCCCCATATCATTTTCTCTTGCCCCTCCAACATGTTCTCTTGCCCCCCCCCCCCCCCCCCCCCCCCCAAATAGGACATGTTACATCCGCCCCCGTGCTCTGCCTCTTTCTTCGCCACTAAATAGGAGTAGGAATATACTGACATCATCACAGCGCTGTGCCGCTCTACGGTGTTGCTTCAGTGAAGAACTGGCAGAGACCCAACACTGCTTGGACCACAGCATCAGTCAAAAAGAGCAGATCGACAAGCTCGCAGGCAAATATACAGATCAAAATGACCATTAATCTGACACAGTCTCTACTTGTGTAGACTTGAGCTGATTCACATGATGAATATTTTAACTCTTGAGAGCGTAATCATGAAACGAAATGGACCCGCAAGGGTCCATTTGGTTTAATTTTTACGCTCTCAAAGAGTTACAGTACACCTGGTTAACCAACAATCATTTAGCCTGGGAACCACCTTGGCATGATGTGTTTTCACTGTGTTATTGCAATTTGTGACTTTCAATAATGCATGATGAATATTTCACAGGAGAGCTGCACCACAGTCACATGACTGGGTTTTTCACAGCTGCTACCTGTTTGACTAGAATATGCAATGTGATTGGTTGTCTACTAGACCCTTGTTGTATGTATACAGTATATTGTTTGTCAGCCATATTCTAAATATGCCTGAAGAAGGCCGCAAGGCCGAAACGTTGCTCACTTTAAATAAATGCTCTTGAACCAGTAAGTGGTGGTGTGCGGGTCTCCTCTCTTCTAAAGTTTGCTGCTTTGTCTGCCCTAGACCAACGCACCTGCCCAAAACTAGATCGGGTGTGCAGAAGTCTTCTCTCTCTCAGCCTGGGAACCACCTGAAATCCTCTCAAGGACCACTGGTGGTTCCCGAACCACTGGTTGAAAAACACTGCACTAGACAATTGACTGTCTATTAACTAGACTTTCTACTGCATTAAATTAAATATAGGGTTCAAGTGTTTAAACGGAGCACAAATGTGCCAAGCAACAGAGAGGTGTCTGGTAAAAACGTATTCGCAATTGCTCCAATACAAAATGGATGTCAGGAGGATCTGCTTCAGGCTGAACAATACTGAAAGTTTAGCATTATTTCTCACTGACTGACTCACTGAAGTCAAGGAAAAGTACACATAGCTAATGTTTATAGGCTTAGGCAAGCTGTTTCTTATTGATTTGAATCATAGATGATAAGAATTGCAAGTCGTACATGAATTGATTTCTCTCTCAGCTCCAGTACACAGCTCCACTCCCAGACTCCCAGTTCTCTCTTTCTCTTTCATTATCAATTCTTTTTCCCCCACTTTGATGCTCTGCTGTGCAATCAGAGTGCAGAGCAAATTATTTTGCAATTTGCAAATGAGAATCGCATTAGCCAGAGTGTCAAAATGCGAAACAGAATAGATAAAAAGCCCAAATGACTTGTCTGTGTCTATGTACTGTAGCTATGCATGTACAGCATGTGTGCCATATGCATGCATAGTTGCACCACTAATCTCAATAGATATGTATCACGATACAGACACTATGATTCAGTGTATATCTATAATTTATCATGTATTCCAACTTGCAAAGAGTGTTTTGATAACATTAAACAGAGGGTATGTTTGTAAACACTTACATTTATTCATTCAAGCTCATACATTTGTTAATTTATTCAACTGTTACTAGAGCACAGAGATCGGAGTGCACTTTGGCACCTCATGTCTGTCTGTCTGTCTGTCTGTCTGCCTGCCTGCCTGCCTGCCTGCCTGCCTGCCTGCCTTATGCTGAATCGGCGTGGTTCATGTGGGCATGATGTTAAACTAATTTTAAAAGAGAGAGAGATTCAACAACCAGCAGAACACCACATCACTGAGTCACTGGATGATGGCCAAGAGCTGTCTTTATCCCTGAATGCATACTGTACACATGATGGACACACACTCCTTCTGTGTGTTAGGATTACTATAGTATAGTCACCACAACTCCTCTGGCCAGCACCAAGGCCTGCAGACACCCCATCCACCCAGACAGCCAGCCAGCCAGGGGCGGATCTAGGCATAGGCATGGGGGGGCAATGCCCCCCTAAATGCCCAGTCTGCCCCACCAAACATGATGGCATGCAAAACAACCCAAGATATTTCAGTGCTTATATTTACAATAAAAGTATTTGAAACACTACTGAAAATGGTACGATGAAGCTGCACCCTTACAATTTTCTTCTGCCCCCCCCCCCAATTGGGAAATGTTACATCCGCCCCTGCAGCCAGCCAGGGAAAATCTTCATGATGTTTGCCTATCTCTCGCGCACGCACACACAAAAACACGCCTGGACTTGACACTTTTAAAAAGGTAGTGATTCAAGTTCTGCATTTTAACACGGGCAGACGAAAAAGCACTTCACTTCCTTTATTCACTTTCTGTCGAGTTTTCAAAGTAAGCCAAAGACAAAGACTGATTCTGTGAGCGCTCCGTCTGAGAAGCAGCTGAAAGCGGATGCCTGCCCAAACAGCAATTACAGGGCCGGAATCCAATGAGGTGGCAAGTGGCCCAAAATGAACCAATCCAAGCCCCTCGAAATGACTGCCATTCCATCTGGTTTACACTGCCTGTCGAAAAACAATGAGCAAGAATCTTAATAATGTGACAGGGAATTACACGTGATATCACAATCTATCCAAAGGGACTAGTTAAATGGGTTATTTTTTGGTCATTTGGGTATATTCTGGTCATCACATTCCTGGCTCAGTGAGTGTCAGCTGCTACAGTATTGTGAGGATGGCACCCAGCAAGGAAGGTACACAATTTGACGGATAATCGATAAAAATGAATCATGGAACAGGTGACCCGTTATACTGTCGATACTGAAGATCCAGAGAGTGAAATGCTATGATAAAGGAAATCCTTCGTTCTATGAAAATACTGTATGTTATACTAACCATGACTAATAAATTAACTTACAGATCAGCCCTCATCAGAAGTGTTAGCACTGGGCTTTTTTCATTTCGACATCCTGTATAATCACCTCAATCTGAGCTTTGAGGCAGAGAAAAACACTTATAATGGAAGTGGACAGCAGTGATTTTTTTTTTCTTTAAACGTCCAGAGTGGAAGCAAGCGTTGCCTAGCGACGGGGAAGCTACTATATGGTGAATAAAAGATGCTATTCTGTCATAACAGAAAAGAAAAACATAAAATATGTGTTCGCAGGAAACGAGTTAAGGATGTAATTTTTATACTTCAGAACTAGTAGGCTACTGTACACGTACCTAGCAACGTAAGGATTACCTAGTAGTATACAATTTTATGTGCGTCTGTCCATTCATCTGTTACTAAACATTAGTCTCTATCATGATTATTGAACAATTATGAAAAACAATTAAATGGCAGATTATACCATACCAAGCTCAGAATGCCACACATTGTGAGGGTGTAGAGATGCTATTTATGTACAAAGTAGAATACAGTGAATCTAAGTGGTTGTTAATCAACCACTAATCGGCTAATCGATGTGAATTTTCCGTGTCAATTTGTTGACATAAGAAACATAAAAACCTGCTTCTCGATTATTCTCGAGAGCAAGATTACACTGGAATATTCGTTCTACAATTTGGTTCTGACGTGTTTCCAGTTAATGGTGCTGGCTTATACAACCCCAATTCCGTTGAAATTGGGACGTTGTGAAAAATGTCAATAAAAACAGAATGCTTTGATTTGCAAATCGTTTTCAACCTATATTCAGTTGAATACACGACAAAGACAATATATTTAATGTTCAAATTGATAAACTTTATTGTTTTGGGAAATTATACAATCTTTTGTAAATTGATCCCTGCAACACGTACCAGAAAAGTTGGGACAGGGGCAAACAAAAGACTGGGAAAGGTCATGAATGCACAAATAACGCCTGTTTGGAACATTCCACAGGTAAACAGGTTAATCTTAAACAGTTTAATATCGTGATTGGGTATAACAGGACCATCCCAGTCGTTCACAATCAAAGATGGGGCGAGGTTCACCACTTTGTGAATAATTCTGGGAGAAAATCATCCAACTGTTTAAAAACAATGTTTCTCAACATTCAATTGCAAGGAATTTGGTGATTTCATCATCTACAGTCCATAATATAATCAAAACGTTCAAAGAATCTGAAGAACTTGCTATACTAAAGCGACAAGGCCGAAAACCAACACCGAATACTTATGACCTTTGATCCCTCAGGTGGCTCTGCATTAAAAACTGACGTCATTGTGTAAAGGATATTACTGTTTGGACTCAGGAACACTCAGAAAACCATTGTCAGTTTACATACACCTGTCGCTACACCTGCGAGTGCAAGTTAAAACTCTACCATGGAAAGCAAAGCGATACATAAGAAAGGTTGGTTTGAAAAACAACCAGAAAAACAACCAGAAATGCCTTCTCTGGGTCCACTATCATTAGAAATGTGGACTCATCAGACCACAGCACACTTTTCCACTTTGTGTCTAACCATTTCAAATGATTTTGAATCATTGTTTTTCTGGTTGTTTTTCAAACCAACCTTTCTTTGCTTTGCATGGTAGAGTTTTGACTTGCACTCGCAGGTGTAGCGACAGGTGTATGTAAACTGACAATGGTTTTCTGAGTGTTCCTGAGTCCTCACAGTAATATCCTTTACACAATTATGTCAGTTTTTAATGCAGAGCCACCTGAGGGATCAAAGGTCACAAGTATTCGGTGTTGGTTTTCGGCCTTGTCGCTTTAGTATAGCAAGTTCTTCAGATTCTTTGAACGTTTTGATTATATTATGGACTGTAGATGATGAAATCACCAAATTCCTTGCAATTGAATGTTGAGAAACATTGTTTTTAAACAGTTGGATGATTTTCTCACAGAATTATTCACAAAGTGGTGAACCTCGCCCCATCTTTGATTGTGAACGACTGGGATGGTCCTGTTATACCCAATCACGATATTAAACTGTTTAAGATTAACCTGTTTACCAGTGGAATGTTCCAAACAGGCGTTATTTGTGCATTCATGACCTTTCCCAGTCTTTTGTTGCCCCCGTCCCAACTTTTTTGGTACGTGTTGCAGGGATCAATTTACAAAAGATTGTATAATTTCTAAGGCTGTCCGAGTTAACTAGTTAATCGCGAGTTAACTCAGCCATGAGTTAACTCGATTAATTTTTTTAGTGCGAGATTAACTCACAGTAAAACCAAAGGCCAGTGAGTCCATTTGGTTCAATTTCGCCAAATGCAGGTGAATAATTTTTAAATATCTGCATCAGTTAAGTTATTTTAAAATAAGTCTACACAATTAGAGAATGTAGAGAACTTTCTACAAAATGTGCATGTTCGTTCCGAATGATATCGTTGACAAATTCTTTAATTTAGGTCTGGAAGTCTAAATAAATGTCATCAAATGGTGGTCTGTGGCTCAAATGCAGAATAAATAATTGACCTTGATATGAATATTCTTGAAAAACACTCATTTAAGGTATATTTAGAACTCATGAAAATATGCGATTAAATTGCGATTAATCAAAGATTAACTATGGGCAATCATGCGATTAATCGCGATTAAATATTTTAATCGATTGACAGCTCTAATAATTTCCAAAAACAATAAAGTTTATCAGTTTGAACATTAAATATATTGTCTTTGTGGTGTATTCAACTGAATATAGGTTGAAAACGATTTGCAAATCAATGCATTCTGTTTTTATTGACATTTTTCACAACGTCCCAATTTCAACGGAATGGTGCTGGCTTATAGCTGAAACCATGACAATTTGCCCAACACAGCAGCCCATCCCACCAGTCCTGGCGAGTGAGTGACATGATGGTGCATATTACAGACTACTAAGTGGACTGACCAGACTCAAAGGGTCCGGGTCAATAACACATTCCAATTTATCTCCAGTCAGGAGCCCATCAATAAGGGATGTAGCGGCATCGACCCCCTGAACCAACGTTGTGCACGCTAATGGCAACACATACATGACAGCCATAACATACAGAGAGGGGTGGGTGACGCACAGAGCAGTAGCAGAGAGACACATAAACACACTCTGTGCATCGGCGCGCAATCACAAATCCTGTCAGTCTGAAATCGATACCCAGGGCTCCATGTGGAGGCGCGCGGCGTGGCACGGCGCGCACAGACCTTCTCAGGGCTGGTTGGATGCTCATGATGACTAATAGCTAACCCGTAGCTGGTGGGTTCTTATATCGCCTCTGCAGCGTTGACTCTGGGTAATGTGATCCCCGTTCTTCACAACGCACTGCACTGCCTCTCACTCACCTGGCAGGGCAAGACGGCAGGGATTACAGGAGGGAAGGTTTGGGGTGGGGGATTGGGGGGTTGGGTTGGGGGGCAGAACGAGGGAAGAAAGGCAGAAGGAGGAGGAAAAAATAGAGGAGCATCCTCTTACAAGGACAGGACAAGTGCAGAAAGGAGAAGAGAGCGTCGCACATTTCGGCAAAATGGCATGTGCAACTTCATATTGTTGCAATATACAGCAGGGGTTTACAACCGTTTTGATAACAGGGCCCAGTATTTATTCAGTATTTGAGCCACGGACCACCATTGGAGGACATTTTAGCCCCATGGACCCCAAACTAAAGATTTATTTTGCTTTTGTCCACAATTGGATTTGGAATTGGATTTGGGAAACAAAACAGGCAAACGTACAGATCAAAATGACCATTGATCTTCTAGTTGTGTAGACTTGGGCTAATTCAGGTGATGAATATTTTAACTCTTGAGAGTGTGAACATAAAAATGGAACCAAATGGACCCTTACGGGTCCATTTGACATCATAACCACTATACCAATCCACTTGGTCTAGAGCAGGCAGATAAGACTTTGGAGGCCATCACGAAAGGCTGTAGCCACTGCTAGATTATCATGAGGAGAAGTGCGTTAGACAATAAGCTCTGCCAACAAGCTCAGCAGCAATCAGACCATAGTTCTACTCTAAGCTGCTACCAGGACAACCTGAACCATAACAAATGGAGCTGTATCAAAGCAATAGCTATCAGGCCTGCAGGCAGTGAGATCTTGGCTTGAACAAGCAACAAAATATCCTGTCGCATCATTGTGTATTAAGTGACTGGTGTGTTAAATACAACCATATGCACGGTGCATACAGAACGCGCAATCTATACTGTATACAGTGCACTTTAACAGTGCACTGTGTAGTGCACTCACGCATCCCCTCCAGTGCACTCACACTTCCACCTGCAATTGCACACATGCACATGTACGGTGTGCACGGAGGGCGAGCGCTCTGCTTATAGGCTGCCCGTCTGTGTTCCACTGTGACGCAGTGGCTGCCACCGCCATTTGGTAACCTGCCATGCATACCTGCCAGGTTTTACAAATCACGCTTACCTCCTGATCCAACGCTGTAACATGAAAACGGGTTGGTCTCAAAGCACACATACCGATTTGGCTGATACAGTAGGTGTGATATAAATAATAAGCAGAATAATAATAAACCACTGCTTTCACAGTTCAACATCACGCTGTGGCCAAAGAACAGAAAAACAAGGGTGGCTATAACTGCGGGTCAAGGTGAAACCCACAACATTATAAGGTGAACTCCAATGTTCTAAGAGGCTTTTTAATGGACGAGTGGACACAAGAGAGATGTCTCCAGGGAAACCTCTGTTTTAAAAAGGATGACACACATAGCGGGGGCTGTCAGAAGGCTTTGATAACAGGCGCCGGGGCAGAGGTGTACCGGGCAGCCAGCATCAAAGGTGCATTGACATTTTGCAAGATTTTCTATAATGGCAGTATCAGAAACTATCCAAGGATGACAGTCTGGGATCAGAGACAACAGAACGTCTAAATGCAGACAAGGCTGTCGTAGAACTGCCGGCGATACAGTAGCTGACAGCTAGGCGCCCACAAAGGTGTGTGTGAGTGTGTGAGTGTGTGTGTGTCGGGGGGGGGGGGGGGGGGTGCTCATGTGTGTGTGTCGGCTCATGACATTACATGACGGATTTACTTTCGCTACAAATGGTCATATTTCAATCAAAATGCAATCAATCACCAGTATGGATTTAGTTTATAAGTTACTCCACCAGACGACTGACTCTTCCACCTTGAGTCAGTCGTCTGATTGTAAACGCGTACTTCTTGAATCATGTGTGCAAAAGGCCTATTCCTTACGTCACGCTATGACGGGTGAGCGTTTCACCCACTTGCCAAAACACAGCAGTCTCTTTTTAATGCTAAAAAGGCCTAATAATTTGTCTATTTTTAAACCCTTTTCAACTATTCCAGGTTCAACAAGAAGACAAAATAAACAATCTGGCTCCTGCAGGCAAACAATACTACTACCGCTGCTCAAAACAGTGGATCAACCCGCCTTCTTTCACACCCTCCCTCTTCTCTCTCTCCCATCCCGTTGCTGTGTCCTTCCTTCCTGTGTTGTCTGACAGAACCCTGGTCCCCGTGGTGACATTGTGTGCCAGAGGTTGGAGACACACACACACACACACACACACACACACACACACACACACACACACACACACACACACACACACACACACCACACACACACAGTGGAAGAGGCAGGTAGGGAGAGTGGCTGCTCCACAGGGGTTGGCTGTCAGCATCACTGAGCCGTTTCAATATAAACACACACGCATACTTGTCTAACGCGCACGCGCGCGCGCACCACACACACACACAATACATAACCAACAATGGTAAACAACCTTACCTGCACACACGCGTGGGCATGTGCGCATCATACCTCCTGGGGAGAGGGAAAAAAGCAGGGACTTCAATCTCTCCCCGTCAAAGCAGGGTCGGTTCTATGACCGTGAGAATAGCAATTACCTGAACAGAAGAGGTCCAATCACAGCCACTGCCTTTGTTACTTGGTATTAAAGCTCTGCTTGTTTACCACCAGGCTCCATCATTTCCTGGAAACCTCCAGACAGACTCCTCTCTGAATGTCCATGGCTGTATCTCTTCATTCATTTATAACAGCACTGTTGCCAAACACTGCTGAAACACACACATGGTGCTGTACACAAACAATACAGTAGCAAACAAAATAATTACTGTGTGTGTATATATAAAAAAGGTCGAACCCATCTTTCCTCAATATGGAAAGGAGAGGTTATAAAATGGCTGTTTCTCGCTGTCTGAATGGTAAATGGTGATTTTAGATAACACTTTCATCCAAATCGCTTTACATAGATCATACATGTGCATTACATTCACCCATTCATACACCATTGGAGGAGGAAACCATGCAAGGCCCCAACCTGCAAATTGGGAGCAATTAGGGGTTCTTTCAGAGTCTTGCTCAAGGACACTTCGGCACTAACCCCGGGGTAACGCCCGGGATCGAACTGGGAACCATCCAGCTGTTTTACCCTTGAGACACTGCCACTCCCTCCCTACTGCTGCATTCACACTGGCAGACAGGTACCAAAAAGTACCATACGTAAAAATGAAACCATTTGGCTTCATTTTTACACTCTCAAGAGTTAAAATATTCACCATCTTAATTAGCCCAACAACTAGAAGATGGACAAAAGCAAAAGAAATCTTTAGATGTGGGGTCTGTGGGGCTAAAATGTCCTCAAATGGTGGTCCGTGGCTCAAATGCTGAATAAATGGTGTGCCCTGGCATCAAAAAGGTTGAAAACCCCTGCTCTACACAGGACCTTCTAGCTGTGAGGAGACAACAGGCTGTGTCACCACGCCCACTGATGAAATGTTGACCATCACCCTTGTCCATGTGTTGCACCAAGTTCACTTGATGCAAGAATACACACAATGATTAGTCTTCAATGCCAAACCACGAGAGGGGATGAGTGGGCAAACCAAAAATAGCCAAACTACAAGCTTGTAGCCGGGGGGGGGGGCAAAGGTCTCCGACACATCTAATACAATAATTTGTTCCCCTTGACAGATTGTGTGTGTGCGCGTATATGTTTGCGTGTGCATGTGTGTGTGTGTGTGTGTGCGTGCGTGCGTGCGTGCGTGCATGTGCGTTTCACTGAAGCAATCTGTTGATATGGAAACTCTGTTTTCAATTGCGATCGTGACTAACATTGAAACAATTCTTTCTCGGAAGAGAGGTTCCGTCAGGAAAACATTGCCGCTGGAAACAGCTAAACGACAGCAGATGACTTTAATAAAAGCGTTAAAAAAAGAAATAAAAGGAAGTGAATGCTGGCACTGATACGGAACTCCTTGAACGCTGTCAAACATGCTCTGTTCTGTCAGAGCTCGTCGTCTGCTTATTCTGTAATAACCATCTGACCGACAGCCATGGACAAAATCATACAACCATCATCATGTGCCCATAATCAAACTCATATGCTTTGTGTTCGGACTTCCGATGTGAGAGCACATTTTCAGCATTTTCAGTGCGTACACACAAACACGCACGCACACACACGCACACAGGAAAACACACCCATGCAGAGACCGTGTCCGTTTCTTTGTCATGGTTGATAAACATGAAATTATGTGAAGTCTTATGATGAACAGATGACGACACGTTTTTAAAATCCCAATTTCCTGATGAAGGCAAATGTTTTCTGATGTTTACTGCAGTGTTTTGCCTCCAAGAATGCATTAGCACCAGCCTCACACAGAATATTGCAGCTTTTGGTTGGATCCCTTCGCAAATGCAGCTGGTATACATATTGATTAATATAGACAACCACCGTAATTACAACAGTTACACATGACTACACTGTGTTATTATGGCCATTGCCAACTGTAATCTAAATTATATGCATGATGGGCACACATTTAAAGCAACGCAGGCTAATTTAGAGCGGAATGATCCGCACAGCAGCAAATACCGAATAGCAACTTGAACGGAACAGCACTTCATCCCTGTATATAGACTAGAGTATTGCAGGCCTTCGGCCAGCTCATCCCAGCTTGCACGCGACGCCTGTGGGAAGAAGGAGATTCTGGGATTTGGCTCAACTGTGCACTCATGCTGTACTGCTGTATGTGGATTGTTATGGCTGTGTATCCACGATTTTCCCCGCCAAGGCACTGGGGCTGATTGTGTGTGCTAGTGCTTACTTTCCGTCCGGGCAGTGTTACCATGTCTACTTATTGTGAAACATTTGACTCGTTTTATTCTGTAAAGTCACTTGCAAATATTTGCTGGTTGATGTTTTGTTTTTTTGATTAATTCATTCAAGCTACGGCATACATAAGTTAAGTACATCTGGTCCTTGAATGGAGGTCCCCCCCAGCTAAACGATGGACAGTTGTTTGGACAATTTGGACAATTTGGTTTCATTTGACACCTGCAAGAGTTAAAGTATCTAAACACCTGAATTACTTAATTTTCAAGAACCTACACAATTAGAAATTATTATTTTTTTTTTTTACGTTTTGCCAGTTATCTCTCCTAAATTGTGGACAAAAACTTGAAAAAACCTTGGTCCCAGAGACATACTCAACATCAAATGGAAGAATAATGCAGAATAAACAGTGCAGCCAGGTATGAAAATGGTTGAGTGAATACCACTGGTGTATAGTATTTTAGACATTGTTGATGTTACCGGTGTGTATTTGACTTTCTATTTCTTTTCCATCTCTTCTGGTTAGTTTTGTCCCCCCCTGCACCTCATCTCCTGAAGCCCTCCCTGTGCTTCTGTCCTGATTTCACCTAAAGCTTCTCCTGCGTTTCCCTATTCTGCCCTGCGGCACTGTGACTGAGACGGCTCTCATCTCATCTGAGAACATATCCCCTTCATCCGCTCTTCACAGGAAAACACTTAAAAGATGCTTGTGCCAGCAACGCCTGTGTGACTGTGCACGCATGAGTTATACTCAATGTTCTCTAATCCAGTGGTCCTCAAACATTTTCACGCCACCAACCATCAAACGGATTGCGTGTCGTGAACCATCAAACCGACTGAATTACTTTATGTCTTGACCGGCCCATCAGCGTCTCCATGCGATTCTCCATATCGCACACAAACACACATAAACACAATTTGTCAGGTGTTTATTGCCTCTCCTGAATTTACGAGATTACTTTACCTCTCTTAACCTGTGTGACGTGACAATAAAGTTGTTTCTGATTCTGATATGTTAAGAACCCGTTACACATCAATTGGAAAAAACAGTATGTAGTCTTAAAGGTCGTAAAAAACGGTATAAAACACACATCGCGCACACACACAGACACACACACACACACACACACACACACAATTTGTCAGGTGTTTATTGCCTCTCCTGAATTAATAAAATGATGGAGCTGGCACCCACTTTACACCTGTTAACCGTCTGTGGCATGACGATAAAGTTGATTGTGATATGTTAAGAACCGGTTGCACATCATTTGGAAAAAACAGTATGCAGTCTTAATGGTCGTTAAAAACCACAGTATAAGGCAAGCAAGCATTCACAGAAACCTCTTTATATAAGTGCAATTTCTACAGATGGCTGTCCTTGTCCATTTAGGCTGAAGCCTACTGAAGGTGCTAATGGCCTAGCGCTGCAAAGTGCCGTGTCCTCTCTCTCTCTCTCTCTCGTTCCAGATTCCATCCCTCACGTTGTTCATCTGCCGGCACGGTCTCTCTCTCTCTCTCTCTCTATCTCGCCACCGCTTGCCGTCTCTGTCTTTCTTTTTTCCCTCTTGGTTCTCACACCTCCACCCCCTCCCCTCTGTCTTGGTGTGTTTTAGCGCTTGCCAGAGCCGCCTGGGAATTGATCTGTGTGTGTGTGTGTGTGTGTGTGTGTGTGTGTGTGTGTGTGTGTGTGTGTGTGTGTGTGTGTGTGTGTGTGTGTGTGTGTGTGTGTGTGTGTGTGTGTGTGTGTGTGTGTGTGTGTGTGTGTGTGTGTGTGACAAGACAATTCATCCCAGACCCAGTCCAATCGTCAGCATGGCTGAGCTTAGACTGAAAGTGTCGGGGTCAGATACACTTGTACTTATAACTATGTCTCGGCAATATAATAATAGGCTATTATATTCATATTGTAACACGGCGAGACTGGACAACGCTTGAGATTTGGTATATACTAATGCAATATGGCTTAAATCGCTTGTGTGTAATTTGCATACTTCCAATACTTCCATTTGCGACTGGCAAAGGCAAGGACTGAATGACTAAAGTTGGCCATTTAAATTCATGCTCACAACTTCTGTACTCTCTGGCATTCACACCAGAAATGCTTTAAATGTGATTAATACGAATCCTACTGAGTACTGTGGGAAAGTGTGCTTCATTTGGCCCATGTGAAGGCTCATTCAAATGTCTGTGAACAGCAATCAATCAGCATTCTAGTTGGATGCTTCGCATCCCAGCGCACCAGACTTGGAGTCCCTGCAGGTGTGAATGCAAATAAAACAGTGGTTTTCAACCTTTTTGATACCAGGGCCCACTATTTATTCAGAATTTAAGCCACATATCAACATTTGATGACATTTTAGCCCCACATACCTAAGAACTAAAGATTTATTTTGCTTTTGTCCACGATTCCAGGCTGGATTTGGGAAAGCAAACAGTCAAACATACAGATCAAAATGATCATTAATCTTCTACATTCTCTAGTTGTGTAGACTCGGGCTAATTCACATGATGAATATTTTCATTCTTGAGAGTGTAAACATGAAACCAAAAACCAAACCATTTGTCCGTGTGTGCCTGTGTGTGTCCGTGTGTGCCCGTGTGTGTCTGGAATCAGCACAATTAGCGTCCATCAGGCTGATTAAAATCACCTCTATAGGGGTCAATCACCTCTATAGGGACATACAGACATTCACATTTTAGACAGACACACAAAGGGCAGCACCACTCAAAAAGTGTTAATTTGAACCAAATTGACCCTCTTATTGTACACACAGTGTCAAGGTGACACTGTGAATTCATTTTATACTCTGCATGCAAACGTAATGTACTGTTCTACAGCACCGACCCATCCAGACTTGCACTGATAAAACTGGACTCTGGAGGCGGTCCAGAGCGTTGCACCGCCCCGTTTGTCCACCGTGGGACAACCAGTGCTTCTCCCGTACACCTGGCCTCTGTGTGCTGTTTTTAAACTAGGCCACGCTGTGCTCTTTTTGTCCCAGCAAACACCACCTGACCTACCTCTCTGGTCAAACTAACTGGAAATAGGCATGACGCAATGGTGTTAACCACTTGAACCCCGACGACCTCAGCATCTGTATTCTTCACATGACGACACACACAGTCCAAAATAACCAAAATACAAGCTCACGACACAACAACATGGGGCAGGTCACAATGATTACATAATCGCCTAAAAGGCAATCATAAAACACGTCACACGGTTACAACACGGGTCTAGCCTGTAGGGTGGTGTATATCGAAAACAATTCAGGCATTATTTTCTCCTGTTAACTGATTAAAATCGTACTTGTCCAGGGCCGGGAAACAGAGCCGGCATTCATTTCACGCCACACAGGTATTCTTCCCTGTTTCTTCCCTCTTTAAAAGTATTCATTGATTTGGTCGATTTGGGTGGGAAAAAACTGTCCACTCAGGTAACAAAATGTGCACATGCACACCCTCTACAGTGGGTGTGCAACAGGCCAACAGCATGTGCACCCAAGGCCCACCCCACTTGATCCTGATTGGAGGAAGCCCTTCTCTTTCCTTATTGGACGAAGGCTTTGTTTCCCAAATCCCAAACTGAAACTAGGGTTTTCTGGCTTATGCATTTCACTGCGGACGGGGAGGAACTCCTTATGTGATGCGCACACTCTATACAGGTAGTAGGGAGGATTAGCACAATAAAAGAAAAAAATAAGTGATATTTAAATTAAGTGAAATCACTGACTATACCTTTAACTCAATGCCGTGTTCACATTGCACCAACATCTCTCAAGAATTGTAGGTACAAAGAGGAATACATACAGTACGCACGCACCCATGCGCCGGGGCCATGTACTGTAGATAGGCATCAGGGGGGTCCCTACGTGATGAAGATATAAAAAGCTGAGGAAAGCATAAAGACCACCACAGCTCCCTGTGTGCGCCATATAATGCTCAAATCCTCAAATTGATATATATCTCATATATTATACCCTGACAGCTGAATCAGCATGCACGTAGTTCGTGCTTACAAAGATGAATAGATTCCGGGACACATGTGCACGCACATCGCACACACACATGCACACACACACCAGAGATGCAAAGAATATGCGGTTCTGTGTGCTCTGTATGAAATGTACAATAAAGACCTTGTAAGAGAATAACTAATGAGATAAACAAGACAGAATTAATTCTCTCTCTGTGATTTAGAGTTAGATAAGAAAGCTGGAGCTTACAGTTAACAACTGCTGCTGGAGAGAACAACTGGCACTGTGTGTACTTTGGAATAGCCAATGTTGTGTGTGTGTGTGTGTGTGTGTGTGTGTGTGTGTGTGTGTGTGTGTGTGTGTGTGTGTGTGTGTGTGTGTGTGTGTGTGTGTGTGTGTGTGTGTGTGCGTGCGTGTGTGCGTGTGTGCGTGTGTGTGTGTGTGCATGCATGCACGCGTGCGTGCACGTGAGAGAGAGAGACAGAGGGAGAGAGAGACAGGGAGAGAGAGTTTATAGCATCTGTGGAATGCTTATACAGCCAAGGCGTGCCTCTGCACGCACTGTAACCTGCAGCCTCACCAGGAGACAACGTGCATGAAAACACACCAACCCAATGAACCGTGTGAAAATAAAATAAACTCACATCCATGCTCTCGTGTTGCACCGTCCATCGGACCAATAGGCAGGGCCGGATCTAGGCATGGGCATCGGGGATGGGGGATGGGCAATGCCCCCCTAAATGCCCTGACTGCCCCACCAAACGTGATGGCATGCAAAACAACTCAAATTTTAAAGATATTACAAATTAAAGTGCTTACAGTATATTTGAAATGATTTGAAACACTACTTCTGATACTAACTAACTACAACAGTGGCACCATTTCATCATTGAAAACAGAAAACTCTCGGAGTCAGACCTTTAGCTTGTTGCAACAGGCATGCATGCTGCATGCCTGTTGCAACTTCAACAACAACTGTTGCTATTATTGATGCTTACTTGCCTAATATAAGTCCTGTACAAGATATAAATCTTGTGGGTCACAGAACTAAAGAATGTAAATGAAAATGGTATGGGTGTGGCTTCATGAAGCTGCCCTCATGCCATTTTCGCCTGCCCCCCAATTGGGAAATGTTCCATCCAGGCCTGCCAATAGGTCTGGGTCTTCGTGCCCATGTCCCTTTTATTTTTATCTTTTATTGCGCAATATACTGATGTCATCAATATTACAATGTACCTAAATAAACATATTGGGCATGTTGACTGGAATCAGCGTTTCTGGTGAACTGATTATCACAACTATTTCGTAAACAATCCATATCTGGGCAGGTGAATTTGTGTGCTTGAGATCGCTTCTGAGAATAGAAGTTTTCGTCCTTGTATTAACTTTTTGGCGCTAACGATCGTTCAGCTTAGAGATGAACACCGTCTCCGATGGCTAAAAACAGCAGTGCTGCTGATGATTGCACAGATCGGATCATAATCCTCATCAAAGTGTTTAGAAACATTCATATTTTTTTACACACACGGTCATAATCAGTTGCTATTGAAGCACTAAACACGGTTGTTTTGTTCATCTGCTGCCATCTGAACTGGATTAACCCCAAAACAGACTAGAAATGCCTCAACAACATGCCTTTCCCTATCTTCAAAGCATTGTGGTTGAAGGGGAAACCAAAACAAACGCGGCACTGTGGATCAACGTCAACATTAAAGGTGCAGTAACTCAATACTATATGTATATCATTAAAGGTGGTCTAAAAAAATGTTAAAGGCATACTTGGCGAGGATGCACTCTGCATATAATCAGTTAAAAGCACTGCTAGCGAGGACTGAGTTAATATTTCTGACAAAACACCCACACAGACCAGAACAATAAGTAGTTGGATGAACCTGTGAAATGGGGGGGGGACCTAAAATAATCTTCAACCTTCATATGCACCCACATGACACCAGTACACAAAGCCAACCCCTTTCCCATCTCATCCTGTGCCATCTGTGCCAAGAAATGGCACCATCTGTGAAACCCTGGCAAGCTTTGTTGTGCCAGTGCCTATCATCTACCACAGTGGTAAACAGATACACAGTACAGTAGACAGCAGGCCTCTCCATATGCAGCCACTCTCATCATAATCGTGAACCTTTGAGAGCCTTATATTTATTCAGCGATTTCACTTAATTCAAATATTGCTATTTTTTCTCTCTTCATTTTTTGATAATCCTCCCTACTACAGTGTATGCTGACTGCTGACCATATAAGGGGTCAAAAAACCCTAGTTTCGGGAGGAAAAGCCTTCATCCAATAAGGACGAGAGGGGCCTTCCTACAATCAGGATCCAGTGGGTTTTCCAAATTAGTCAAAATCACTGAATGCTTCTTTAAATATATTTTTACATAATATATTATTACATATATTATTAGTATGGTATGTTATCGCATGAGCCCGCAAGTGGTGAAATGAAACCATTTCATCTGGCATCCTTATGTTGGTGAAGGAAGTTGAACTGCGCTAGAGTCTGAAGATACTGTAAGTGTGGACTGGATTTTAGCACTGTGCAAGGAAGGACAGCCAACTGGGACTGGGTTTTAGCACTATACAAGGTTAGCCAACTGGGACTGGGTTTTAGCACTGTGCGAGGTTAGTGGAGCGATAAAGAGTACTGGATTGGCAGCCAGAGAGAACACAGACACAGCGCTGGCATTCATTGACATGATCACAAAAATAAAACAGGAGACAGAGGCTTCAGCTCAGATCTCTGACTTCAAGGCCTCTAAATAAAACCAGGCAGCCTTCGACAGTTCCAACCTGAGGCAAAAATGCTATTATATGTCTGTGGTCGACTTGTGTGATGTTGTCACACTTGCTATAAAAAAAAAAGAAGAAAGGGCCGTTCCAACGCCAACAAATGCTGCATCGTCTATCCACAGCTTTGGCGTTTATTGTACGTACAAATGGGCCATTTTCCCCCATTCATTTTCTTCAATGTTATTACGATGATATCAAAAGTACCTGAATAATTGAGTCCAGTTGCCTCCACATCTTTGCACGGCTAATAACTCATGGGTGTTAGAGCATTGTTAACCACGCAATGATATTTTAGTGCGTTAGATTACCGACAATTTGCAATTTTGCAATGCAATGCAATTTTCAAGTCTCTGCGAGTTGATTTACATGTCACACTGAAATGAACAGAATCCAATGGCTTTGGTCAGCATTACGCCAGTTGTACCTCTATACAGGCTAATCATGTCAAACCACCGGCATGATCCCTAAGTTACTTTTCTGTATGTACTGTAGTGTGTACAATAGATCAGGGGTGTACAATAGATCAGGGGTGTTCAGAGTTGAGCTGGGACCCCCAAGGGTACCCAGGCGGTCCCCATAGCCAAATTAGTTAACATAACCTCAAAATAGGTTTAATCACTTAGTTTAGACACCTCATCATGTTTGGACTTAATAGATGTGCCATTTTTGAAGGAGAATTGTAAAACTATATATCTTTTGAGTAGTTCCACATAGAGTGCTGGACGATTCTTTAACCAGATGTGAATCTCATTCTGGATTTTCACACGATTCTCATGAATCTTTTGAAACGTTTTATTAAAAAAAAAAAGACTAAAAATAATTGGACAGCCAACTAGTAGTGCTGCATAATGATTTGCAAAATGTACCTTTGTTTTTTATTCATTGTGCAGCACTATAACGAACCACAGCAGTAGAGTGTGCTTCCCGATTCCAGATGCATGGACATGGTGCAATAACTACTGTCACGTGTCAGCTAAACAGTTAATGTCCCATGGGCCACAGTCAGTGGGTTCAGATATAAAAGGCATTGTCTTGCAACATGCACACAGACACAATGAATCACAATAATGTTGTGTCATGATGCTGAGCCAGCACCATTGACTACAGCAGGGTCCCCCCCTGCCTGTGATCATGTGATGTGGAACAGGACTGAATCGTGATAATTGTCAGCGTTTGTTTGAGTTGCAAGGTGTCTGCGCACAGATTGTTTATTCTCTCTCTCTCTCTCTCTCTCTCTCTCTCTCTCTACAAGGGCAGCCAAAATGTCTGCAGGGCCACAGTTTACATCACTTCCTTCTTCCTGTTATGGTCTTCCATTATTAGGTTTTCCTAGTTTATGATTTGGGCCTTTCCGTTGTTATTGCATTTCAGTCTGCCATTCTGTTCTTCAAACCGATGAGTAAGTAAGTTGTTACAGTGCTTGAAATGATGTGTTCCGTGAACCCACAACCTGGACAGTCTGCGTGCGTTCTTACGCCAACGTCATGATACATGCACGTGTGTGCGCGCGCACACACACACACATTATACACACACACACGAATAAAGGCACATGGACACAAACCTAACAAGTTATGACTGCCTCATGCAATCACAAACGTACAACAAGAATGCTGCTTATAGCAGTGGTTCGTTCACACGGCACTGGTCAGGAGGACTACGCTACGTTGCCTCTATATATGGTGGCTATTTAGACAGTACAAAAGGGACAATACAGTGCCTTGCAAGGCCTTCTGCCTCGCCCATATGTACACCGCAAGCTGTCGAATGTTCGAAACCCCAGCTGGACCACCAGAGAAAACAGAGCCACCAGTCTCACACTGCCGACCAGTGACAAAAAGTGCGGCTCCCTCCGCAGTAGCCTGCCTGCCTGTGCGCGTGCACACACACACACACACACACACACACACACACACACACACACACTTTGTGAGTTACTTTGAAAGTTAACTCGACACTCCAGGTTTCACTGTGTAATTAGAAGCAGAGCAGGCTTTAAGTAGGAGTCCTGCTCCATCGGACACCTTTGGGAGAAACCAGAGGAATGAATCGGTGTGGATGTGGGGACACTCATCGCCCTGCAAGCAGTCCAAACCAAACACATCGGCCGGGCAAATAAAACCGTATAGCGCTGCTGCTTTTACCTGCTATTACTGACCCTTTCTACTGTTTTTAATTAAGTTGTGCGATGAAAGAAATCCACAGAAAACAGAGCCGTCCATTATGCCGTCTTGCAGGGGGATTACCCTCAACATGAGGGTGTCTTTTGGCCATGTAATGGAAAGGGATTTGAAATTCAAGGCACTAGGGTTACAAATCAAGGTGGGGGTGGGGGTTCTTGGGTGGTGGGGGGGTCTCAGTGTCATGGAGGAACAAACTGAAAAAAAAAAATGAGGCCCATCTAGGCCATGGTGGGAGAAAGATTTTTTTTTTTTCTGAGAGTGTACAAATGGAACTATATGGACCCCAACGGGTCCATTACAGAAAAATAGGTCCTAAAAGAAAAATCGTTAACGTGGTGAAACACAACTTGATAATGTCATCAGGTGTTTCATGTTATTGATTTTTTTTTCAGACCTCCGTTTCTAGGAAATACAGAATGGGTGAACTTTTTTATCACCTCCACACAACATCTCTAAGGTATGTTAATGATATAGTATAATAATGTTGAAAATGTGAGGAATTCCCCTTCCCAGAAATTATACTTCCGTCCAGATGTGTGCATATGCAACCAGATCATTTCCAGATAATATTCACACACAGTTTTGATAAATAATAATCAATAATGCAAGGACGCCCCACTCCAGGCACATAACATAACATATTTTACAGGTGTATGCCATGACAGCTTGTTGTGGATTCAAATCCCGAGTAATTAATTATAATGAGTAATAATTCTGTCATAATTTGTGAGTAATTAATAAGTGCAAATAATCTGTGACAATTGCAGGTCTACAAAATGAGCAGCTATTTTCAGTTTATACTCTCGTAGTCATTCTTATAGATACCATCAATTTCCTGCCTAACCTCTTTTATCTGTTGTAGTAAATGTTTATCTTGCTTATCTTTGTGTTGTTTTTCCTCATGTTTACACTCTTAAGAGTTAAAATATTCATCATGCGAATTGTGAAAGTCTACACAATTAGAGAATGTAGAAGATCAATGGTCGTTTTGATCTGTATGTTTGGCTGTTTTGTTTACCAAATCCAGCCTGGAATTGTGGACAAAAGCAAAAGAAATCTTTAGTTTTGGGGGTCTGTGGGGCTAAAATGTCCTCAAATGCTGGTCCGTGGCTCAAATTCTGAATAAATAGTGCTATCAAAAAGGTTGAAAACCACTGCTGTAGACCATATTTTACAAAAGTACCAAGCGTTATCATCCTGCAGTAAGTTGTTCTAGGTGTCATTCTCTGGCTGACAGTCAGGCAGCATTCAGAGCAGGCAGAGGCAGCACCCAGACATGTGATTTGAAAGGGAAGTGGTGTGTGTTCATTTTCCAGTAAACATGTCAGAACACAGGCCTGGCGGAGCCGCTGCCACAGCCACGTCTTCCTATTCATCCATCAACAAAAGCTTATAGTCCAAGTGACCCTGGGAAACATCCAGCCTGCTGCTACCACTGAATACTCCTGCACTGTATCTGACTGGAGCACAGCAATTACCTTAGGAAGAGCCAAAGGGCTCATTATCTGCACAAATGCCACAAACAACATAAATGACTACATTTGTTATGCAAATGCTAAATTAGTGGTAAATGGTGCATTTACAGCACTTTTTGGCCAATTTGCTTTTACATATTGTAACACTTTCTCTCTCTCTCACTCATGCACTCGCACGCACGCAGACACACACGCACGCACGCACACACAGCAATTAGGGTTTCAGAGTCTTGCTCAAGGACACTTTAACCCTGTACTACTGAGGTACTGTACAGGAGTGGTTTTCAACCAGTGGTCCGGAACCACCAGTGGTCCGGGGACCACCAGTCCTTGAGAGAGTTCCAGGTGGTCCCCAGCTAAATGATGGAAAGTTGGTTAACCAGATGTAACTCTTTGAGAGCATAAAAATGAAAACAAATGGACCCTTGCGGGTCCATTTGGTTTCACAGAATTAATTCAAAATGTCCATGATTGAGGAAGAAATAAAATAAAAATGTAAGCAAAACGTTTAGGTGAACCGTGGAAGTAGAAATAGACGATCTGGACAACATGCATGTAAAAGAACTGCATTCTATGCTACAGCTGTTAAATTGTAAAAAGGCAAATGGGTTCATCTTGTGCACCATTATAACAAGCATCCGCCCACGCGCAGACCAGAGTCCGGTCAAATCAATTGTCCCTCATTGAGAAGTCCTTTTTATCTAGGCCCCAATTTCACACACGGCTAATAGAGATTCCTGTTCACTCAGGTCAAGTCATTATCAAGTGAGGGAATAGACTAAAGGACAAGGAAGGATTAGAAAGCAGCGAAGTTCCCCCAAAAAGCAACGTGGGAGGAAATACAGACTCCCAACTCTCTCTGTACTGGCACTTAGCATGGGAGCTGCTCTAGTAGAATGAATACACAGCCTCAAGTAATGAAATGATTTGGAGAGATAAATGATTTTTTTTTTCTAGAGCAGAACTGGCAGTATAGCCTTTTAGGGCAAAACCAAACATCAGAAATACAGAAGCATGTTCTGATTGTGTTGGAGAGGGGGGCATAAAAACACAATTCAAATTAAATTCAAAGTATGGTTATCGTTTTGTATTTGTTTTGATCACTATCAAGATCGTTATCGGTCTCTGTTGGAGTTGTGGTTGGGAAATACATGCAGGATATGATTCACTGTGAGTGAATTTTATTGTTTGAATTGTTGACCCTTGCATGAGGCCAAGCTACAGAAAGCTGGTTTGAGAGTATTGGCCAAGAGATTTCCTGATGACATCATCACTTATAGACTTGCACCATCTTCTATCTCCTTTTCCAACACATTTCAGCACACATTCCTCTACACAATCTCCATTAGTTTTTTCCTGTTTAGGTAGTGGGTAATGGATAATGTGCTTACAATTTGTCTGTCCTGTATATTTGTTACTGGCACAGCTGTATAACATTATTTGACCACTCACTTAAGTTGGCCAGTTCACACTTCACTAAAATCCTCAACTGTCTCTACTAAACCTTACCCTATAATCTCAGTAAAACCTATGCCTTAAAGTTTAAACCTAACCTTAACCCCAGACTGTCATCCCGACTGCCGCGACCATTTGGCCTCCCGTCGCGACATATGCCACGGTCGCAGCAGGACTGCTGTTTTGGGGCATCGGAGACGGTGGTCTTCTTCTATTACCTAATGAAATGGTAGTGAACGTTGGTCTGAGCTGAACCATCGTTAGTGCCTTCTAGCGATGAAAAAGTTAATTGAATTCTTCCAAACGTCTAATACCATGAGTCTGGGGTTTGTAGACAGAAACGCATGGCTGGTGGAACTGCTTGGTGGAAGCATCCAACCGTGATGGTGATTCTACCGTTGTTTCCTTTCCATGTGCATACATTATTAACGGCGACACAAGTTTCACACCCTTTGTGAGTTTCACTTTCAATTCCCCATGCGGACATGTCTTGGTTGTGACAGTTCATCATCTGTTCGTCTATGTCCAGAGAGAAAGAGAGGTGATCATTCCGTTTCGTAACGTCACAGAGTTGGCCTATTTTTGTGGGCACACAATACTGATTACTTAGCCTGTTGTAGTTCCGGTATATATTAAATTAAAATTCTGATATCGGTCAGAGAGAGAGAGAGAGAGATGTCTGATGTACCCTTTCCCCACGTAAAAGCCTTTGATAATGAGCGATGAGGCGTAGAGCGGCTCCGGTTGTTATTCTCATCACTTTAGAATAGATGATCCATGCTATATGTAATCAGTGTTATTAGTTGGGGCTTGAGTCTAGGTGGCCCTTTTGGACCTGTAGAGGATCAGCTATAAATCCAGCAGTGCCGGGTCAGGGTCTCTCTCACATTAGGGAAAGAATTCCACTGCCACAGGGCACAAGGAAGGAGGCAGGGGGATCAGTCATGGGGGGGCAACCAGTTCAGACACAGTGGCCTCGCCCCGGGGCGCCATTCCGAAACACCGCCACTTAGAAACACCTCCATTTCGAAGCATCCCCATTCCGAAGCACCCCCATTTCGAAAAAAATAAGATTTCGGAATGGTGATGTTTTCCCATTTTACTAAAGACATCGCCATTCCGACCCCGCCCCCCCCCCCCACCCCCCGCCGCAACCAATCAATAGCGCACGCTCTCTCTCGCCCCCCCCCCCCCCCCCCCCCCCCGCCCAAACGCGCGCCCCCCTCTCTCCCTCTGTTGCTCTATCGCCCCCGACTGAACGCCCCCCCCCGCCCCCCCCTCTGTGTTTATTTATTAATTTCGTAAAGTCTACAGATATAGCCTAGCCTTAGAGTCTTAGAGCCTTATTAAAGTAGCACATTGGCTCCTCACTGTAGGCTATGTCACGCCATACCAATAATGTAGGCTAAAGCATCGGCATGGGCACATGTAATGTTCCCGACATGAAGCTGTGTCCGTAATGTGTTCAGTACAGTGTCCAACAACACACAGCCACGTGTTGCTGTTTACAGCTGAGCTGACAGACAGGCAGACAGGCGGGCGGGCGGACGCACAGACCTAAAATCGGGATCTAAAATGCACGCGCGGCTGTGCCAACGCTCAGTTACACACGCCTTTTCACACCAGGGCCCAATATTTTTTTCTGTCACGGACCACCATTTGCCACGGATCACCATTTGGTGTCGACAGTCTCTCATTCTCTCTGACCCAAAACTAAGGATTTTCAAGTTTTGGTCCACAATTTAGTAAATAACTGGTAAAACGTTGGTCAAAATGACAATTCTACTGCATTTTGTTCTTGAAAATTAATTAGGCCTAATTCAGATGTTTAAATAGCCTATAATTTCACTCTTGAGAGCGTGAAGAGTACATATCTATAAGTGTCCATTTGGCAACTGTCCATCATTTAGCTGGGGACCACCTGGAATCCTCTCAGGGACCACTGGTGGTCCCCGAACAACTCGTTGAAAACCACCGCACTAACGGATCGCATTTCGTTAAGGCTGTAGCGTGCGGCACTGCTCTCTCTCCCTCTCCCTCTCTCTCCCTCTCTCTCTCTCCCTCTCTCTCTCTCTCTCTCTCTCCCTCTCCCTCTCTCTCCCTCTCCCTCTCCCTCTCCCTCTCTCTCTCCAAGCTCTTAATAAAATAGAACTGTTGAATGAATGTCTGAGTCTAGGCTATAATATTTCAGAAATATTAGATTCACAAATAAATAGAACTACTCTGTCATTCAACATAGTAGTTCTATGTTATCACTGCGTTGTGAGAGGATCAATAAGGTCCCTGGTCTGTGGCTCAAATAGTAGGCATTATTTGGAGGCCTATTTGGCTATTATTTGGAGATTCTTTTTTCTTCTCAATATTGGGGTGGCAGCACTCATATAGGCTCGCTATAATAATGATCAATCAGAATATTCACACGTTATGAGGATCAGAATCAGATTCTTATTACATTTGTCCGAGGAGAGCAGAGCGTTTTCTCCTGCTCAGTGCACTGACAGCACGCATTCGGCTACCTATCAGCATGTTGTATTAGGCCTAATTCAATTATTGGCAAAAGCCGTTGTGTAACTTTACATCGAGACCCCAGGCCCAGGTGGGATAAATACCTTTATATATCCTATGTAGGGATGTTCTTCTTCTTCATACCGGTACAATTTGTCATGAAATGAAAGTAGCTGTCGATCTTTTTCCATAATGCAGATGCAATCAATCTGTATAACGAGCCGTCCATCAGTGTTGCGCACCAACGGCTATATCATATAGGCTAAGATGCTCGCATCCCCTGTGTGAGTTTTAACGTGGTCAACGGTTCTTCCAGCTATATGCCCATTTGTGAGCCCAGTCTGTCTCAGACAGACTCCTACACTAGGCCTACATGCATGATTATGAGTGCAGTGCATCCAGGGACTGAAGTTGCATATGGGGCTGCTATGCAGTGGCATAGCCAGAAACTCAATTCAGGGTGGGCATGAGCGATTCAGGGTGGGCATGCTGCGTGCGTGATGGCCGCAAATTCTCACGTGCCAGAAAAGCTATTTATTGCTATTATTGCCATATTACGGTTGTATTTCGCTCTATATAACCTTTACTGTACTAGGGTTATCTTCTTGAATTAATGTCTTGACATGAAATAATAATCCTGTCACCAGGGTCGTTTGCACTATGAGAGATTATGAGCCTAGTTTAGTGCTAATAACAGATTTGTTGATCAGAGATTAATTTTAATACGAGTTGTGTTGCACCAATTAATTTTAAGCATTGTTTAACAGGTCTGTGATTAAATCCATAACCTCTGATTAAAATCCATTAAACAGAGATTAAAACTTTAAAGTCTGATTAAATCATGGATTAAAGTTTGTTCTGTGTCCGCCATCTTGTTTTGTGATGTAAACAAGCAGCAGCCTAGAGCCTTTATCCATTAGCGTCACTATTCCATTCACATTTGAGAACATGGACTGGAGTTTATGTTTAAATTAATAAAATATTATGCTGCAACAAGAAACAAAAGTAAAGCCTGCTTGCTTGCTAGAAAGACAACAGACGTTCGCTCAACAGTGCTTCACTCTGTGGTGCTCAGCACAGGGAGTAGCACATTAAGGACAATGACAGTAGGGTATCAGCAGCAATTGTGCACATTAACATTTTTATGTACGATCGAGTTGACACGTGTGGAAACATTAGCATAACAATGTGAAGCAGGCACGGGGGAGCCTTGAGGTAGAAGAGTTGCGACATTGAGGGGGTCAGAAACTGAGCGCTAGAGAATAGGGACAAACGGTTTCAACGAACATGATAATATTTTCAGTTAAATCAAGCGGCAGACTACCTTTTATATTCATCATAATTATAAAATTCAACTGGATTCAAACAGCCCCCTGTGTTTATTTGAGCTGCGCTTTTGTTTTCTCTTTCATTTTCATGAATCCATCTGTTTACATTTAAACCATCTGTTTACATTTAAACCACGTCTAGTGCAGGTTTAGAATTAAGCCCTTATTGGTACTTAAATCAAAGTTGTGGTGCAACAGGTTTGACATTAATCCAGGTTCACTGTGAAAAATAAATCCACAATTAAAAAACAAAAGCCAAGGTTAAAGGATGGTTTAAAACTAAACCGGATTATAGTGAAATCTAGGTTCAAAGTTTGGTGCAACTGAAATTATAGATGATCCTTGATTTAAACCAGATTAAGGTTTAATCCTTCTTGGTGCAAACGACCCTAGTGTTTTGTTTCATTAGCACAATCATTATCAAATAGATTTCAGCTGTTCACTATAGAATCGCAGTCATTTATAAATTAGTTACCAATGTGTCTGCTGATCATGACAGATTGTCTTTCAGGAGAACAGACCAGAGTTAACTTTTGAAAAATCCTTGTGAAAGTCCCCCCACAGAAACAAGCGCTATTGTTTTCACAGATATACCTGCCAATTAATAACGATCTGGCAGGTTTACAAACAAAGGGTGAATGAAAAGCCCCATTTGCATTATAATGGGTGATTAGTGTCCGCAAATCACCCATTATACTGTAACTACAGTGAGTCTAGACCTCTAAAGCTCTCTCTAGAGGCTCTCTGGTGTTTGTCCTTTGTTTTCTCAAGTTCTTAGTCATGTTTTCAATGGGTGGCCAGCTCTCTATTTAGGTGGGCCGCGGCCCACCCTGGCCCACCCGTAGCTACGCCCCTGGGGCTATGTTCGTTGCTGTCGCTGCGCTGCTTACCAGAGAAAGCGGCTGTGGTGCTGCTGCTGCAGCCGCATTGTTTTCTATTTATTCCCATTTACTTTATATTTACGCTTTACGCTCAAGACATTTCCAAAATGAGCGCGCACGCACGCACACAGCTAGAGGAAAATGTGACATGTGCAAATTATAGCTGTATAGTCGCCTTAAAATTGCCATTCGAGCCTCGGAAAGCAATTTCAGGCCGAGCTTCGAAGCTTCGCTAAAAAAAAACAATATGCTGCGACCCCCCCCCCCCCCCGCGCGGTGCGCGTCCACTAACTCTTAAAATCGTGGATGTTGCCATCGGTAGATAGGTTTTCTACTGCCCTGAGATGTGATTGACATCTGTGAATACACCAGTCATGACACCGCTCTCCTTTTCTTTCCTTTCTGATGAGACCGATCCGACACAGCCACGGGTAACACGCTGTTTTGCTTGCCAAAACATGCTGTCCGTCGGCTCGTTTAATTATTTGTTTGCTGGGAACGACTACGTGTCTATTGTAGATATAGTATATATAGTCTAAACTGCCTTGCTTCTGCTGGACAGCTAACCATAAAACCAACATTTCCAAAGGCTTGTTTAATTATTTGTTTGCTGGGAACGACTACGTGTCTATTGTCTAAACTGCCTGCTGCTGCTGGCTGGCCTGCTGCTGGCTAGGTAAATCAGCCGCTTCGACCTCTATCCATCGATTGAATAGACACTTATCAACAGAAATGTTACGATCCAATCGTGCCGGTATAGCAGATATTCGGATACCCGCCGGGCAAGTAGATATTTTGTATTCATTGCATCGGTGGATCACGGATACTACTAGTAGGGCGGGGCGAAGCATAGTTTTACTGAAGTTCTGTTTAGGGTTAGTAACCGTATAAAGCACCGTCTAACCCTACCCTAGCCTAATCCTAAACCCTAAACATAACCTCAGTAAAACTAGGCTATGCCTACACCTAACCCCAACCCTAAACTTAACCTCAGTAAACTTATGCCTAAACCTAACCTAACCCTAACCATAACTTCAGTAAAACTTCCTTCGCCCCGCCCAACTAGTAGTATCCGTGATCCACCGATGCAATGAATACAAAATATCTACTTGCCCGGCGGGTATCCGAATATCTGCTATACCGGCACGATTGGATCGTAACATTTCTGTTGATAAGTGTCTATTCAATCGATGGATAGAGGTCGAAGCGGGTGGGTAAATACCATACCATAACCTAAAGACCAACCAGTCAGCGTGCAGCTCTATAGAGTACAGACGGAGTTGCGCAAACTCCGTTCACTTCCTAGAGCCAGTCTAATGGCGGATCGCCTACATAGACTTCTATTGAGAATGGGACATCTTCAGTGAAAACAATGCATTTCCAACTGCAGTAACAGCGCGTTTCACAGCGAGTTTCTGACCCCTCGATGTCGCACATCTACTAGATGGGGGGAAAAGTTAAATAAATAAATAAATGCGAATGGTTCGGGATCATTAATATTCGTTCGCGTGGCGACCTTAGCGAGCGAATGGTTCGAATCCCGAGCTTCGGTATACAGCCCTAGTGCAAAAATGCGATCATCATGGGCCAACAGAGTAGACAAACAGACAGACAAAATAGCTGTTAAAACAGCATCGATTTTCAACTGATATTCTTCTTCGCTCGGCCCTGCTTTGCGCTATTTGATTGTGGCGCGCGTAGACGAGGGTGAGCAGGGGGGGAGAGAGAGAGAGAGAGAGAGAGAGAGAGAGCGACCGGCGAGACAGATAGTAATGATAAAAAGGCAATGAATAATAATATATTCGGAATGGCGTGGTCTTTAAAAAGAAAGAAAAAACATCGCCATTTCGAAGTGGTATTCTTCGAAATAGCAGTGTTTCGGAATGGTGATGTGTGGCCTTCGGAAAGGCAGTGTCTTTTTTTCCACGGAGAAACCCCGCCATTCCGATTAATGGAAGTGAACGATCGGAATGGCGGGGCTTCGGAATGGCGACGTGTAACCAGTGGCCTCGCCCCGAGACGCCCTGGGAGAGATCTGCATAAGCCTCTTTGTATGTCATTGGTCTGATGGGGGAAGGCCTGGGTATTCAAGGATGTAAAACCGAAAATGGTATGGGTGCGGCTTCATCGCCCGTGTCGTGAAGCGACACGGGCGATGAAGCCGCACCCATACCATTTTCAGTTACAGGACTTTTATTAGGCAATTAAGTATCAATAATAACGTTAGTTGTTGTTGAAGTTGCAACAGACACGCAGCATGCATAAAGCTAAAGGTCTGACTCAGAGAGTTTTCGGTTTTCAATGATGAAATGCTGTTGGTTTAGTGGTGACACAGTTGTAGTTAGTTAGTAGCAGTAGTAGTGTTTCACATCATTTTAAATAGAAGCACTTTAATTTGAAATATCTTGGGTTGTTTTGCATGCCATTGTGTTTGGTGGGGCAGTCAGGGCATTTAGGGGGGCATTGCCCCCCCATGCCCCTGCATGTCATTGGCCTGATGGGGGAAGGCCTGGACATTCAGGGATGTCATTGGCCTGATGAGCCAGTAGACCAGTTGTTTTCAACCTTTTTGATGCCAGGGCCCACTATTTATTTAGAATTTGAGCCATGGACCACCATTTGAAGACATTTTAGCCCCACAGACACAAAAGAAACTAAATATTTCACCATTCTTCTACATGGTGAATATTTTAACTCTTGAGAGTGTAAAATGAAACCAAATGGACACACAATGGTCCATTTGGTTTCATTTTTACGCTCTCAAGAATTACATCTGATTACTCCATCAATTAGCTAGGGACCACCTGGAACCCTCTCAACGCCACTGGTGGTCCCCAGACCACTGGAGGTCCACGGACCACCTGTTGAAAACCGCTGCTGTAGACAGTAGCATAGTAGAATGTGTCATTTAGCCAGAGGCACTGTGTGGAGACAAAGGCTTTAAAAAAAAGTCTCAAATTACCATTTAATACTCACAGGATCTTGTGTTATTTAAAAAACAAGTAGAACAGGGTATTATAACCTTGTATAACTATAAAAGTGACATAACCATATATTTAGATGGCCTAGATGTACCGTAACTAAGGAATTAAACATAGGAGCTTAAATTGTTTTGTTTAAAGGGGAATTCCACCCATTTTCAACCTTTTTTCTGAGAGTGTACAAATGCATTTGTACACCCTCAGAAAAAAGGTTAAAGAAAGCGTTGAAAAAAGCGTCTAAAGAAATCCATTAACATGGTGAAAATACATCTTGATGATGTCATCAGGATGTTTCACCATGTTAGTGTTTTTCTTCAGACCTCCAATTCTAGGAAACACAGAATGGGGGAACTTTCTTATCATGTCCACCCAGCACCTCTGAGGGTATACTAACGACATATTAGAATGTTGAAAATGGGTGGAGTTCCCCTTTAAACTTCATGGCAGATGGGAACCAGTGACTGAGCGATATATTGATATAAAGTCGTCCCTCACTGGAAACACTCTGCTACACAATTAGGTCTCAAAGTGTCCTTGAGTGGGTTCCAAATGGCCTAGAGGTAGAGGTAATTTCAAAGTCGTTGAAATAAAAAAAAAAGTTTGAACACCACTGCACACAAAATGGAACAGAATAAAGGCTTTCTTACCTTCATTTGCAATTGATTTTTGTTTGTTTTATGTGTGTGTGTGTGTGTGTGTGTGTGTGTGTGTGTGTGTGTGTGCGTGTGCGTGCGTGCGTGCGTGTGTGTGTGTGTGTTGGAGAAACAAAATTTGCCTATTTCAATGCTCCAATTTTTATTTGTTTTTTTGTTATATACAGTATATAGTGTCTCTCCATAATGTCAATGGTGTGTTTACACTCACATTTACTCATTTTAACTTTCACTTTCACTTTAGCTGCAACCCGTGCTCCTCCCCCTCGTGAGATGGCTGAACCAAAAGTGAAAGCGTCAACACACTATTGACATTGTTGAGAAATTATATACACTGTAGCCCAAAAACAGCATTTTGGAGCAATGGAAATTCTGCCCCATTCTAAGCTTATGTTGGGGTAGTGGAATAAGAGGTTTTCTACATCCACACACACACAATGAAAACAAAACAGGACCTCTTTTTGGGGAAATAAATCTAGATAAATAAATAGAGGGGGATAGGGAAATAAATAAAGATAAGAAAGCCTTCTGGGTTGTAATTCTTCTTTAGTTAGTATCATATACACAGTGTGTGAGGGACGTAGGGTAGGGTAGCGACCAGGGGCGTTTTTGCCATTAGGCAGACTAGGCAGTTGCCTAGGGTGCCATGAGGGGAGGGGGCAAGGGGACGGGGCGACCACCAGGCATGCTTTAAAAGGATGCCAGGCTAATAAGCATAATATGGTTAAATACATTATACTTATCCTCTATAACTAGAACTGAACATTTAAAACACATATAATGTTATTTAGTTTAAAAACAGTTCATAATTTTATCCCTTCGGGGGCACCATTTTACAGGAGATTTTCCCCGCAGCCCTTCCTTACCAAATGGACCCGTAAGGGTCCATTTGGTAAGGGGGGCTCCGGGGAAAATCTTGCCTAGGGCTCCAAATTTCTTAGAAACGCCACTGGTAGCCACCCATGAGTAAGAAGAGTTATTCTGTGTGCATAGAGCCCACGCATGTACTACTGGGCTGTCGATGGATGCTTGTCATAATCATCCTGTTCTTCCCCCGCCAGCCGGCCAGGCAACAGGCACACTGGCTGGCTGGCAGTTGCCCTGCACTACCAACACCCGGCAGCCAGACTGGAGCCAGCCCTACAGCTGTCCAGCTTACATAACAACACTGTCTGCAAGAAGTCACCTCCCCAAAACCCCCTCTGCCACTTTATAGTCTATCACCGACAACACCGTCACCACACCGACATGGACATCATAAACACGATCTGGATATGGAGTTGGGAGCCAAAATGACCCTTACGGGTCTGTAACTAATGGAACCCAACGGGCCTATAAGGATCCTTTTTGTTCCATTTGTATACCTTGTTGTTTAAATATCACTTAAAAACAAGAATGACCGTTGCAGAAAGCTTGCAGTGCAATGTGTGCCGCCCGCAGCCTCAGCCTCGGTTCGCTCTTCACGTTGCAGCGTGCAGTGTATGGGTTTTATGGGCAAGTCTCCCATTGGCTTAGAGGACGCATAAAGACGAGGCACGGACGCTACTATAGAGGTAGTAGCAATTGTAGCAATTGTAGTTCAGGCGCTTTTCAAACACCTGGCAAACACATAACAACAAATGGGGTCGTGAAATTAAAAACGACCGACTCCAATCATTGTGACTCGTTAACTCTCTGCAAGTTAACGAGGCGATGCAGTGATGTAATTACTAATTTAACCACCCCTCCCAGGCAGCAGCACCAACCCCTCGCTATCGAATTGTCAGGGTCCATGATGGAGCGAGACGTGAATTAAACCTACATGAATGATGACCCAGTTTCATCACCGTGGCTGCTCTCTTTAGGTGCTCACAGCTGCGGGATACAGAATGTTCCTTTCCAGAGGTGACCAAAGAGATAGAACAGTGTCCTTGGCCATGTGCCGAGCACAACTGTGAAAATCTCTCTGGTCATTCTGATGTATACGTCTGGTATTATATAGCCTATTTTTCTTCAAATGTTTTTTTTGGGGGGTCGCACACAGGACATTATATACAGTACTACTGAAAGCAGAAATCTGTCCTACAAAGCTGTCGTGAAGGCAAGCAGAACAGAGTGCTTGTGCAAACATTTAGTTGAACACTGAACCACTAAAAGAATGACAACTCCAGAATCTCTAACAAGGATACGTTGGATGGAACACTGTACCAAGACTGAAATCCTATTTATCCAATAAAGCATTGCACATTCTTTGTGAAATGCATTCTTCAGAGAGAGCATTCCAGGCGCATGCTGGTCTCTGTGTAACATGCATGCAGGTGCATGCAAAAACAGGCACACACACATGCACACACACGCACGGCACGCACACAGTCTGCCAGCACTTTCCCTGCTGTCATTCAAGCTGTTCAATCTGACAGTCAGCCACCCTTGTACCACCCATTGTCTATGGACCCTTTTAGCTGGTCTCAGATCCAGCTTCACTGCAGGGAGAAGGTCTCTCAATTCACTTCAATTCACAGGTCTGTCTGCACACTGAAATCAATAATTGTGCGTCCGTGTTTCGCACACAGCTCTACTGTACAAGCACACACATGCTATAGAGCTCCTAAATAAACTGCTCCTAAATACGGTAAGTTAGGATGGGTAAAGGCAGAGTACAAATTTTTACTGACAAGAGATACCCCAGGGGGCTGTGGCTATATCCGGCGCACAACACAGTGCAAGTAAGCCCTTATATCAGACATCACAATAAAAAACACTTCAGCAACACTGAACGAGTGGCACTATAACATTGTGCCAGCCTAGGGAGGCACAAAAGTGGACATTTTAAAAGCTGTACTCGATCCGTTTCATTTCAAGTACCCCCAGTTAGGCACGCACTATTTTATCTGTGGGACCCCAATTTATACTGTAAAATCAATATTAGTTAAATTCTGAGAGTATACTCTCAGAGATACAGACCAATAAGGGTCAAGTTTGGTTCTAGACTATCATTTAGCTGGGTTCCCCGGACCCCACTTTTGGAAATGATTTGGATTAGCAGGCACCACAGGAGAGCACAGTGTAATAGTGATATTATAATCACACTACCATGGCAGTGAGACCGTCAGCTTTTAAAGATCTGAGATCGGTCCTGTTTAGACAGCCTGATCCCCCGAAGCATTCCTGTCATATTATTCTTCTAAACTTTGAGTGAATTAGACTGGACGCCCAGGGGGCAGATGAGAGACGTGTGTGGCCGCGTGTCCTGTTTGATATTCCGAAATACTCCAAAGAACAGGCATATTGATTCCAAAGAAAGAACAGGCACACATTCAACACCGGAAGCAGTGGGGTAACCAACGCATAAGTTGGCAATCTGGAAGATACCAAAATAGGCAGTACAATCTCATAAAAGGCTCTATTTTTACACTCTGTATAGCCTGCTTTGCACTATACTACATTGCTGCTTCTCAACCTGTATCGCAAGTCGGCCCCAGGATGGAACAAATAACTGGCGAAACAATTTTATATATAACATTTAATATTAAAAAATTTAAAGTAGGAGGGTTTCATTGATCCAAGGTGATCATACACAAGATTCTACAAATGTCTTCTAAATCCTAACAGTTATCTGAAAAAGGCCATCAACTGAACATGTATCTTAGACTTTACACAAGCAGAGATATGAGTTTGAAGACGTATGCTGTATATAAATTCAAAGGGCACTCCTCTGACTGTTACACGGAAGCCCATTATATCCACACATGCTTTCAAGATGTTCATGTGATATCATGACATAAAATGAACATCCATGTTGCGGTTATCATGACCAAAATAATTGTTGATTCATGACATTATCATAATAATCAAAATATGCTTTAAACTGACACTTTTGTAAACCACTTGAACCCTGGTGTCCATGTTCTTTATTTTTGGTAAATACATTTGCTAGAGTACATTAAGCCTATACGGCACATGTACCGTTTGTGGGTACATTCACAACATGTTGTATGTATGTACAACACGTTTCCAGGAGGCTGTGGCCGTCTGTTCACCCACTTGCCAGGAATCCAATAATGGGGGAACCGAGAATTTCCTGGGCTTGTGTGGTAGTTGCCTAGTAGCAAACTGGCATAGTGTGACATATAGTGGTATATAGAATGCCACTCTACACTGTGTCTCACCTACAGATTCCACACACACTCTACCGATGAGAACCCAAGGTCGACTCTATTCAGCATCCCAATGTATAAAAGTGAGTCAAGAGACGACTGCATGAGATTGAGATTGTTAAGATACTTTTTACATCAACAGATGACTTGAGTTAGGCATCCAATTAATAGTCTAAGTGCAATCTCTTGCTCTCTCTTTAAGTTTTCCAGTGTACTGTAGTAGTATCATTAAGAGGACCTTGAGAGGACCAATCACTGGCTGACAGTGCCTGTGATCTGATGCTATGGGCAGCAGCTACACACACACACACACACACACACACACACACACACACACACACACACACACACACACACACACACACACACACACACACACACACACACACACGATGTCATGTCCAGACAGACAGTAGCAGCAGCAGTTTGACACTGTTTGACATGCATTCATGCATTGTTCTTAAGTAGACAAGTCTGGACATTTGGATTCGTGTTACAATGTTGCTCCTTAAAAAAGGGCGTGTGTGTCATGGTGATCCATGAGAAGAAAACAACTTCTTGGGAATGACGAAAGTAAATACATGGCAGAGGAGCCTATTCATTGAATTGCTACAGGTTTAACACTGACCATATCAAGCCATATTGATCCCCCCAGGGGTTGCATTGCCAACTCGAGAACATCCCCAAATTCCCCAAGTATTATATACGCCAACTAACCTTCATAATGCCGCAAGGTGTGTTTATTCCTCCATGGCTTATTCGCTCAGCAGAATTGTCACGGCTCCTGCCGATCCTGGGGCTGCCGTGGAGGTGCTCCTTATATCGTCCATTGGTATAAACTCCTTCGGCCCCATAGACCACAGCTGGGTGCCCGGTGGCACCACCACCACCTCCATGGGCAGCAGCGCTCGAAACGTCCAAGTACGCCCTGTGGTGGTGGTGGTGTGTTGCCGGCGGCAACACCACGGTGCTGCCGGCGTGATCGTTGTTTAAAACCGCGATGTTTGTCGCGCCCTGAGCCGCCGGATGGTGAGGGGCGCCGATGGCAGCAGCGGCAGCGCCGGGGTCTAATAAAAAGCGTCCCGACACAGCCTCGGATGAAGCATGATGATGTACCCCTGCCATGATCCACCAGTGTTACAGCACGACCGTCAATTATTATTGGCCATTGTCTCAGAAGCAGAGGAGGGGGGCTCGTTTTTTCTTGAAAGTCTGCGGACGTTTAGGGGTCGTTCTCACCATCATCACGGGCTCATCGTCACCATCAGGGCGAACCTATAGTAGGTATAGATAGGACCAGGAGGCTCGTCGAGGTCGGTTAATGAAACGTGCAGCAGCTGATCAAACTCTTCCAAACCTGGCTGCAGCAGCTTCGCCTGCGATCGGGGGGGAAACTATCGCAGACTAGACGGCGTTTCCCTCCCTGCCCTCCCCGGATCCTCCAGATTAGCTTTCCGCGCACGTCCAGCCCCAACCCCGAACCCCAAGACGAAAACAACAACAACAACTGTAAAAGCCTGTTTTAACGTCCTAATATAAAAAATAATAAAACCACCAACGTGTCTAATCTCACTCACACTTTCGTCTTTCTTGTGCGAACCCTACAACAGCCTATACAAGCCATGGGCGCCCGTGTTGTTGTGTGTGCACCGCCGCTTCTACTTCTGGTGACTCTTCTGTGTCTCCACGGATGGACCACTGACTGTCTTCTGCTGCTGCTGCTGCTTGTGCAGCCGAGCTTCCCCCACGTGCATCCGCGGGAGAAATTCAAGACCGTGTGCGCGCAAGACAGATTTTACATTGTTTGCCATACAGGGCCGGATCTAGGCATGGCCAGGGGTGTAGTGGAGGGGGGACGCGGGGGGACAGAGTCCCCCCACTTCTCACATCTAAAATATTTTTGGGTCTGAAAGTGAAATACATCTTGATGACATCATCAAGATGTGTTTCACCATGTTAATTTGTTTCCTTTTTTTCTGAGAGTGTACAAATGGAACCAAATGGACCCGCTAGGGTCCATTTGGTTCACATTTGTACACTCTCAGAAAAAAAAAACAAATGGGGGGAATTCCCCTTTCAGAGGCGTGAGGCGTCCCCCCACTCTAAAAGTACCACAACACTGATCATGGCATGCAAAACAACCCACATTTCAAAGATATTTCAAATTAAAGTGCTTATAATTTAAATTATTTGAAACACTACGCTACTAACTAACTACAATAGACCTTTCAGTAAACCCCATCCCCAAATTGCTATGGTCCAATCACAGCTAAGCATGACATGTGATAGACGAACCTCTCCACCAATAGTCGCCCCCATGGCCCGTACTATTTTCACCTGGCCCCCCAATTGGGAAATGCTATATCCGGGCCATATATGCATGCAGTGAGTGCACGGCGTACGCGCGCTCACGCACGTAAAACAACAACAATAACAAGAAGTAACAGTGCGTGAGTCACACGAATTCACTCACAACAACAACATGCACGGCACGCTCACACACGCACGCAGGTAGCAGTTCCACAGTCTGTGGCGAGGCACGACACGCACGGCCGCACGCACACGGGGCGGGGACCAAGCAACGCAACCAAGTTGCCAATATATTTTAGATTGATTCACGCAGTGACAGCGTGCAGCCCGAGTGAACAGACACTTGAAGGGTGTTTGTTCATTTTCTGTTCAACTCAAGGACAGTTCCATTTAATACTCAAGGCTGGCTGATATGTAGCCTTGAGTATCTCATCATGGGTTCTCACAGTGGGGTCCGGGGAGGGGAGGGGACCCCTAGTGGTAGCCTAGTTGAGGGAGTTCCAGGGAGGGTAGCTAGCTAAATTAGATAGGATTGGCTCTATTTGTACACTCTCAGAGTTAAAATACCGGTAACATTAATTTTGTAATATAAACTTGGGAGTCACCAAATACTTTGGTATAGCTTAGTGCACATATGTCAAAGTCAAGGCCCGCGGGCCAGATCCGGCCCGCAAGATGATTTAATCCGGCCCCAGGCTTGTCCCTGGTGATTCGATATTGATATCATGGCACTAGGAATTGCGATTTATTGGCATATCGAATTTTTTGCCCACCTGCTACACCTATATTGAGCCTACCCTACATTGATGCATGTAGTTCATGTACCTCTTGTCAACAACAGGTAGCATACCTCTACTTTCACTTTCAGTAGATTCTGTCAACTTGTGTGGGAATATATAATTTCATGGGGTTAATTAGGACTATAGTAGGTATTCAGTCTAATATTTAAAAAATATATATTTAGCCATGTGCTGTCAAAAAAACATGAACCTTGAAAAAAGTTGTTCTTTATACTGTAGGCTAGAAGGCAAAAAAGTCACATTTTTCGTTAAGTATCGTTGTGGCATATAACTAGGGGCCTTTCATGATGTTAAATGTATTCCAAACATTAGTTTTGCTCAGAAAACACTTCTTGGGCTAAAAACAGCCATACCTGTCATTACAAATGTGTTAGTCCGCAGACTTACATGCATTTGTTGGGCCAACAAAATGCATGTAATGGATTCAGCATCATGAAAACCCCCAATAGTTAGATACACTGCATGCTACGTGCTCAACATTCTAGCATACTCAACATGTACTCAACATGTCCAGGTTCACCCTGGGGCATATTGATCATGGCAATAATAATTGCGACATATTGAAATATCGTTGTTTTGTTTTGTTTTTGCCCACCCCTATGCTAAATGCCTACATTGGAAACTGAAAACCGAAACTGGCACATGAAATTGATATTTCCAAATCACTGCTAGAACCGTTTTTAAAAATCTCTCTTATCAGGGTCCTTGACATTAAAGGTTGGGAATGGGAACCACTGATGTAGCCTATTACGTTGACAGGCACAGCGCAGGGAGCTCTATTATTGTTTGCCTAGTAGGCTATCATACGTTTAAGGACGGTTGACCTCATTCCTCTAAGGAAGGTCACACGTGTCTGTTTAGAGGGGGGTTTGGGGAGCATGTGTTGTGTAGGGAGGATGAGAGAGTGATGACACACGTAGCTTAAAAAGCTCACTTATTTGTTGGGGAAATGTCCTTGTACCTCCCTATAGTTCAATTAGTGACGCTGACAAGCACACAGGGCTCAATATCCATGAGATGAGGTTTTGAATTATGTTCCTTTGATGTTCATTCACTCATCCATTTGTAAGCATCACTTAATTTCTTATTTTTATATGAGCTATATAACATTAATTGCCTATCCAAGCCCTGCCGCCGGTATACATCAGGTTGGGAATCAGCTTGCGGAAGATCGCAGGTTGAGATTTATTACCTCTCTTTCTCTCTGACAGAATAAAAGGGCTTAATGCAAACCCTGTATAAGTTGGACATGGAGGCAGAGAGACAAGCTAAAGTGGACAGGCAGGCAGGTGAGTGAGATCTGAGACAGAGGAGAGGAGAATTAATTCAAGCTAAAAATCCAAAAAACAAACACCTCTACAAATAGCTCAATAGCTAAATGCCAAGGGAACACTGATGTGACATTCGTAAAGAACAAACACTAGACCATAATACTGGTGCCTAGAAGTGTTTACTACCACAGCAGCATGTTCAATGATCTGACGATGAGTGCAGTGAAGTGCTGGCAGGTGGCGTTGACTGGCGAGAATGCAGAGACTCATGGGAACAGGTGAGCCCAGATGGTGAACTGCAGCCAAACCCTATATAGGCCAGACAAATGCCCATATACATATAGTATGCCCACAGAGAACAGAGCACATGTAGACGAGACATACTGTCAAATAGAAAACACAGCACTGAGAGGAGGAACTGTGACAAACAGAACCTTGAAAATGAGCAACATTCATTCATCTCACTCACTCACTCACTCACTCACTCACTCACTCACTCACTTACTCACTCACTCACTCACTCACTCACTCACTCACTCACTCACTCACTCACTCACACGCACGCACGCACGCACCCAACACACACACACACACCCACACTCACCCAGACTCACACGCACAAACACTACTTTTCCAGACACATGTGACGTGTACAAGCGCCTTTGGTACAACAATGTAGGCCTACCGGTATAAATTTGGTGAGTTTTTTGTACTCTTCAATACTACCGTTATTCACTTACAGACAGCACGTCTTTAAGTGACAGTAAGTCTGTAAGTCTATATTTTAGAAGGATATATATCAGCATATATCTCGAAGTGTGATGTGAGAACTATAATGGGGGATGAATCCCTCAAATCAGCCCATACGTCAAGCCAACTCACACCATCAGGCAAATAGTTCAAGTTCATGACAAGTCATGAGCAGTAACCAGAGATAATATAACCCCATTTATAATCCCACTGAGGGAGCAAATCAAATTTACAGTCCATTTGTATGAGAGGAGTCATTTGAAGCAAGGAGCATGAACGCAGTTAGTGTCTGCTCACAGCACTCAAATACGAGCAAGACCAAGCCGAGCTCTCAGTCTCTTCTATAGCCTACTAGTTTCAACGTTGGGTTTGGGGACCAGTTACACCATGGGCCCAAATGGAAGCTTATTGGTTCCTATACTAAATTTGTTTGTGATGTTTTGCATTTATTGATAGGTACAAGTGGAGAATGACAGGAAATAGACCTTTCATTAAGCCCCGCGCTCTCACCAGTGTCCACCCAAGGCTAGGACACTTTCCAGACGGACTCCTTCATTCCAATGTAAATATCATGGACATTACACATTAAATACTCGTTCATTTTTGGAACCAGACCTTCAAAATCTCTTCCAAATCCATCAACAAGGCATGCTCTATGCAGTGGAAAATGTGTGTGTGACATTTTTTAAAACAATGTTTATCATACAGGAAAGCTATTGGTGGTGTCAGTGGTTTGTCTATCACAGGTTATGATTATCTGTGATTAGACCATAGCAGTTTGGGGAGGGCCCTTACTGAAAGGTCTATTGGAAGTGAGAAGGTGGGAGACATGTAGCAGAGGTCGTCGTGAACGCTGAACGGTACTTGAACATGCAACACACTGTCAGGCCAATTAAGGCTATATACAGTATGTGGCATGCGCCAGGACCACTTGGCCACAGGCGGCAGCCCTGGTTCCAATACTAGAGCCATATAATGATACTGTCTGTATGAAAGAGTCAGGATTTCATGCAGGTCCATTTGGTTCCATTGACTGCGTAGGAGGGATGAATAATATTCATAATGTGGACGTGATGCTTGACGGAATGGGAATGGAATGCAAGCTATGACAGGGTGTCTATGAGGATGAGGAGGGAGATAGCAAACTCCTCCCTCCCTCCCTCTCTCTCTTTCCCTCCCCCTCACAGGGCCATGCATTATGTATTCTCAGAAATAATTCAGCAAAAGTCATGCCTCCCTCCCTCCCGGCCCAGCCGCCTCACTCACCCCGATGTGAAAAAATGTCTGTGATGAGCAGACACTCCACAAACTCAAATAAACACCAGCTACACGTGGACAGAGGCCGGAGGCTCTTCTCTTCTCACGTACTGGTTCACAAGATGTAAGCGCACACGCGGACATCTACACACACACACACACACACACACACACACACACACACACACACACACACACACACACACACACACACACACACACACACACACACACACACACACACAGTCTCACTGAAGACTGAGGTCTCTCATCAGGCTGCCCACAAATATGCAGCACGCACTACTCTGTAAAACACATCTTTGCTCAGGGAAGATATCCTGCGATGGAGAATCTGTGCTGGAAAGGGGTAGCGAAACATACTACTTTAATACAGCCCAAGAAATAATCAGGAGAGAGTAACAGCAGAGGAAACATACATGGAGGGGGAGAGAGAGAGAGAGTGACAGACAGACCAAATGAGAGAGAACTAGAGAACTAGAGAAAGGCACAGAGGGAGACACAGAAAGAGCATTCTCAGCACTCCAAAAACACTGGGAAAGCATTGGCTCACTGTAAATAACACATTGAGGTTGGTAGTAGTTTCCTGTGGCAGGATGTTGAGTACTGTGTTGTACCACTCTCTGAGTATATTGTGCTGTACCTCTGTCTCTCTCCTCTTCACTGCCATGAATGCCAGGTATACGGTCCATACAGTGTACTTCGCTTGAGTATTTCCAATAATAACTACTCCAGTACATCTTAGATCCACCATTACACTTATTTCAAAAGTATTGTTACTTTGTAGATTTTGATTAATATAAAACATGCAACCCAAATCGTACAACTGATGGAATTCACTAAATTAATTCTTGACTTTCTTAGATCCACCATTACACTTATTTTAAAAGTATTGTTACTTTGTAGTTTTTGATTAATATAAAACATGCAACCCAAAACGTACAACTGATGGAATTCACTAAATTAATTCTTGACTTTCACCGTTGTATAGCATTTCAATATTGCAGTACTTAATAGTACGTAAAACATTTGAGTACTTCGACCATTCCATACAGTTTGGCATACAGTGTGGCACCTGCTTCTGCATTGACCAACCCCCCGTCCTGGCCAAACATCAATCCATCTCTCATGTAGGTTAGATGGTTCTGTTCTACACAGCAATGTCCTCACTGATAAACTTAAATGAGAGTTACACAAATGGATTTACATTACCACTGTGTATTGATGATGCCTGGCTATTGATCAGGTCAAGATGAATGAAGGAGATAGAATTCAAAAGCCCCTGTAAGCACCTGAGGATGCATGCCTATTCAGAACTAGCAGAGAGGATTATTGGCCATTACCGTACCATTATGCTTCCTTTTCTTGTAGTTTCAATTACAATACAATCTGTTCATGCCATTTGTTCATTCCATTTGTTCACAGCACACCCAGGATCAATTATTAAAGGGTACATTTTATTTATTCGGTACTGGGAGTGATGCTTCCTTGTTCAAAAGTATATAGCTCTATTCTATCATATAGCAATATATACCTGTCTCTGTGGGTAGAAAAAACACAAAATAACAAAGAAAGTTGTGAATCCATGTTGAATAACTTATACATGAAAGGATAGACAGTTGAAACTGACACAACAAACGAGCAAACAAGAACTCAGACAACACAATATGTGTGTTGTAACTTGTGATTGAATGAAATTTGTCGGTATTTTGTTTACTGAGCTTGAGAGACAGACCCTGTTTAGTGAACACTAACTACTAACAGTGGTCGTACTATACACAGAGCTTTATCTCTTTCACAAAAACAAACATAAGTTTTAACAACAATGGCAACTTTACAGATGATGTAACAGCAATGACACCCATGAGTCACTGGCTGTAAGGGGAAAACGGTCACATTGTCCGCCTTTCAGAACCTCTGGCACGGCACTGAACAGAGATGTGAGAGGGCGCTGCCGAAGGCTTCATCATGGTGGATGAAAACCTCATTTCAATGGGGAATGTCCTGTGGTGGAACTTTGCCCCGGATCACACCAGGGGATGTGAGGGTGTGCCTAACCATGCTCTGTCACCGCACTTCCTGTGTCAGCTCGCATGACAAAACACTCCGGTGGAATATTATTCACACAAGCTTTCGATGACATTCATTGGCATTGTATTGGCCATTGGTATCTTTATTGCCTTCTTCTACAGTCATATCCACATAGTTCAGTGGTTTTCAACCTTTTTCATACCAGAGCCCACTATTTATTCAGAATTTGAGCCACGGACCCTGCACCCTTCCATGGCATTTTAGCCCCACAGACCCCAAAACTAAAGATTTCTTTTGCTTTGAAAACAACACAGTCAAACATACAGATCAAAATGACCATTAATCTTCTACAATCTCTAGTTGTGTAGATTTGGGCTAATTCAGATGGTGAATATTTTAACTCTTGAGAATGCAAACATGAAACCAAAATGGACTCACGAGAGTCCATTTGGTTTCATGTTTATGCTCTCAAAGAGTTACATCTGGTTAAACAACTTTTCATTGTTTATCCTGCGGACCACCTGAAATCCTCTGAGGGACCACTGGTGTTTCCCGGACCACCTGTTGAAAACCCCTGACATATACTCAACAACACCACAACGCAACACTTTTGTTTTTGCTCCCATTTTTCATGGGATGGACGTAAAAGGTATAAAAATCATTTCAGATACAAAATATTACCATTTCTCTTAAACATTGTTCACAAATCTGTCTAAATGTGTGATAGTGACCAATTCTGCTTTGCTGAGATAATCCATCCCACCTCACAGGTGTGCCACATCAAGATCTGACGTCACGATGATGACAGGTGTGCCTTAGACTGTCCTCAATAAAAGGCTACCCTGAAATGTGCATGTTTTGCTTGATTGGGGGTCTGGGGACTCAGAACCAGTCAGTACCTGGTGTGACCACTATTTGCCTCATGCAGTGAGCAAACACATCTTCTCATAGAGTTTATCAGATTGTCAATTGTGGCCTGTGGAATGTCTGTGTGAAGTTGCTGGATATTAGTGGGAACTGGCACATGGTTTCAAAATGGTAATGTATCTGGAATGAATTTTAGATACTGTATGTAAGTCCATCTCATGAAAAATGGGAGTGAAAACGAAAGTGTTGCGTTTATATTTTTGTTGAGTATAGTTCATTTAACACTGTCTTAAAGGGATACTTCATTAAAAAACAACAACTTGTCATTATGGTCTACTCATGCTCATGTATAAGTTACTCCATTCAGTATTTAGATAATTGATTTCATTTTAACTGTCCCATCCCCTTCCTATACAATATATACCTAAAAAGTCACCCCCTAAATACCTTACCGTCAGTGGTTTGCACTTCAAACACTTAGTTAGCACTAAGCAGATACAGTATGGCACCTGGTTTGTCTACACTGGCTGAGGTTATCGCCCGGCACCAGAACACCAGTGAGTTCATCCTCATCTATAGGCACTCATTTATTTTTAACAATCCGACCAATCAGACCTGTGATGACTCGTTCCACGTACTTGATGATGGTGCTGATCATCATGTGTGTCTGTGCAGTCATGTATGTACGCTGTCTGTACAGCCAGTAGAGGACAGGGCTCAGCAGTGCATCCCCTGGGGTGCTCCAGTGTTGGGGGTCAGGGGGTCAAGATGTGATGCTGTGCATTCTCACCACCTGATGTCTGGTCTCACATGCTTGGGTGTGAGCAGGGGCGTATCTAGGCATGGGCATGGTGGGGCAATGCCCCCCTAAATGCCCAGGCTGCCCCACCAAACATGATGGCATGCAAAACAACCCAAGATATTTCAAATTAAAGTGCTTATATTTAAAATGATTTGAAACACTACTACTGCTATGAACTAACTACAGTTGTGGCACCACTAAACCAACAGCATTTCATCATTCAAAACAGAAAACTCTCTGAGTCAGACCTTTAGCTTTATGCATGCTGCGTCTCTGTTGCGACTTCAACAACAACTGATGTTATTATTGATGCTTAATTTCCTAATAAAAGTCTGGTAACCGAAAATGGTATGGGTGCGACCTCCCCATACGCCGCCCTCATACCTATTTCTCCTGCCCCCCCAATTGGGAAATGTTGTATCCCCCCTGGGTCTGACTCTAGGTCTCTGAGCATTGTGTCAGCTGGGACAATGCTGAGCTGTTAGTCCAAAAACAGCAATATTGCCACCTGTTGGACATAGTGATTTATTGGAGTTTTATAAGTGATTGGCCCAGCAAACAGCAGTGTGGCAGATTGTGAAACATTACAGAACAGAGGTGTAGCGGCGGCACTCCGCGGCAGCCTACTATTAAATAAACATATACGCAAATAAAATGCAAAATGTACATGATGAATTGATGATCATACCCAAGGTAAGGTAACCCTAAAATGTTGGACACGATCATATCCAACCAAAACAAATATTATTTAGTTTTGGGTCTACAGGCTAACATGAAATTAATGGTGGTCCATGGCTCAAATGGCCAATAAATGGGCCTTGGTGTGAAGAAACAAACTATGGAAGCGTACGGTGTACACAAACCAAGAAAAACGTTGCAATAGTAATAACTGGATTTCCCTAGACTTTGGTGACAGCTAGTGGTGACATAAAGAATTGCACACAGAAAACACCTTTGTTGACCCTGTCCCACAGCACAGTTCCAGGGGACAGGGGGCTGTCCTTTTCCCTTTTACACCAAATCATTTAGCTGAAAACAACTGATCTACAAGCTCAAACGTGTAGAAAATCACTGTGAGATTGTAGATAGCCACGTGAATAGGGTTCATGTGGTTAAACCCTGTTTGATGAAAGATCCTTTTGAATGTGTGTCTCTCACTCCCGATCTCTCCTGTCATAATGGCTGATTTTACAATTGCATTTGCAACCAAGTGTAAAATGACCTGTCTTACTTATACTGGATCTCCGGTCCACTAATCCCTTGCAAACATTTTGCAAGCAGTCCACTTTGGATTTGGTCACTTCTTGTTTTTGTCAATTTTTGGTATTTTTTGGTATTTTTGGCGAAAATTGGTAATCTGGTAGAGGGTGATGCCAAACCATGATGATGCGAAGCCAGTGGCGTTTCTAAGCAATTTGGTAAGGGGGGGCTCCAGGAAAAATCTCTGGTGCCCCCAAGGGATAAAAGGAACTATTTTAAAACCAAAGAATAAGAAGAGAAGAGTTTGAGCCTCGCCCGTTATTTACAAACGGCTTTGCGAATGTTTGAAAAAAGAGAAAATTTGTGAGAACATGTGAGGGTAGCTCTCAGCAAATGCTTAAATATTTAGCCTCTGGAAATACCCAGAGGCTCAACGGCAGTTTGTCACGTTCAGTAGATCCTGTGATCATTTATGGCCAGATGTAATTTCCTGGGATTTTTTTAAATATGTAATCCCTGTCTTTCTGTACATCCCATGACCTCATGTGTTTTTATTTAAATATTTATTCATTGTATTTTTTTGTGTCACTTGTTTTTGTTTGTTGTTGTTTTTTTCTTGTGTGTAAATTGAAAACTCAAAAATAAAGAGCCTCTCCAATCATGAACCTTGGTTGGAAAAAAACAAGTTGTCCTTTAAACTCTAGTCAGTCTCTACAGCAGGGTGTGACTAGACTGGCGTCTCTCCGGTTGAGTTGAATGAACGCGGTGCCCTTTTGCGGCGGGACGTTCTTTTTTCCCCCCTGTGTAAACGCGTGCGTTGGTGCGACCTCAAGCTAGACAAACACATGAAACTTATGCGGCAGCGTGCACAGGCGTACGGCTTCTCACCGCTGTGGCTGCGCAGGTGCACGCGCAAGTGACACGCCATGTTGAAAGTCCTGCTGCAATGCTTGCATTTGTACGGCATCTCGCCGCTGTGGCTGCGCAGGTGTACCAGAAAGTTAGACGACACGTTGAAAGCCTTGCCGCAATCCTTACATTTGTACGGCTTCTCCCCACTGTGAATACACTGGTGCACCTTGAGGGATTCCAACTGGCTGAAACTCTTGGAACACTCTGTGCAGTGGTAAGGACATTCCCCGGTGTGGATGCGCTTGTGTCTATTATAAGACCCCAAACAAGAGAAATTCTTTTGGCACTCTTTGCAGTGGTACGGTCTCTCCCCGGTGTGGACGCGCCAATGTCTCCGCAGAGAGGCTAAAGAGGCGAAGCTCTTGTGACACTGCTGGCACTGGTGAGGCTTCTCTCCAGTGTGGGTGAGCAGATGTTGCTGCAAGTGGCTCAACGTGCCAAACATCCTGTCGCACAGTTGACAGCGGAACGTTTTTTCGCCCATGTGGCAGCGTAGATGCTTCTTCAGATTGCCCGCCGTGGAGAAACATTTGTCGCACCTGGTGCAGCCGAACGGCTGCTCTCCGGTGTGGGAGCGCATGTGAGTATTTAGGTTACCCTGCACGGAGAAACGTCGGCCGCACAGAGGACAGCCGAACGGTTGTTCGCCCGTGTGGGAGCGCTGATGGACCTGCAGACCGCTTCGCAGCCTGAAACTTTTCTCGCACAGCTCACAGCGGAACGGTCTTTCTTCGGTGTGGCGGCGCAGATGCGTCTTCAGATTACCCAACAGAGAGCACCGATAGTCGCACCATTTACAGCAGAACGGCTTTTGGCCCGTGTGGACGAGTTGATGCGATTTCAGATGAGTTGACTGATAGAAACTCTTGTCACAGAGTTGACACTGGAAAGTTTTTTGGCCCGTGTGAATGCGCTGATGCCGCCTCAGACTACTACTAGTGGAGAATTTACCGCCACACTGTTCACAGATGTAGGTCTTCTGCGTTGTTCCTGTTTGGGCCAAAGTCTTGGTAATCAGTGGTTCATCCTGGTTGTGCGGTTCCACTTGGCCTGTGGTTCCTCCTCGTTTCTGGGCGCTGACAGAACTTGTCGTTGGCCGACAAGGCGTTGAGGATGTTACCCGTTTATTCGTCATAAAGGCAGTGGGGGTCATTGCATGTGGCGTCCTGGCAGGTGAAAGGCGTGTGGAAACTCAGAACAGGAGGCCTCACTCTGACAAGACAGTGACGTCACTGCTTTCAAAAATACTGGTTACGTCAAAGCTTCTGCTTCAATGGGTGGATGAACGGACGTACTGCCTGTTCTACCCGGTAGATAAACCCTGTATTTTCGGTCGGTTTCTGATCGCCTCTCTCTAAACGTAAGCACTCTCGCACTAAAAACCTGATTTTCTCACTTTATGAGCTGACCAGACCAGACTGCTCTGACAGCACAGTGACGTCACACATGTTGTTTGTCTGGTGTGACTTCATACACAAGACAAACACCATTGTAATGCCTGTCTAACAACTTGTGTTGGAACATTTGGATTGGTTACTGGTTATCGGCCCTAATCAGTGGTGATTGAGGCTCAAACCGCTAGAAACTAGATCTCCACCGACTCAGGTCACGTCACCCTGTGAGGGCAACAGCCACCCCCACAGGGTGACTGTTAGGTCAACCTGTGAGGGTGACGTAACATAACAGTCACTGGTGGTGACTCACCATGTTCGTGCGTCACCACCGTAAGGTGGCAACTATGTTTCTTGTTAGTATGTTTCACTGTCACTATGTTTCACTATGTTTCACTAGTGACAGTAAAAAAACACACCCACACACTGTCCTCAATTGCAGTGGAATTTATTAAGGGAGCAGCAACGTTTCGGCCTATGCGGCCATCATCAGGCTGTATCTCAAAAAAGATACAGCCTGATGATGGCCGCACACAACTACGGTACTTTTATTTGGGTCAACTGGACTCTTTACACAGAATGTTTTGTCACTTTGCATGTATTGAAATAGATGAGCAATGTGAGCATTAATAATGAAAATTGACCTACAGTCAAAGCGAGCATATTAAACTATTGATCTCCTTTAAATGGCTGTAACATTTCTTGCTCGTGTATATTTGTCCCACTGGGAGGAGACCCCTGTGCAGATCAAGAACCAGGTGGAGGGATTACATCGACTCTCTGGCCTTGGATTGTCTCAGATTCCCCCAGGAGGAGGTCGCTAATTTTGTTCGGGACAGGGAACTATGGAGCTCTCTGGTGAAGCTGTTTCCCCCGTGACCCAACCTCCGATAAGCAGATGATGGATGAATGTATTTTTGTAATGAAATTCTGTGAAAACTAATAAACAAAACTACACCTTATATATCATGTCCACATGAGCGTTGTGGATCATTTGTAAACTAAGAGAGGATCCACACAGACAATGTCCTGCAAAGATTGTAAATATAACTGCTTCACTTCAGAGAGGGGAATAAAGCCAATGGACAGCAGTTCCTATGAATGTTTAGCCCTGGCCCGCTTGGTCTTTAACCAGCCAAAATCCTCACGTCACTCCCCTTCTCCGTTGCCCGCCATTGGCTCCCAGTCGCTGCACCCAGTGTTCAAAACTCACACTTGCATTCAAAGCAATCAAAGGGTTTCATAAAACCCCACAAGCCCTCCTCTGCACTCCGATCAGCGGACACAGGGGAGCTGGCAGTACCCCTGTTAAAATGCCTAGACAATGCTCCACGTGCCCCAAGCTCTTCTCCCTCCTGGCTATGGAATGCACTTCCCCCTGCATCAGAACCACAGACTCACTACCCATCTTCTGCTGAGGTCTGAAAACACTTGCGGTTATGTGTAGCCGTGTCTAGGGGGTCATCCCTAGGTTGTGACTAGTACACCGACTTTGACCCCTTTTTTAAGGTTTCCCATAGGAGTTGAATTTCAACATAGTACATGTTATTAGATTTGATACACTAGTTAGAATACGCTTGCTTACAATAGTGGCCAACTTGTTTATTTCATTGAAATATTCAAATACATACAAAACAAGATTGTGCCCCTACGGGGCACAGGTCTCCACCGTCCGTGCTCAGCAATTGATGATATTATTCTGATATATATAAAACACTAATGTCTTTTCTGAATTTGCAGCGATTAACGGGCCCTCCTAGATTCTTGTACCCAGCTCTCCACCGTCTGGGCTCAGGTTTGAAGGTCTACTAGTACTAGTGTATCAACTATAACCTCGTCATGACGCCATGACGGACGGCCTGCATGCACAGACAGACAGTCGTGGGACAGACACATTCGGGGACTGACGGGCTGCGTGTACAAACAGAGGGCGTTTTATACCCATGACCTATGACCTTCATACCTATGACCTCATCATGACGTCATCTCAAGCTTCTCAAGCTCAGTCTTCCCCCTAGAGACCTGTACCCAGGTCTCCACCGCCTGTACTCAGGTTTGAACGTTCACTGGTACTAGTGTATCAACTACAACGTCGTCATGACGTCATGACGAACAGGCTGCGTGCACAAACAGTTGTGCGACAGACATATTCGGGGGGACGGACGGGCCGCGCGCACGGACGGAGGGCGTTTTATAGTCCCCACCTTCGGTGGAGACAACAACTACTTCAGTAAAGTCAGAAGCAGCAAATCATGGAGGTAAAAGCATAGTGGAGGTAAATAGCGAAAGATGAGAGAAATGTAGGGGAGACCGGGGCGCGTTGTCACACTTTTTGCTTTGACTTGAATTGCTCATCAACCACACATCACATGATAATCAGCCCTATATTAGAAGGAAGCTTAAGGTCTTGGCTTGAAATTGGTGTAACCCTTTTCCCCATAAGTTATTCTATCAGGTAGTTATTAGCCATCAAAGTCACCTTGACACGTTGTGACAACCAGCCCCATCACGGGGTAGCTTGTCACAATGCACAGGGTTGGTTGTCCCTATAGGAAATCAATGGGGTTTCAGAAGAAAAATGTGAAATTTAAAAAACGTGTAACTTTTTTGTTTTTTAAGCTAGAGACACACAATAAGTTTTAAAATGACTAGAAATTAAATCTTTAATAGCTAATATACTTTTATAGTTGTAAATCATTATCATTTGTTTATTATACCTATTTGACATGTGACAACCAGCCCCGCAAAAAATGAGACAACCAGCCCCACATGATCATTTGACAAACTTTTAATGATAGCTGCCACATGGCTGCAGCAAGCAAATCCCACATCACATCAAAATGAAGCTATTGATGTCCTCTTTCTAACATGTGCATAGTTTTTAAATATCTAATATTCTACAACCTTTTATTACAAAACTAACACCAAAATCAAAAGTTCGTTTTGCCCCTAAAAAAAATCAATGTCTTCTCATATCAATGTGGTAGGTGTCTTCTAAAAAATTTCATGGTACAAATGAACCTTATGTCTTGTCACATGACTGATATCAACATGGTGAAACAGCGCCCTCTAGTTTGGCTGTAATAAGATTTGTGACAACCAACCCATGAGACAACCTGCCCCGGTCTCCCCTACAAAGAGGAGAGTAATTATATATCAATATACTAGAGGTCCAGTTCTAATAGTAACTAACTAGAATGCAAATGTGAAGTGTGGTTTCCCCAATGATGTTGTAATGGTGACGTAGTAAAAGAAAGTTTTACATCAACATACATCACCTTCCTTGCTCAGCCAATGGAATGATTATACATAAATCATGAATTATGTTAATAATATGCACCACAACAACAAGTGGTTGCCCTTCAGGCCCCTTACCTTATGTGCAGTGTGAACTGAAAATACTAATACAGTGTACCTACGATATTTAGCCTGTGGGCTAGGCTACTTGATCAAGGCAGTGGCGGCTCATGAAGATTTCCAAGCAGTTTATAAAGCCTGGTTATGGATCGGTTGAGCAACCCCCATCCATGACTGATTTCCCAAGAGGATCTGAAAGGGAGCTAGGCAGTGGCATAACTATGAGATGATGGGCCTCGGTGCCCTAGAATATTTTGTGGGCCCCTGACCATGCCATGAACAAGCAAAATGCGCACGTGTGCACACACACACACACACACACACACACACACACACACACACACACACACACACACACACACACACACACACACACACACACACACACACACACACATGCCATATACTAATACAAAGATACACAAAAATAGTATACAGCCTAATCCATTTTCACAGTGTCTGTACAGTATAAGCACCATCAAAAAAGTATGCACTCATTAGAAGGTCAGTCCTCAGTATAAAGTAAGCCTATAGAGTTCACTGAGTCTACCTTGTCCCGGATGCTGCTTCTTAAATGAATCATATCAATTACAGTATGTAAACTACTCTGTTCACTTCATGGGGCCAGTCCTATGGCGGCTCTCCTATTGAGAATGCATGGGCCAAAAGCTCATGACATGTTGCACACATGCCCTAAAATAGAACACAGGCTGCTAGGTAGCCTAGCCTAGTAGAGTGAATAGCAGATGAAAGTTTTCATTAGTAGGAAAGCCAATGCAGGGTATTGCAACTCTAGATTCCCCTAGGTGAAGGTGAGATTACCATAGGTGAGTGCCTAGGTAGGCCTACATTATAACTCACGCCTTACTCTTAATATTTAGCAGAGAGAGCACAGCACACTCATCCCATCCAGTGTAATAAATTAAGATGCAGCAGAATATTGCTCCCTCCCCCCTTCAAGATTCACCCGAAAACATGAATCTGGTTCAAAATAGTCTTAATTTAATATCATATATATTTAATATGAAAGAATGTAGCCCAACAGAGAGCCATATGGCTCCGGCCGTAAATGACCATATGCGTAGCCTACAAGTGCATACAGTATTCACAAAATTTGTGTATGCGAAACTGAACATAGGCCTACCATAAACTAAATGTGCTAACTGTTGACCTCCGTCAACCCTGTGTGAAGTGATCGCTGCTCGGTACATGCACTGCATTCGCTGGATGAAATCAGTGTGAAATCATTCAGGACAGTTCAATGGACATTAGATGAATTCCTAATGGACATTAGGAATTCATCTAACTCATTTGAGTGTCAAAATACTGTATACTGTAGGCCTACTTTATCTATTGATAACAACATCTTAAGCGACACTAATACATTTAAAAACACATTTTTATTCAAATCAATATCGACTCCAATTCATGTTGGATGATCTCAAAATAGACTAAGTAAAGCTGGACTATCTAAAGCCTACAGCACCATAGGATTCATTTTTATATTTTCTGTTGTTTTAAAATATGGCCAAAGTGGAATTCAAAGCTTTAACCCTGCCTTCAGTTAGCATCTTCCAAACTATATACTATAACTAATGTCCCATTAGTGCAGTGGTTCCCAAACCTTTCAGGTGGAGACCCAAAAGAGAATCTAGAGGAGGGCATGGCTGGGATCCAAACTAAAGAAAATAGCAGATCTATTTTGTGTTAATTGAATTTCTTAGTTTTCTTTTTTTTCTTGCTCATTTGTTTTGAAATGTATACAATTTAGGCCTACTTGCATTTTACAATTCTCTCTCTCTCACCCACTGTTTGGGAAACAGTGCACGGTGCATTAGTGTCATGTTCAATCTAATAAACCAGCACCACCTGCTGGACATAAGGCTATCCAGCATCATGGCTTTGAGTCTTTGAAGTTCTAGTTATGGGCTGACTGTCTGATGGTAAGAAACACTTCAGTGTATATTTGGTTAGGGATATCCTGTATCAGTATCGAAAAAGGTATCGGATTGGTTCTTTTTCCGTTGTAACGGTTCATGTTGGTATCAGCAAATACTGTAACAGTATTGGAAATGTACAACCCCAAATCCGTTGAAATTGGGACGTTGTGTAAAATGTAAATAAAAATAGAATGCATTGATTTGCAAATCGTTTTCAACCTCTATTCAGTTGAATACAACACAAAGACAATATAATTAATGTTCAAACTGATAAACTTTATTGTTTTTTGAAATTATACAATCTTTTGTAAATTGATCCCTGCAACACGTACCAAAAAAGTTGGGACGGGGGCAACAAAAGATTGGGAAAGGTCATGAATGCACAAATAACGCCTGTTTGGAACATTCCACAGGTAAACAGGTTAATTTTAAACAGTTTAATATCGTTATTGAGTATAACAAGACCATCCCAGTCGCTCACAATCAAAGATGGGGCGAGGTTCACCACTTTGTGAACAATTCTGTGAGAAAATCATCCAACGGTTTAAAAACAATGTTTCTCAACATTCAATTGCAAGGAATTTGGTGATTTCATCATCTACAGTCCATAATATAATCAAAACATTCAAAGAATCTGAAGAACTTGCTATACTAAAGCGTCAAGGCCGAAAACCAACACCAAACACTTGTGACCTTTGATCCCTCAGGTGGCTCTGCATTAAAAACTGACATCATTGTGTAAGGGATATTATTGTGTGGACTCAGGAACACTCAGAAAACCATTGTCAGTTTACATAATTTGTCGCTACACCTGCAATTGCAAGTTAAAAATCTACCATCGAAAAGCAAAGCCATACATCAGAAAGGTTGGTTTGAAAAAAAAACAGAAATGCCTTCTCTGGGTCCACTATCATTAGAAATGTGGACTCATCAGACCACAGCCCACTTTTCCACTTTGTGTATAACCATTTTAAATGATATTGTACCCAGAGAAGGCATTTCTGGTTGTTTTTCTAGTTGTTTTTTCAAACCAACCTTTCTGATGTATGGCTTTGCTTTGCATGGTAGAGTTTTAACTTGCAATCGCAGGTGTAGCGTCAAATTCTGTAAACTGACAATGGTTTTCTGAGTGTTCCTGAGTCCACACAGTAATATCCTTTACACAATGATGTCAGTTTTTAATGCAGAGCCACCTGAGGGATCAAAGGTCACAAGTGCTAGATGTTGGTTTTCGGCCTTGATGCTTTAGTATAGCAAGTTCTTCAGATTATTTGAATGTTTTGATTATATTATGGACTGTAGATGATGAAATCACCAAATTCCTTGCAATTGAATGTTGAGAAACATTGTTTTTAAATCGTTAGATGATTTTCTCACAGAATTGTTCACAAAGTGGTGAACCTCGCCCCATCTTTGATTGTGAGCGACTGGGATGGTCCCGTTATACTCAATAACAATATTAAACTGTTTAAAATTAACCTGTTTACCTGTGGAATGTTCCAAACAGGCGTTATTTGTGCATTCATGACCTTTCCCAGTCTTTTGTTGCCTCCGTCCCAACTTTTTTGGTACGTGTTGCAGGGATCAATTTACAAAAGATTGTATAATTTCAAAAAACAATAAAGTTTATCAGTTTGAACATTAAATATACTGTCTTTGTAGTGTATTAAACTCAATATAGGTTGAAAACGATTTGCAAATCAATGCATTCTGTTTTTATTGACATTTTTCACAACGTCCCAATTTCAACGGATTTGGGGTTGTAGCAGTGTGGGCACTAATTATCGTGTCATATTAGTATTGGAATATATATCTAATCACAGATCCAACACAGGGGTAAGGGGTAGACACTAGGGCAGTAAGTGAAATGATGGAGCATGTGGAATTTGCTTTGGTGTTGCTCAAGTGCACATTTGATTGAGGAGTCTGCTATTCCTGGTTAGTCAGTACTTGGTATCAATATTGGCTAACAGAAATTGTGGCATCGGATCGGAAATGTGCCTAATTTCGGTGCCTAGTATATATATTTTACCTGTGAGAATATGAAGACACAACACAGATCCACATGGCGCAATAGGGGACACAGAATCAAGACAAGATCTTCACTGCAAAATAACTGTTTACTGTATATATTTACTGTATATATAAACAACACCAGAAACAGAGAGACACAACACCAAAGCCTGTCTACAACAATCTTCGTGTTTTCTATAAATGGCCACTGAATGGCCTGGGATCGAAGGGTACACTATGCCATTATGCAAAACTGCCTCAGAATCCTACAAATCAGCTGCTGCATTGCCCTGTCACATAGCAGTATGTGCATCTGTGTACAGGTTTGTAGTGGGGGGGGGGGGGCATACAGAAAAATCCTCAGTTCTGATGAACTATGCCCCAGAGAGGAATGCAGTGCGTTCCTTTCTGGGGCACACATTTGGCGAAATTAAGTGCATATAGATGTCTATTTTGACAATAGATTTAGTGGGGAAAAACATGGGGGACAAGTATAGATCCCTGGGGGGTCCCGGTCACCATTTCTTCTTCCTAAAGACTAAATGAACACTGAGAGTCAGATGAAGGAGGGCAGCACAGCCTGCCGTTCATTAGAGTCACAACTGATCTTCCATTGAAAACTCTTGCTGGTCTGTCCAGGAGAGCGTCCGAGTGTAGCAGGAGTAAGGTTTCTCCCCATGCCGGTGGAGAGTGGTGTGAAATCCTTTGCCATGTCCAGTTTGGCCAGGGTCGGTGCTCCATTCGAGGAGGGAGTTCTGTTTCTGCACTATGGCGACTCCTACAGTTTGGATGGACAGGGAACAAAATGGTCTCTATGCACACAGAATAATTCCCACCACGTCCCTACTTCCTTCACAGGCTTTACCAATGATACCAAATAACGATAGTGTACTAATTTGTACACTATACAAGGGAGTTACACACCCATACAGGGCCATTTGAAACCCACTAGGGGACACTTTGAGACCCACTGGCATAGCAGAGCGTTTCCAGGGAACCAAGTCAACATGCGCAATAGCATCACCCTGACTCTGTTTGACCAGAATGGATCAGACTTCATTTGTATCAGTAACACCTTGTAGGCCCAAGTACCTTCCAAATTGGCGTTTGCATACTATAATGGTATATCCTTCCACTGGGTGGCTGGTGACATCACGTGTGTCAGTCTACACCCTCCATACGACCAAACATTGGGGGAATTAAAAAAGTAACTGCTGATGCTCACGAATACTCATGATGCACCTGGGTTTCCATCACGTATTGTTTTGAAATGTTCAAAATCAAGCTTAACAAGCAAGCAGCAAGATCTATCTGGATCATCATCCCAGCATCACAAACATGTAACAACAACAACTCACAAGGAGAAACACTTATGGATGAGAGTGAGTCTGGGGAAAACATCCTGCAAAAAATTGCACATGACAGTGTCTCCCACAGAAAACTTACTGTAAATGTAAATTTGTTTGTTTTTTCCCTGCAAGCAATATCGCTGAATTAGGCTCTAGAAACAAAACAGCTGACGGAGGAGTAATGCGAGGTAGCATTGATGAGTGGAACAGATGAGGTGGTGGTGTGTGTGGGGCTCTCAGAGGATGTGCAGGCAGAAATTCTTTACATTTGCGCTTCTCTATGCAAACACAAGACACAGCCCTGTGAGAGGGAGGCACAAGGAGCCCTGGTTTCAGCTGGTGAACAAATCCAAACACGTCATAAAATTGTGCACATGTCCCTCCCTATATGTATAGTATATATGTATAGTGCTGTGTGTGTGTGTGTGTGTGTGTGTGTGTGTGTGTGTGTGTGTGTGTGTGTGTGTGTGTGTGTGTGTGTGTGTGTGTGTGTGTGTGTGTGTGTGTGTTGCTGGCTGCTCCACACAGAGAGCCACAGACTGTTTAGGTTAGTGTACTGCATATGGAGGGTAACAACTGATTGAAAGCCCACTTTAGCACAACTGTGATTATATTGTCAAGCGCAAGAGCAAAAACTCTTCATTAAAAGTTCTAAAAGTCCTTTTGCCAAGTGGCAGGTTTCAATGTTGATAAATCATTTACAAAGAAAGAAAAATAAAAATAAAACAGTACAATTGGCTTTTCATACAGTAGATACTTTAGTTTTCATGTTTTTAAAAACCTTTCTGTTCAAAATCAACCGAAAATGCATGCACAATGTGAATGAGCTTCTTTTACTTTCTTTCTTTCTTTTCACAATACTGTAACATGGCAGTCAAATGGACACAAATAAAAAGTACAAAAAAAAGAAAAAACTAAAAGAAGTCACCAACATGCATGCTTTCATGCTGAAAGGAAAAACAAAACAACCATTTATTAGTAACATTTCACATTATAGAGCTATCTGAAGAAGAAAAAAAATAAACAAAACAAAACAAATGACAAATGAATGGAATTAAAAACCATGAGAAAGGGGAGTTGGGATGATGGGAGGCAGGGTTCATTTTGGTGTCATTCAGAGGCGGGGCCAGAGGTCAGTGGAGCGGCCAGAGAATGGGGCAGAGGTCAAAAGTCAGGACTGCTGGCCACTCCACTGGCTGTCCATGGGCCTAGAGGTGAGGGGTCAGGACTGCTGGCCACTCCACTGGCTGTCCATGGGCCTAGAGGTGAGGGGTCAGGACTGCTGGCCACTCCACTGGCTGTCCATGGGCCTAGAGGTGAGGGGTCAGGACTGCTGGCCACTCCACTGGCTGCCCATGGGCCTAGAGGTGAGGGGTCAGGACTGCTGGCCGCTCCACTGGCTGTCCATGGGCCTCCGCAGAAGCTCCTCCACGTGCCGGGCTACGTCCATGGTGTCGTCCAGGTCAAAGTCCCCGTCTGCATCCAGCATGGAGTCACTCCTGATTAGATAGTGAAAGCACAGATAAATTGGAAATGCTCCAGCAAAAAGTGGCTCAACATTGTACAGACAGTACTTAGTTTTTAATCTCTGTGACCCACATCTACACATATCTAATCTACACACTGTACACATGGAACCAAATGGGACCTTATGGATCCGTTTGGATCCACTTGATCATGCAAAGATATGCAGCAGCAAGAGGGATAATAAGAGTCAGGGATTATAAAAAGTGCCCTTCTGGGCACCAGCAGTATGGGTGTCAGGGTTGACGTTACATCAACTGCTATGTCACCCCCTTCCCCACTCTTCGCTGGTTCAAAGTTTGATCTTGAATGAATTAGTTTTACTTCTTAACTTCATATTGTCTATTAATTAGTTCGGCTTGTCCCCGGACCATTCTTTGTTCCCCTGCCTTTGTTCTTTGTTGTCCATACGGATCCCAATGGTGACCTAATATAATCCTTTTTGTTTGTTTGTTTTGTTTTGTCCAACAGTTTTCATCATTTTGTTGAGGAAATGCAGAGCCACATCACTCATAGCATCTCTGAGGATAGAATTCTGGATGAGCAGGACATTTGCAGCATTTTTAAGGAATGGGCCGGTCTTTTAAACTTCAATCTTAGCCAATCAGAATCCACTCATTGTGATCTAATGCCTACAGAGACCATGTGTGCTGATTAGCATGAGATTTGCTGTGTGACAAACGCCGAAATCTGCCTCATAGTGGTGCTGTAACTGGGAGATGTGGAAAATGCAGGGATAATGTTTTGCTATGGCCTGTAGGGAGCATGCAAAGTTATACACAGATTGATGTCATTATAGCGAGAATTTCCCTGATATAGCACCACTGTGAGGGGAAAAAAATAAGTAACATGTCCTCAGCCTAGTGGAAATGTACATGTATAATTTCATGGTTGCACTCTTTGTGATTTGTTGCCTTTTGTTGGAAACAGACCGATCATGCGAGCATTGGAAGCCGAATCTTGAAATGAATAATGAATAATGGTGCAAATCCATGTTGTTTGGCCTCGTGAAGACAACGCGTGAGTGAGAGAAAGGTAGAGAGCAGGAGTGAAGGTTAGGAGAGAGAGGAGCTACTGTAGATCAGTATGAGAGAGAAAAAGAGACTATTTTACCAACGCTATAACCCCACATTGGCTGGATTATTGCTCGCCAAGGCGATAACGTGGTGCAAAGTGCCAAAGTGAAGTGGCTAATTGCTGACTCACACGGGTGGGTATATTGCATAGGTGTGAGGGTGATTGACAGGTGCCGGGGATGCTCCATGATCCATGTAGGTGGGGTTCCCGCCCGCCGGGTCAGGGTTGGCTGTAGTGAACCTGTTGGGAAAGACGAGCACAACATGTTAGTACTGCCAAGCGCCTCATTATTCAGCACTAGTCAGTCTGAGAGTACAAGGCTAGTCTGAGGGAGCATCAGGGTGATAGGGGATGGGGGGGGCTGGTGGGGGTGTGGGGGCAGCACTTGGCGCTGGTGGCGTGCTGCTAACTAACAAGCTGGACTGTAATGATGAGGAAACGAGGAGCACGGGGAGCCATGCATGCTCTAATTGGCCTCCTTCAACAGTAATAGTCAACTAATGGTTGATCTGAATTCAGGAACCAATGCTGGATGATTGACTCTAAACACTGTCTCGGTGGAGGTCGGGGGGTGGGTGGGGGATTAGACAGAAAGAGAGGATGGCAGAATGGAGGGACAGGGCAGCGGTTCTCTCCCTCAGCTTCTCCTGGTCTCAGCTCTGTTTTTTTGTCCCTCTCCCTGACAGGGTTTCGGCAGATGGCCACCCACCCTACAGCACGGGTCTGCTTGACATTTCTTCCAGTTAATTGGGTTAGTTGTTTTCGATGCCGCTTTTGCAAACATTTCTTGAGGGTGAAATAGTGTTGCAGGCCTTTGTCATGTATGTGAAGTAACTTCACCCCAGGAGTTCTTAAAGGGGATTCAAGGGGTCCACAGCTAAATTTTGTTCATATATCGAAATCAGTTTAACCACTTTAACACGATGCGCAACAGCTATGTGTAAACAGCCAACCTAGAACGAGTTTGTAGATCTGCAATTTTCAGAAAATCTGAAAAAAAAAAAAAAAAAAAAAAAAAAAGATCTGACAAAGATGGACAAATCATATAGATTGTCCCTGGACACAAAATATTTGGGCCTCTTGAAATGTAAAAAGTTTGAGAGCCACTGGGATAGACACTTACTCTGGTACCACCTGCTTGATCTGAGGTTTGACATAGCCATCCACTGCTTTCGCTGGAAGAGATAAGCAGGAGACAGACGGTTGTGGTTGTCATACAGCTGCCAATACAGTTAATAAACTATACTGTTAATTTAACTGAACATGTACATGTAAGTAACAAGTCCACTTGGTTATATTTTGCATTGCAAATGGATAATATAAAACTAAGGACTACTGTGCAAGTTTAAAGTGTTACCAGAAGTTTGTGTCTGTGTATATATATACTATACAAACAAATAAAATAAGATTCAATTTATTGTCAATGTACAGTATGAATACAGTACAATGAAAAGTATTTTTCGCATTCCATCGTGTCCCATCCCATGTAAATGAACATGACACTGGTGTGTAGGGATAAAAGCAGGTTACGTACAGAGTGGCGGCGTGTAGTATTTGGAGAAGACCTCATCCTTGGGTCTGTCAGGGTACAGGAACAGTAGGTGGTTGAGGTCACTAATACGGTCCGCCAGAGAACGAATGGAGAAGTCTTTGGTTGTGTATGGCATGAGATTCCAAACCATTCTCTCTCCTGGGAAAAAAAAAAAACAATGATTAGAGTAATACTCATTGGGTTTGGTGTCCAATTACATATATGTTGGGGTCCTTGACATACTGTACATATACTGTATATTTTGAGAATGACTGATATATAAACATAGGGTTTTCAGTACAGCTGTGTATTGTACCCACCTGCTTTGTTGGGGTTTTCCGCCACCCAGGCGATGGTGATGCCACCGATCTCAGAGTCGCTGAAGCGCAGAAGGAACGTACCGTTGGGTTTAGACATCAGCATGTCCTGAGCCTGCTGCTTGTTCACAAAACCTAAAATAGCACTGAGAGAGAGAGAGAGAGAGAGAGAGAGAGAGAGAGAGAGAGAGAGAGAGATTGAATTTCCACGTGTTGTCTCTCATCTCTCTTGTTTTGTCTTAATGCTCCATATTTGCACTGCAGAAGGGGGATATCAGGTTGTTATGGAAAATTCAACAAGTGTGGACAGTTGGTTGTTACAGAAATGGAAAAGGTGTGCGTGTGCATGTGTGCATGCGCGTGTGTGGAAAAAAATAACAATAAAATGTTTTCTTTCTTAACAGTAATTCAATGGAGGAGTGACACTGATCATGATGTCTTCCATCACTCTCCTTACTTACCCATCATTCCAGTGTGGCTTGAGATGCTTTTTCGTCAACTCCATTACGCCGTCAAACCACTGCCAAAATGTGAAGTTCCTACCTGGCAGGCTTTCCTATAAGATGGGGGAGGGAGCTTTGTAAGCCATCTGTGCACATACCACTATGTTGTACATACACAGCAAAAGAAACAAAAACAACTGGAGTATACACAGGCGCTCTGAAGGTTATACGAGTTCCCAGAGGCCAGCCGGTCCACAGATAGAGAGAACAACATGTCCTCAATTACCTGGGTTCAGTTAAGATGCGGAAACACACAGCCATTCACAATTTGTGCATGTGTCTATATATGAGAGAGAGATGGAGGAAGACAGCGAGAGAGAGAAAACGGCTACACATGCACCTGTACATTGTACGTGTCCACGTTTTATTGTGCGAAGCGTCTGAAATTAGATGTTCCTGTAACCTAATGAGTGAGATGGATGGATGTAGTAAATGTGAGTGTACCACCCCAAGCGGCTGCTTCAAGCCAGCCGATGAGGCTTCCAGCTGAATTAGCCGGTGGTTGTCTGGACAAACAGCACCCAGGCCATCACCCACATGGGGTGCTCTGACTGACATCCCGCAGAGAATACAGGTCTTTATTTACATGACTTAACGGAACAACGACAATGAATAACTTGGCTAGCTTTGCATGCAGCCTTATACGGTAGTAGTGGTATCCTGAGGAGGACAGCCAGTGGGGCAAATTAAAAAATGCAAAGAGAAAAAAAACAAGAACAATGTTTAAAATAAGAAGACAATAATGGCTAGCTGCATGCTGGCCCTGTTGAACTGTCATGGTCATGTTGCGGTAATAGAGCTGGGCAGTCCCGCGCTCCCGCCCCTTTTATGACGTCGCCCGTGTTCCAGAAATTGAATTCTCATTCATTTTCCTCATAGACTTTTCGAAAACGGTTAATATAAACATGATTACGGACAAAGCCAACTCGGGTCGTGACAAATCATGACAATCATATTATCATGCAATATCTAATTAGAAGAAGTAAAAAATGGCAGGATACAACACATTTTGTTTCGTTTCCATTCTTAGAAATTTTATTTAATTGTCCCAAAACATTGTGTGTGACATCAAGATTTGTCACGCTCCGAGTTGGCTTTGTCAGCGGCGTAATCGTCTTTATATGAATCTTTTTCGAAAAGTCGATGAGAAAAATGAATGGGGAATCCATTTCTGGAACAGGGTAGATGTGGGCGGGACTGCTCAGCTCTTTAATCGAAAGTAATAATGCTGACCCTGTTGAACTGGGACCATGTCATGGTCATGTTGCGGTAGTCATCAGGGTTGTTGCTGCAGCTGCTGAAGGCTTTCTGTGCCAGGAACACCAGGTTCTCATCAGACAGCCCTCGGTTGCTCTGGACCTCGGCCTTGTACTTCATGTTGAGAGCGTCGCACAGCTGCGGCCACAGCACCTTATCAGGCACCAGGAAGGGCACCCGTCCCTGCAGAGGAAAAGGAGGAGGAGCTTTGTCATGTCTGGCAATAAGCAGTGTTGATTTTGATGACAGCTCATTTTGATTTAGGTTTAGTCAGTCTTTTGAATTTGGTCATATTTAAAAGGGCCAAACCACATCTACAGGTTGCCATGCAACTTGTTGCAAATGAAACGCTTTAGAGTACATGCATGTAGACGCATGTATTTGCAAGAATTCATTGAATCACTTGGGTTGACGACACCTCCTTTTCTGCACCTTTTCTGCAATGCTGTAACCCCGCTGTGACGAATGCTAAAACCATTCTGTTGAGTATCAACCCACTGGTATGGTTTGGTCTTAAATGTTGTAGTGTTTTGGTTGACTAAATATCATATGATTTTAGACGACTAAGTCTAGCCTGGTCTAGCCCTCAATGATTTTGGCCTTGGGGGGCGGGGGTGTCGTGGGATCCCCACGGCGGAAGTGCTGCGCTCTGATTTGATCTCACTAACGTGTCGTCATCTCCGGCCCCTCCCACGCCCGTCCACTGCTGTTCTACGTCACATTATTTAGAGCGACGCCCACCCCGGAAGGTTGACACGCCCCTCAAGGCCACTTTCCAACGCGCGTTAGTCCAGGCTTTCCGTTTTCGCGCAAGGCGGACGAAAATGAAAGCCTGGGTGTCGAGGCTAGACTAAGTCTACAGTCCATTATGACACCAAAAATGCATTTTTGCAGGCCTTGATTGTGTCATCATGCCTGATTTTACACTTGGTTGCAACCATATAAATTGGATCTCTTCTCCACTTCTCTATGTAATATTTTAGTTGTGAATGAAACTGAAAATATAGATCTTAGTTTTAGTCATCTTAGCTTAGTTTTTATTTAGTCTTTGTCATGGTAGTCAATGATCATTTCTCGTCATGGTGTTAAAGTTGATGAATTTTGTACTGTACTTACTGGCTCTGCAAATGCGTTGTCCCACAATACAGTTGCCGTGGCATTATTATCTTGGCTCCCATGCACAATCACCACAACAGGAAGTGATAATGTCTGCAAAGGGGAAACATAGGAGTCTGTCAGCAAAACCTTTTTTTGCTGTGCAACACTGACACAAAATGTAAAATATACAGTATATATCAGACTTAACAGAGGCTTCTCAATCTCCTCAATGTCTCTGTCTCCGTACCTTAACCTGAAACACAAGCTCGTTGCCACCGACGCTAAACTGGGATTCAAACAGGATGGTGAACTTCTCTTCTGTGACCGACTCTGCACCCCGCCGGTCCGACCGCTTGATTCTCTTCAGAGACTGCATGACAGAAGACATCGGACAAACACACACAACAAAATCCTCAGTTTAACGGCCCGGATATCGGAAGAGCCTCGAGGCTACCTGCAGCCTTCCAGTGACTTGTTGTGGGGGTTAGAGACAGAGCACTCTGAGAGAGGCCGGGAAACTACAGTAGGAACTGGCTTAACTATTTGATAGATTCACCCTGACTTTGGGAGTGATTGATTTACAACCGTTGTCTCCAAAAGTCGTTTTAGTTTTTTTTATTAATAAACTCAGATTACCTCACCACCACACAGTACCTCATTACCTCAGTGGTGAATGCACTACAATACCGAGCGAACCCCTCACACTTTACAACTTTAATTGATAAATGAATAACTTTAATGCATGTATGTCTGAATGATTCCTGAAATGTGAAAAAAATACATTTCTGTCAAATTCATTTAAGAAAACAGTAACATATCGTCAACTCAGTTTTTTTTTCCCTTAAAGTATTCGTCTTAAGCGCTCTTTGGATATTTGCATGATTTCACAACAGAGGACTTTCTATAAATTATTTCATTAGTATTGAGCCTAATGGGTACAACCCTACCGACCTACTCAATCTGTCAGGGTTAATTATCATAATAGGATATGAAGGGGAGAAAACATACACCGTATGTGGAGTGCTCAGCAGCATAGTCCATTATTTTCCTGCCCCTGAGAAAATGATACTTAAGAGTTGTTTTTACTTTTAGTTAAAAATAGCCTCTTTCATTGCCTATAGCTTGACTGCAAATGCGCAGTGCATGGATTCTTTTTGATTCATAGCACATCATTAAAATAACCTATGGACGGAGCAGGGGGATTGGCATATAATAAACCTGATGGTGCGTTCACAGAGGGAAGTGCAAAGATACAGCCCATCATTTATTGTCAATGTAAACCAGCGACGTGAAGCTATGAGGCAATTCTGACCTTTATAGCTGCTGGAAATGATGGAAATGCTACAAATTGAAGCTGAGCTGCATGGGTTCAACTTCCAGATGCTGGATTGTTGTTGTTTTTTAGTAGGCATGGTAGGATGTAACCTCACCCACCTCTGCCCTTGTGCTAGCCTGGAAAATGTTATTTTCTGCAAAGTGGCAACCATTGTGCAAAAAATGTATTAATTAGGCTTAACCATGAACTGCTGGCAGCAGTGTTGCCAACTTGGCGCATTTGTCACTCTATTTAGCTTTTTTTCAGACGCCCTTGCGCCAAAATTAGTGAAAAGCTCCTGGTGGAAAATCTAGTGTTTTTTGGCTGGTGAGTTGGGGCGAAATTGATTGACAGGCACCAAAGCTGAACGATGGACAGCTGGTCAACCAGATGTAACTCTTTGAGAGCATTTTGAGAGCAAATTTTTACACTCTCAAGAGTTAAAATATTCATCATGTGAATTAGCCCAAGTCTACGCAACAAGAGAGTGTAGAAGATAAATGGTCATTTCGATCTGTATCAAAACCCTAACCCTTCCAGGCCAGCTTCTAGCGCATTCTAGTGCATCTTGGATTTTGGCAGTTGGCAACACTGGCTGGGAGCACACCACCAAAGCCTTCACCCTCACCATGTTCCTGAAGTGGGCACTGAGAGTGCCTGTCGTTTGGTGGTACTCCATCACACAGTTGTTGTTGAGAATTTCCCCGCTGCTGTCACTGGAGGGGAAATGAAGCGAATCAAATGGAAACTCAAGTTAGTCATGCTGTGATGTGGTTGAAATCACACCACAGGAAATACATGCATCGGTCATTTCTGCACAGCGCAAATGAGTACGTAAAACCCCCTCCTCAAAATATTCTCTTCTTGGGTGGGACTGAGTTGCAATTATGGGCATGTGCAGGATGAGGAATGACGTTCCCTCTTGATTTCTGCTTGTGCAATCAAGGCCTCTAGTTCCCAGTGTGGGTGAAATACTATGCATATTGTATGGCTCTGTACTGAGGGTGAGATAACAAGACTTTATATGGGACACAGCAGATGGAAGCTAAGCTACTGCAGCATTCAGTTCATGGCAAACCTGGCTGAGTGACAAGAGTGGTGGAGTGGTTTACTTCAGTACTTTACTACAGTAAATTTGTAATGAGAAGAAAGCTTTAGTCACTTTACTATTATTATAAAACATTCAGTAGCCACTTCTGCCCTTTATACGGTTTGGCAATTTGAAAATAGATCATCCATAAGCTCACAATATGTCATGATGCAATGCATTGTGACCTTGTATATCAACTATTTTCAAATGAAAACTTGATACGGGGCATTCTGCATAGTGGGTACTTTCTACTTTTAGTACTTTAAGTACATTTAGAATCCAATGCATTTATAACTTTTACTCAAGCGCATTTGCACTCTGGGCTTCTATTTGTAAAGGTGTACTTCTACATTCCAGTAATTATATATATCATTATAACACTGCTGGAGGCTGCCTTTCTGTGATTGGCTAAAACGCTGCCTCATCCCACACCCCCCCCCCCTCTCACACATTAGCACCGCCTGTCCTGAGGATGACGTAGGTTTTGTTTTCATGATTTTTTGATAATAACAAAGTTCCGGACCATCTGCAGGATGAAGCAAGTGTCTGTCTGCAGGGAAACAGCTGCAGCATCAAAGTCAAAGCAACATAGAGGGGATAAAGGCAAAAAAATATAGCTAGATATCTATATTGATTTTTGACTCTATTAGCTTTAAGTAAAACAATTGAGTATTTTTTTCCACTGGCTGATGGACAACGCCGGCGGGGTTCTAACAGGCGACAGGAACGGTCTAAAAGTGGATTCTCCATATGCTCCATACATTCCTCTTAGACATTGTTCAAGTTCCAGCCGTGTCTTTGTGGTGAGCTCTGGTCAAACAGTGGGCCAGAGTTCGTCACACACAGCCATGAATTCCTGTACTGCACACTGACATACACACTGCTGCTGCGTGTCAATCGTGACATCAAAGCCGTGATTAATTATCGCGACCATAGGTTTGCGTTTTTTTCCCCCAAGAAAATATCCTGCATATCTTGTCAGTCAGGTAGGTCACACCTCCATATGGTGGCCAGTCCACACCTTGTGACCTCATGCCTTGTGACTAGAGTGATGACCAGATCCAAGCTGTTCATTTGAGGGGCGGAAGTATTGAATGTGAGGAACAAGTGGGGAACTGGGACAAACTTCAAACATAGCAGTCTTTTGGCTACGACAGTACATGCATTGTGGCCCCTATGGATTGATTCTGAATGATAGTGCCCCTCTCCAACTTCAATAATGCTCTCCACCAATGCCTTATAGCAGCGGTTTTCAACCAGTGGTCCGGGGACCACCAGTGGTCCTTGAGAAAGCTCCAGGTGGTCCCCAGCTAAACGATGGAGAGTTGGTTAACCAGATGTAACTCTTTGAGAGTGTCAACATGTTTACACTCTCAAGAGTTAAAATATTCACCATCTATATTAGCCCAAGTCTACACAACTAGAGAATGTAGAACAATAATGGTAATTTTGATCTGTATGTTTGTGGCTCAAATACTGAATAACAGTGGGCCCTGGTAACAAAATGGTTGAGAACCTTAGAGCCTTATAGTTAGAGGAGAATATTTCCCATGTTATTTTAGCAGAATTAAAATACATCTAGAGTAGCATGAAAAGAGACATGTGAGTGTGTGCGTGTGCACATGAGCTGTATGCATACACACACACAACCACACACAACCACACACACACACACACACACACACACATACACACACACGCAGCGCATGTCTCTTTTCATGCTCCTGTATGGATAGAGAAATGCACACACACTCAGACTCACTTCCGTGTGTTCTCGTTCTTCAGCAGGGCCTTGGCTTGTTGCTCGCTGATGATGGTGGCTTTGACCTGAGGAGGGTTCATGTGTACGTTCAGCTTCCCCCCCACCAGGAGGCGCACCGTGGCGGCAAACTTGGTCTGTGTTTTCAGCACCTGGGGAGGCTGTTTCTCTATGATGAAGGTGCTGAGGAACACACACACACACACACACACACACACACACACACACACACACACACACACACACACACACACACACACACACACACACACACACACACACACACACACACACACACACACACACACACACACACACACACACACACACACACGGCTTTGAGGAGGGAGAATTCCATGGGACACACACACCCAACAAAACACTGCTGATGGTCCTGTACCTACTGATCAGCTGTGATTAAAGATGCACTGAAACAGAAATGGTAACGGACTGGGGGGGCTTTACCCCTTAGCTACAGTACATTATCTTGTTTTTTCATGTTTTTCCCCCTGACCTATGATTTTTAATTATTATTTTTAAAATTTTCAAATGTATTTTTTTGTTGTTGGTAAGAATACAAAAAACAGTGTCAAAGTAATTACCGTATTGTCCCGAATATAAGACGACCCCTATTTTTCAAGGCTCATTTGTGTAAAAAGTACACTGAATGTCAAATAATACAGTCTTCAAATAACAGACGACTCCACTTTTTAGGATATTTCCATTAGAAAAAAACACTGTCTTATATTCAGGCCAATAGGGTACATGAATTAATCAAGGAAAAAAAAACATTTTTGCCACTAGTATTTTTTAATAATAGTAGTTAGCTGATACAGGTACAATGTACAACTCATATTTTAAAGAGCCAAGTTGCCAAAAACAGCCGGTCTAAGAGCTCACAATGTGGTGAGAAGTGGCGTGTTGTGAGCTTGTAGATCTGCTAATAATTTCACTATTTTTGGGCGCTGGGCAAAAGTCTAATCTCAGCTTTTGGTTTGTAGTTCAAAACTTGGTAAGCATTGCAGTAGTGTGTGTATACTAGCGAATAGCGTGTGCTGCTGCTGTTATCTTTCGCATGCAGCCCGTTCTTTGTCTCGCCATAAATATCTCTCTATCTCACTTTCACTTTCCTTTGCGTCTGTCTCCTCTCTCATTTCATTTCTTCCTCTGTCAGTGTTAGGTTATACGGTATTAGCCTCTCTCTCTCTCTCTCTCTCTCTCTCTATCCCTCCCTCCCTCCCGTTTCTGTGTTAATTGGGCGGTCTAGGTCAAGGAGGTCAAGCTGATCGCTCAGAGGTGCGTCAGAACAGCCTATACAGTACATTCTACACATAAGCCCTGCATGGGCTAAACACGAAGCTACACACAGGCACGCACACATGCATACACACAGACACTGGGGTGGATTCACAATGCTCTACATTGATACAACTATGCCTCTGTGCTGCTCGATCAATCATTAGGTTGATTAGACCACTGGCTGGGTCATGTAGTGACATCAAAACCTTTGTACATTTACTGAAGACAATTTCCAATTACAGAAAACTGTAGAAAATGTGAGTACCTTTTCGCCTCCACTGCTTGCATATGTACGCTATGCACATGCATACACGCACGCACACGCACACGCACACGCACACACACACACACACACACACACACACACACACACACACACACACACACTGATGCGAACCTACTCTGACATGTTTAAATAAATTCAAAGGGTGAGCTATAGCTGAAGTGGGTAAAGACAGCGTCTCAGAAGGGAAGGAGAAAGGCTGTGCATCTCAATGAGTTGGTTCACCTGCTTCATTACATCGATTTAACCACAATGACTTCTATATACTGGCATGTCAATGGGAACTAAGCAGTTTGTTGTTAAACGACAACCTCCCACCTGGGAGGAATTAAAGCCCTGCTTAAAATAATACAGTAGCTGAACTATTTCATCCAAAGTTACAGTTTTTACTACAGTTTTTTTTTTTTTATTTTTTTTTTTTTTTTTTGTTAAATCTTTGTAGAAAATAACTAAATAAACAAACAAAAATATCAGCTCAAAACACAAACACACACCCAGGCAGGCACGCGCGCACGCGCACACACACACACACACACACACACACACACACACACACACACACACACACACACACACACACACACACACACACACACACACACACACACACACACACACCTGGTGACCAGGGCTGAGATGATGTCTGTGATAGTGCTGTTGAGTTCGTTGAGCAGCTCTTCGATGGGACCAGGGATGGGCAGCTGTTGTCGGAGGTGTTCTGCTCTGCGGATCTGCTGCCTGTTGGACCATATGGTCTCTGCCAACTTCTCACACCTGGTGAAAGCATTACGCACAGAACACAAACAAATAAAAAAAATAAAATAAAAAATAAACATGCAATGTAACTGTCCAGGACTCATATGTGGATATTTGAAATTCTGCAGAAATGTGTCCTTGGAATAAATCAGGCTGAGACTGAAAAACTAGGTCTAAATATTTGTGAAATCAACCTGGGGGCACCTGTGCACCAACCTGCTGCCTCTGCATCAGATAACAGGTGCAGACGTTCTTGAGGTATGGTAAAAGCTACATTAAAGAGTAGTGTAGTTGTAGTGTCTTTGCACTGGTGTGTGCCATCCGCTTCAAATAGGCTAACTGCAGTGACACGGTCTGCCAGGAGATGTCCTACCAGACACCAGGGTCACAATGTCTCCATATACTGGATCTGAACTTCCAATCACTACCATGTCCTGCTAGTTATCCTATCACTACTACTACTACTTATATTAGTGTGTGTGTGTGTGTGTGTGTGTGTGTGTGTATGTGTGTGTGTGTGTGTGTGTGTGTGTGTGTGTGTGTGTGTGTGTGTGTGTGTGTGTGTGTGTGTGTGTGTGTGTGTTACATTTCTTTCTTTCTTTCTTTTTTACAACTGCCAAGTCAACAATTGACTCCAAGGCCACCACTCACTTCACATTATGGTGTGACTTACACCATACATACAGATTGGCTACATACACATTGGTCTGTACCCATTAATGGCTCCCAACCCACAGTGCTCTACCATTTGAGGTATTTACAAATAAGTGGTATTTCATAAAATAACTGCTGGACGGTATCATGACAGAGGATGACATGCGACTCCCTCGGTGGAGCTTGCTGAGGAAGTAGATTGTAGTTTGTAGTAAGTTATGTTATTTAAGTCCAATTCTAATGAGGACAGCCACGTTTTAGCTTTGTTATAAACGTGTGTGGGGAATCAAGACTTTTAAGGGCTGTTGTGCTCGGCAGTGGGGCATTGGTGGAAGAATGCACGTTTGAGCCGAATCTACGAGGAACTAGGTCAGAGGAGCTCCCTCTGGTGTTGTTGCATATTGGTTTCAAGCTGAAATTACATAGTGAAAACTGTCCAAATGTTGGTTTGACAAAAGGTCAGAATAACGTGTTTTGAGGGGCACTACAGTGTAAATGGCACTGGATGAACCACAAGCAGGGGTGGACTGGGAGCTCAAAACGTACCGGGCAATTTTGTCTCAGAGCGGCCCTCAGAGCGGCCCTCTGAATCTTTGTGGGGGCTCCGGGGCCTGAGCCCCCATGAGAATTTAAGACATAAGGGGCTCTGGGGCTCGGGCTAACTAAAATTAGTTAGTTAGTTTTAGTTAACTATATAAAAACCCTGCAATAGGCAGTCTCATTTGAAGAGGACAGAGGGCCGCCAGCACTGATTCGTGGGCCGGTTTTGTGCAGATTTTTTTTTTTAAATTAAAACACGACATTAACGGCCCCCGGGGGGGTCGGCCCACCGGGAAAATGCCCTGTATGCCAGACTGTCAGTCCACCCCTGACCACAAGGTGTGTTTTGAGGGGCAGTACAGTGTAAATGGCACTGGATGACAGCTCCAGCAATAGAGCCATCAGTGCATTCCTGTTGATAACTATAGAACAAAAAAGGTTTGTTAAGATACATTGACTCAATATATTGACCATTTTGTTAACAAATGATAATTAGACTAAAATGTTAGGGAGGGACTATCGGGGAAGAGTGCCAGCAGAACAAAGTAATTTTATGTTTGGGGAAAAAAACTTTGATCAACAAGCAGTGTGTCGCGTTGAAGGCCATTATGACAGCATCAATACCCCGCAGACAAAATCGACTGTAGATTTAATCTAACTAAAATCATGTGATACTCATGTGAAAATCGCCCGTCGAATAACGCCAGGCATTTTAAAAAGATCACTGGATTGAGCCTTCAAAAACATTGTGTGCACGTGCACGAAACGAGCAAGCGTGCAACAAAAATAAGTGACGCCGTGCTATAAACGACCCGGGGTTACACACTCTCTTTATCGCAGGTCGTTTTCTGAGCACAAAACGCCAGTCCCATTGAAAATGAATGAGAATGCACAATTTATTACTCGCCGTCTGTAAGCCCCTTTAAAAACTAAATGGAATGGACTAAAATCACAATGAGAATTCTCAGTGAAAATCAACAGTGTGTGGGAGGTGGGGGTTCTTTCTCACCAGGACTGCAGGATGTCCAGACCCCCCTCCGGCGGGCCCCCGTTGCCCGCCAGCTGCTGTCGTCTCTTCCACTGGATGAGTTCGTCATCCAGAATGATGGTCTGCTGCTTCCTCAACAGCTGCAGCGTCTTCTGATGCTTCTCTGCCAGGTCCTGCACGCGCGCACGCACGCACGCACACACACACACACACACACACACACACACACACACACACACACACACACACACACACACACACACACACACACACACACACACACACACACACACACACACACACACACACACACACACACACACACACACACACACATAAATACACACACGCACACACAAACAAATACACACACGTACACATTTAACGTTAAATTGTGTTTGCATTTAACAAGAGATTCTTGAAGATAGTACTGTAACTGAAAAGAAAAGGATAGCTCTGGGCATTGGCATTCCAAAACAGCACAAAAAGAGAAAAAAAAGGTGAGATGTGCGGTTCAGATTCCAAAACCCAGATAACAGATAACAATCAGGTTCAGGTGAAGCAGTGAAAAAGGGAATACCCTCTGCCCTCTCTTTAGTATAGTTTCTTTAGGAACTGCTTTATTGGTAATGAACACACAGGAGTGTGTTCATGAAGAAGTTCCTAAGAAACTATATCCAAGAGAGAGCAAATATTCCTTTTTTTCATTGCATCTTCAAGAATCTGCAATCAGCTAGAGAGCTAGAGAACTCCCAGACCTCCCCCTGAGAAGAGCACGCCTGCTAACGCTGTTTTGTTCAGCTGAAACAGCTCATCTCTGGAGTCCTTGGTGTCACAACCAGTGATCACACACACAGCAGTGTCCTCCTTTTGAGCTCAAGGACCAGACTTCACATCCAGCTGCTGTCTTTTCACACTAGCCCAGGCATTATATGGAATAGAAGGGATCAACCTGGGACTAATTGCAAAAAAAAAGCAAACTCAGCTGATTTTGCATCTTCAATATATCCTGAATAACAGAATTGTCTGAGGGAGAAGCTATGAAATGTCATTTACAGTATGTCCACCATTGACATTGTATTTAAGTCTCAATTTCATTATGTTTTAAGTAGCAAGTGATATCAAACTAGGGAGTTTTCATGATGCTGAATCCATTCTTAGCATTAGTTTTGCACAAAGTCACTCATTGGGTGAAGTATTGCCATATCAACTTGCCCAAATGTGCTGACCTCATCACATTTGTCAACACGGTTATGGCTGTTTTCAACCCAAGGGAGATTTTTTGCCTTGAATACAATGTCAATGGTGGACATACTGTAAATGCCATTTTCAAAGCTTTCCCCTCAGACAATTCCAGGCAACTTTTTATCTGTTATTCAGGATATTTTGAAGATACAAATTCAGCTGAGTTTGCTTTCTTGCAATTAGTTCAAGTTCAAATTACATTATTACTGGACTACACATCTTTCCTCTCTCTCCCTGCCCTTTGGTTTTATTGTCTCTACAGTACTGACCTATATGAAATAATAAAGAATACAATTCCACAACATCTCATAAAGTCAGTTGCAATTTGATTAAAATGCAAGCTCAAAATGCATTGATTGTAGGTCAGCTATATTCTTTCTTTTTTAAGAAAGATAGATATCTTTTGGCTCTTTTTGGTTTTATTGATTAATAGTAGGTAGACAGGAAAGGGGGAAAGATAGCGGAAGACATGTGCAAAGTTCGCCGGTGTTGGGAGTCGAACCTGGGGCGCGCCGTCAGGCTGACTACCAAACCACCTGGGCCAGGTCAGCTAATTTCTTTCTAATTTATAGCATTTCATGTTTCAGAAGCACACTGCAAACCAGTGGTCTACAACTCTACTGTATATCCCAGGACATTATTACCGAAAAATGTTCCTCTCTCAGAGTTTTGTCCCCTCAGCCATCACACCATTAAAGTACATATAAGCAATAAATCTCAGAATTGTAATGGCATTTTTTCTTCTTTATCTTAGACTGTTCCATTATTAGATCACTTCCTGAAAATATCTACTATGACAACCACAGGATCCACAGTGACCCTTTAAAAATCATAGCCCTCCACGCCTCCACATTTGACTCCACCAGTCCTCGCTTCCTTAATCAGAGGCAGCTCAGCGAGGCTCCTGATTGGCTAACAAACAGTCCCCCCGGGAGTATTTCTTAGCCAATGACAAAGCTTATAGGGATTTCTTTGGAGGCCTTTGGAGGATTATTTTAGAGATGATCAAAATTAAAGGAAGACTTCATAACATAAACATAAAAACCATAAAAAACAATGTATTTTTTTATTTTGCAAACCATTTTTTCACCCAGTGCCAATTCCTAACGTGATCCTGGGCTCTACACACCCTCCGCCAACTTGGGGAGGCAGCGGACTTGCCTCACGCTTCCTTCAATGCATGAGGAGTCCAAGCTGCCTTCTTTTCACCTGACAGGGGGGAGTTTCCCTGGTTGGACGTAGCGTGTGGAAGGAACACGTTATTCCAACCAGTTCCTGTCCCCTCCATCAGGCAACCCGGCTGGCCAGGGGGAGGCAGTTTATCGCCCAGGATTACAGCATGTTTTTGTGAGGGTATCTACCCTAGGGGACACGGGGAGAACATGCAAACTCCACACAGAAAGGCCCTTTTGTCAACTCCGCCTCAGGTATGGGCACTGATGAAGCGGAGGAGGAGACACGCCGCCAGCACCCACAGCAACGCCCCTAGTGGGAATCAAACCCAGGACCTTCTAGCTGTGAGGCGACAGGACTGACTAAAGAGCATTCTTCTTCTTCTTATCCCTACCAGTCTGTATTTCTGTAGTGTGTTGGCCTCTCTGGTCAGCCAGGCCTCCACCGTGGCTCTCTTGCTGAGCAGGGCAGGCTCCCGTAGCTGTCTGTCAGCAGGGGGCAGCGTGGCCAGGCCTGTCAGCTGGGCTGTGGGAGTGGGTTGGTGGGAGGGGAGGGGAGACATGGGTGAGGGAGTGGGGGGGCATGGGGTGGGGTGACACACAGGTCAGTAAAACATCCAATACACACTGGCACGCACGCACGCAGACACAAACACCAGAATAACATATACCGTATGTAATAATAATTAACTCCTTAACTGATCAGGCAAAAAGCTAGTCTTGTTCCCATTGGGCTCAATAGTAACAAAATGATTTATAGAAAATCCTCTGTTATGAATTTGTGCAAACCAATGATATCCAAAGACAGCTTGAGGTGTCCACTTTAAGGGAAAAAATAGCCCAACTCGATAATATGTTTTCTTTTTTTTATATAAATTGTACAAAAGGGCCCCGTTGTTCACACTGGCGTTTCCTCCAGGACTAGTTATGAAATAATCAGGTTTAAAGTTTTATCTTTCATATAACTTTTTTCTGCTTCAAGTAGATACCCATATGCCTATACCATTTTAAAGATCAGGTGGTTGGCTACAATAAAAAAAAAAAAAAAAAGAAAAACTTTCTGACATGTTCCAGTGTGGAGATGGCGCCATCTAAAGGTAGCATGCATGAAAAAGCTGACCTATCCATCATCGTTTGCTTTTGACTGAACAGAAACACGATCCCAGATCCCCCCTCCTCCACACACACACACACACACACACACACACACACACACACACACACACACACACACACACACACACACACACAGAAGAGGAGAAGAGAAAGAGAAAGCGTCGCGACACACACACACACACACACTCACACACACGCACGCACGCGCGCCCAATGCATGCAACGAAGGAGAAGAGCGGTGAGTCCCTTTAGCATTGTTCTGTAGCCACATGGCACAACAACAACAACAACCAAACTAATGGCTCTCTATGGGGCGGGCTGATACCACATCACATGCGCCAGTGTTTTTTCGGCTATTTTAGTGACATTAACCCCTAAGTGACTACATGGCATGATAGTCTGCAAGTTAATCTATGTTTATAGATTAAAAAAGTACAACACGCGTTTTCGCGTGGGAAGCAGGGGACAGAATATTCCATCACGATTTTTCGTGTGGGAAATCTGTAAAGGTGTTAACTTAGGCACAGCATCTATACAATACCATACCATATCATAAACGCAGTGGCGTTTCTAAGCAATTTGGAGCCCTAGGCACCATAATAACATATAATAATTAACTTAGTCACAGCAAGTGAATGAACATTTGTACGATATGTCTTGTTCTTTAAACTGAAAATGTATAAATAAAATTGTAAAAAGAAAAAAAAAAAAAAAAAAAAAAAAAAAACTTAGTCACAGCATCTATACAATACCATACCATATCATAAACAGTGGCGTTTCTAAGCAATTTGGAGCCCTAGGCAAGATTTTTCCTGGAGCCCCCCTTACCAAATGGACCCGTAAGGGTCCATTTGGTAAGGGGGGCTCCAGGGAAAATCTCATATTATAGAACATATTATGTGTTTTAAATGTTCAATATCCATATTAGTCTTATTAGCCTGGTATCCTTTTAAAGCATGTCTGGTGGTCGCCCCCTCCCCTCACCCCCATCACCTCATGGCGCCCTAGGCAACTGCCTAGTCTGCCTAATGGCAAAAACGCCCCTGCATAAACGCAGGCCTCATTGAGAGCCAGGCCATGGATGTGTAATGGTGAGGGGAGGCTACAGCACTCAGGAATGCTTGTGTTCCTTCCCAGCTTGTAGGATCCAGCACGGGACATGAGGTAAATCATCAGATCAACAAAAACTCACGGATTGGAAATGTCATTATTGTTTGTTTCTGTTGGACATTTGTGTACATTATGTATATTGTAAAATTGGCAATTATGTCTGGTTTCTTGCATGTTACTATTATTATTAGACTATTAGACTTCCAACCACCAAGTATGGCTAACTGTTCAGGGGAGTAACCCACATGCTCAGCTATGCTCATGTTTAAAAGGGATCATTTAAACAGAAATAAACAGACTTTGCAATGGTATTGAAGTAACCCAGTGCCAATTCCTAATGTGATCCTGGGCTCTACACACCCTCCGCCAACCTGGGAAGGCAGCGGACTTGCCTCATGCTTCCTTCAATGCATGAGGAGTCCAAGCTGCCTTCTTTTCACCTGACAGGGGGAAGTTTCTCTGGTTGGACATAGTGTGTGGAAGGAACACGTTATTCCAACCAGTTCCTGTCCCCTCCAGTGGCTAGGAGGGGACAGGAACTGAGCTGTGGGGTTCTGCAGTCTCACCCTGGATGCGGAGGCTCTCCTGGTACTGAATGATGAAGTATTCCTGGTTGTGCTGGAGTTTACGCAGGTCGTTCTCAGTGTCTTGACTTAGCAGACGGAGCTCCTCGAAGGCCTGGTTGATCAGCTGGTATTTCTGAGACATGCTGTCCATCAACCCACCCACAGGAGAACTTGACTGCCAATTAGAAAAGCGAAATACGTGAGTGAGTGATGCAATGCAGAGGTAGAATGGTGTTCTCCCAATAGCATTGGCTCTATCCACTGGGTGATTGAGAGTCCAGCACTGGAAGGTTTATGGTTGTTTGTCAGACCCGATTGACTGCCACGTCAGTCATGCCCATATACCTGCCACACAGATTTAAATGTGTCGCTCTTCACTGTGCTACCTTCAACCCGCTCTGCTCAGTTTGCTGCCGAAAAGTGAAAATAGATGAAACCATCAGAATTGGTGCCAGACCTTCACGTTTCTTACATAGTAATAGTTACAAAACAATTACAAACATGTTTTGTCTCAAATGACTAAGGAAGCCAAACAGTGGCAAAAATTTCAGAACATGTGTGTTTCCATGTGTTTGTTCAGACATACAGTACTAAGAGTCTGACATGCATTAGGCTGAGTCCGACACCCTACCCCAAACCCTAATAAAACCCTTATCTCACAGGGAAGCCACGGGTTAAGTCTTACCCAGCAACACATGTTGGGTGCCATGGCTGCGTTTTGAGTGAAAACCTCCCACTTATTCACAGTCTAATGTTGGCGATTACTGTATGTCGCTCCCACACATTAAATGAACCTCGTTTGAAACTTGTTTAAGCTTTGATATTGTACTGTGTAATGCTCTATAACCACGCACAAGCACAGGGGTTTTCAACAGGTGGTCCGGGGACCACCAGTGGTCCTTCAGAGGGTATCAGGTGGTCCCCTCCCCAGCTAAATGATGGAAATTTGGTTAACCAAATGTAATTCTTTGAGAGCGTAAAAATGAGACCAAATGGGCCCTTGCGGGTTCATTTGGTTTCATTTTTACACTCTCAAGAGTTAAAATATTCATCGTGTGAATTAGCCCAAGTCTACACAACTAGAGAATGTAGAAGATTAATGGTCATTTTGATCTGTATGTTTGACTGTTTTGTTTCCCAAATCCAGTCTGGAATTGTGGAACAAAAGCAAAAGAAATCTTTAGTTTTGGGGTCTGTGGGGCTAAAATGGCATCAAATGATGGTCTGTGGCTCAAATTATGAACAAACAGTGGGGCCTGGTATGAAAAAGGTTGAAAACCTCTGCACTAGCATAATAACACTGATGAGAACACAGGTCATACGAGACAGTGGTAAGCATTCTGCTTGCCTTGCACTGTGTGGAGTGTTCACGTTCAGAAGAGGTAAAACAGCTAACTCAATCAATTCAAGTGCATCCCCTGTAATAGAAAAAGCATATCTGGACTGGAAATCAATTGAGCCCAGGAGTTATTGATAGTCAGGTGTTTTATGGACCACTGGCTTCATGGTTTTATAACTCACGTACTGCTGGTTATAAAACGTGCAATCTAACTACTTTCTTCCTTACAGCTGTGGTTCTAGACAGGAAATCTGAAAGTTTTCCTTATGGAAGACTAATTCTTGGCATACTGTCCATGAGTATGTATGTATGTTCTGGCCAGCGAGCCAAAACCAGGCACTGTACTATTTATGTGACTCATCTGGAACAGTTATCGTGCTCATCTGCCCCACATACCGGGAGTGAATTGTAAAACAAATAAGACAGAACTGGTTTTTAAACATATTGTTATTACTGCATTTGTTTTGATGGAGATCTTGCTTGTTTTGTAGTAAATTGGAAGCAATAGGAAGCATAGGCAATGAGGGGCTCTCCCTCAATGCGATCCACCATTTCCATAATGTCACGGCGTGCCGCTGTGTGTTAGCCACCGCAGTGACCGCACAGTCGCAGTTGCTATTATTTTTATTTATTTTTTTTCGTGTGAGATTTTCAAAATATGTTTCAGGGGCAACGGCACAGGCTGGGTATGAATAATGTATGGAAGCCACAGGTGTTTATTCACATGTGTTTGTGCATAAGTGTGCGAGTGCATCCATACATGCATGTATCCACATTAGCGCACGCACACCCAAGTGTGTATCTGTGTGTGTGTGTGTGTGTGTGTGTGTGTGTGTGTGTGTGTGTGTGTGTGTGTGTGTGTGTGTGTGTGTGTGTGTGTGTGTGTGTGTGTGTGTGTGTGTGTTGTGCGTACTTGACTCACATTAGTAGCTTCTCTTACAAGCCTCTGCTCCGTGTAGAGGATATGTTTGATGCATCGGACCAGCTCTAGTGGACAACGGTCATACGTGCTCTGAAAGATAAGGAGAACATGTGCCCGTGTTAGTGCTCGTTAGCCACTGACTTGGGGAGCAGCGCGGCACACAGGACCGACCAATTTAGTCCCATTGAGGCAGCGCGCTCAGTTTAGGAGCCCAATCCCCGGGTACGCTAAGCCCTATTAGTCGAGATTAATGATCCATCTCTGAAGCACAAAGCATTTTATAATATGAAGACATCATGACTCTCACTCTGGCATATACTGTACACACACACACACAAGACGCATGGATGCACGCCACTGCACGGACACCCATACACAACACACACAAACAACATGTGATTTCAGAGTGAGTGCATGTGTATGCATTTTTTAAATGGCAATGTCCAAGGTATGTCCACATGAGAACAGTACAGTACACACAGTGTGATACTGCAACGCACAACTTCAGTGGGGAGAGAGAGAAGACAAATAGATGAAGAGATCCATGGGGAAGGTGCTCAATAATAAATAGTAGCATCGAGTGGCTACCAAGGCCCTTGGCTTGGGCTGCCCTCAGCTTGTTTTCCTAATGACGGATACAAGCTGTTCCTAAACACCTTCAGATTCCTCCGTTTCTGAGAACTGCAGCCAGGGAGTTTGAATTAACCACTGAAAGTGCTATCCAGTGTCCTGTCACTTTGGACAGAATATGCAGTCCAATTCAATTCAATTTCATTTAGCCTGAGGCGTTCAATGTCATTGTGTTTTATGTGCATTTTATATACTGCTAACCTCTGTTAGCAGTTTATTTGGTTTAGTTATTTTTGGCTGTTTATTATTTTTAAGCAATTCCTTGCTGTAAATCCTGTTGAAATGCAGGTGAATATTGCAGACCTATATGTCATAATTGATATGCGTGTGTGTCAGACGTCACACCAGGCACCGTGATGTGAAAAAAATCCACCAGGTGTAGGGGGGCCCTTTGGTTGGGGATGGCCCAGGGGCCCTTAATTTCCAGATCTAGGCGATGGGACCATTTAGTCCAGTGGTTTTCACCCAGTGGTCCTTGAGAGAGTCCCTGGTGGTCCCCAGCTAAGTTGGTTAACCAGATGTAACTCTTGAGAGTGTAAAAATGAAACCAAATGGACCCTTCCGGGTCCATTTGGTTTCATTTTATTCATCATCTTAATTAGCCCAATTCTACACAACTAGAAGATTAATGGTCATTTTGGTCTGTATGTTTTGCTTTGTTTTTGTTTCCCAAATCCAGCCTGATATTGTGGACAAAAGCAAAAGAAATCTTTAGTTTTGGGGTCTGTGCGGATAAAATGTCCTCAAATGGTGGTCTGTGGCTTATATGTTGAATAAATGGTGCCCCCCCCTGGTGTCAAAAAGGTTGAAAACCCCTGATTTAGTCAAACCCAAAGAGGACTTCATGCTGGTGTTGTGTTGCTAACCTTCAGCTGGCTGGCGTAGTGTCCCAGTTTGATCTTGAGCAGAAAGCCGTCCTCTCCCACCTGGTGCTCGGCTTTGTTCTGCAGCTCCTGGATCAGACTGTCCAGCAGGCGTTTGGCCTTGAACTCCTCCTGGGGGTTTTCCAGGTCTATGGCATCCCTGATGGCACATGTCCACACACAAAGACAAATACGCATGGATGAATGGGATAACTCAGTTTTGGACAAGTGGCTATGATGGACTGCATTAAATTGGATAAGTGCACATACAGTAGAGCACTGATGTCAAACATACGGCCCGCGGGCCGGATGCGGCCCGCGCAATGATTTAATCTGGCCCCAGGCTTGTAGAGCAAAAATGTCTGAGTCTATCAAAAAAAAAGTAAGTCTCTAGCATGTTCCTATCAAAAGTTATGGTCGTTTAAAGAAATGCTTCTGAGTTCTCTTCTCTTAGCACTAGTCTGGTAGCTTCACAGCTGAGAGTACTTAATTGATTGGAATGTTGACTTGCAGAGAGTGGAGGGGGGAGGGAAGGCAGGGGGGGGGGTGTACTGGCGCTGCAAAGTGAGAACTATACTTCAGCAGTAACCTGACTCCGCCAGATGGGGCAGCAGAGAGAGGAGTATTCCCTCCTCCTCTCTCTGCTGCCCCATCTGGCGGAGTCAGGTTACTTCACCAGTATAAGGGTCTATAACTGAGGGATCATTCAGATCACAGCTCGGCTATTTAAATATAAATACGGGTAATAATAATAATCCAATTTAGAGTTTAAAAAATATACTGTATTTTAGAAGCATTAATTATTGTTATTCATCATTATTTTTTAATGTTTGACGATCCATCACTTCAATAAAAAGCAGGTCTGCATAATTTCATGGGCTGTGTAGCCATTTCCAAATTTCAGCTAAGACACTATTTGAAATTAAATTTTTTGTATTTTGTATTTTTTGTATTTTTGGTTTATTGGCGCACTGTAAATAAAAATAGCATCTCCCATAGCAAATGTCTTAATCTAGGCTACAAGTATAAAACCAATAATGAAAGTCATTAATAACTATTAATAGCTACTCTTAATAATAAACTTGATTGTGTGATATACTGTAGCGGAGAAATTACGGCTGTGTACGTAAACATGCGTGTGCATGCTTGCAGTCTGTGACTGGTCTGCGACTGGCACCGCGGCGCAACTGGCACCGCAGCGCGACTGGCACCGCGGCGCGACTGGCACCGCGGCGCGACTGGCACCGCGGCGCGACTGGCACCGCGGTGCTCCGGCCCCCATGAAGTCACATTAAGTCCAATGCGGCCCCCACCCCAAAATGAGTTTGACACCCCTGCTCTATTGATTACAGCTCAGTCTTTGGTATGGCGGAGCCTGAAGCAAAGTTCAGTCTCTGACAACAAGAAGAGGAGCTTCACTCGCCTCTCTGAAGTTAGAATAATCACCCTTTTCATTGCATTTGGCTTTTTTTGACGACAAAATATTAACAATAATAAAACAGCCATGACGACGACCGCTAAGGCAGGGTATGGCTACTACCGAACCACTATCTTCCTGGCCATGTTTGTTGGCTATACACTGTACTACTTTAACCGAAAGACGTTTTCTTTCGTGATGCCTTCTCTGATGCAGGAGATCACACTGGACAAGGACGACCTGGGTATGAATGAGAATTTGTTCTGTGCTGTTGAAATATAGGCCTATAGTAACAGTTATAATTGTAGCCTATAATCAAATAAAAGCAAGGTGATCACCTTTAAAACATTTTTGATCATAGTCATCATTTCACAGCAAAACAAAAAAGCATGTAAAAATCAATGCCTTTATGCACCCATGGCATATAAAGGCATATAGATCAAATCATGTCTAAATAACAAAATATTATGTAGGCTTCTATGTCATCCAAACATGTTGAACACACATTAATTAAAATAAACTAATGCCATAGAACAAATAGTCTGTCTATCTCACTGGTGTCAAACATAAGGCCCGCGGGCCGTATCAGGCCCGCGCAATGATTTAATCCGGCCCCAGGCTTGTAGAGCAAAAATGTCTGAGTCTATAAAAAAAGTAAGTCTCTAGCACGTTCCTGTCAAAAGTTATGATCGTATAAAGAAATGCTTCCAAGTTCTCTTCTCTGAGCACTAGTCCAGTAGCAGTAACATGACTCCGCCAGATGGGGCAGCAGAGAGAGGAGTATTCCCTCCTCCTCTCTCTGCTGCCCCATCTGGCGGAGTCAGGTTACTTCACCAGTATGAGGGTCTATGAGGGATTATTCAGATCACAGCTTGGCTATTTAAATATAATAATATGGGTAATAATAATAATATTAATTCAATTCAGAGTTAAAAATATACTGTATTTTAGAAGCATTAGTTGTTTTTATTCATTCATAATTTTTGAATGTTCAATGATCCATCACTTCAATAAAAAGCAGGTCTGCATAAAACCATGGGTTTTGTAGCCATTTACAAATTTCAGCTAAGAAGCTATTTGATTTTTGAATGGTTTATTGGCACACTGTAAATAAACTACCACCCATAGCAAAGGTCTTAATCTAGGCTACAAGTATATCAATACTGAAAGTCATTAATAGCTATTAATAGTAATTAATGCGACTGACCCACCGCAGCGTGACTGGCACCGCGGCGTGACTGGCACCGCGGCGTGACTGGCACCGCGGCGCTCCGGCCCCGATGAAGTCACATTAAGTCCAATGCGGCCCCTACCCCAAAATGAGTTTGATAAGTGCACATACAGTAGAGGATGAGATCATTGGATTAAGTAGATCATTTGATTAGGTTCAATACTTAATGTCCCCACGTGTCATCACGAAAAGTAATGTTAAGATCTACGTCCTGTTCCCACGCTGTTCAAATATACATGTATGCTGGAGGGACTGTAGGGCTGCAAGAGAAAATTCCATTGGCATACGACTGCCAGAATATCCATTCTACAGGGACATGTACACATAGACATAAAACACACCTTTACATGTCTGAAATACTTAATGGAGAATTCCACACCAAAACACATTGGGCATCAATCTACCTTGATTCCTGTGACATGATACATAATGTCCTTGATTTTTGTCACAGATGCCCCCTTTTCTACATTTCACCATAGGTTCCTCCTCCCTCCAATGCAGTTTGCATTGGCGCAGGTTGTCTTTATTCTAATGCGGGTATTTTTGTAGCTCCAAACTTTTTCTTTTTTTTTTCTTTTCTTTTTTTTTTACACATCACATTTTAGTATACTGATACTCACAATTGATTTTTACGTCTCTGGGGCAGCCTTTACATTTAATCCCAGATGTAATCTATTCCTCCTCCTCTCCTCCCCTCCCCTCCTCTCCAATCACTCAGGTTAAAACTCTTGTCGCACGGCTGCCACCTGAGCTTTTAAAAATCATGGAGTGGTCCAATCATCTTGTAGTGTGTGGTCTGATGTGATGTGTGAAAAAAGTTTGGAGCTACTAGAATACCCACATTAGAATAAAGACAACCTGCGCCAAATGCAAGCAGCATTGAAAGGAGGGGGACCTCATGGTGAAATGTAGAAAAGGGGGCATCTTACAAAACAAGGACATTGTGTATCATGTCACCGGAATCCAGGTGCATTGATGCCCAAAGTGTTTTGGTGTGTAATTCCTCTTTAAGTGCCCTCCTACCGGACGCCGCCCCTGACTCATTAATACGCTGTCTACACGTCCCTGCATTCATACAGATCACAGTCAGCCTTGATGAAGCACAGTTTACTTTAACTTGCTCGGCAGAAAGTCGTGAAAAGCACAATCACAGCTTTGTGGCACGTTTATCTTGTAGCCTACCGTCATTTGATCTAACCCAAAAACAAACACATCACTTTGCGATTATTTCCCATTTCGTGTCGAGGTATAACTTCTATAACAATAGCACAAGGTGCAGAGATGTATTGGAGCCTAATATTATGATGGGTATGAAAATATATATTCGTATTTCAAATTATTCAATATTCGTTCGAATCCACCAAGGGTTTTAAAAAGGTATATGCGATGGTTATCTTTGGCCAACATTTCCAGCCCTAAGGGACTGAGACCTTAATCGTATAGGGTGATATTATACAGTGTCGCTTTCATTGTGGGGCCAATATAAATAAACACGGTACGTCAGTCAGTATTATCTGGATGTTTCCTTGTCAATGTTGATACTTGACATTGTGAATAAATGTACATTTGCATACGTATACGTGAAATCCTAATGAATGTAGTCGTGAGTGCCATTTGTACAGATCCCGAGGGAGCAATCCATTGCTGTTACCACAGGAGGGATCGTGAAATTACTGCAATGCGATTGAAATGCGCAACCAGGGGAGGATTATCCAACGGGAACATTGGGCCCTAGCCCAGGGACCCCTTAGCTAGGAGGGGGCCCTGAGCTCGAGTGTGCGTGATTCCTAAGAGGCTCAGGCTCAGGGCCCAAAAACATAAGGGGTAACAATGAATAACAGTGGTGCACATGGTCCTTATCACTGTTGTTAACAATGGCCTTATTCATTTTGTGACAATAAAATAACCCAAAAAGTCCTAATTACTGCAAGTGTTTAAACAGTTTGCATTTATTTGGCTTAGTTATTTTGTCTGTTTCTTATTTTTAAGCAATCCCTTGCTGTAAATCGTGCTGACATGCAGCTGAATATCGCACACCTATATGTCATAATTGATATGCGTGTGCAGAAACTATGTGCCGCGGCTCGCGATGGGAAGGAGAAATGCTCCGGCGTAGGGGGTGGGCCTTTGGCTGGTGGTGGCCCAGGGGCCCATAATTTCAAGATCCATCTATGTGCACAACATAGCCAAAGACGAAGACACCTCCGCCAGACCCATAAATGATTGCCCTGTATATCTGTAAGCTAACAGACGCTAAAAAAATAAAATAAAAGTGACAATAATATCTTTTTATACAGTTTGCTTAATCAAATCTTGTGTTTCTCATGGACGGCCCAGATGGTAATAATAGCTTTCTTCAAGATATCTTGTGGATGGCTAGGATTGGATTAAGTGTCTTGCTCAGGGATGGTTTAGCAGCACAGACATTAGACAGCATGGCCTCTCTATAAAGACTGGGCTGCAGGCATTAACATCCATGATTATCCACCATGGCCATGAGGATTCGTGGCGGAAATATATCCAGTTAGTAGGTTACACACTGAATACTTGCTGCCCAATAATAAAATGGGACATTTGGTAATGCAATTGCCTTACAAAAGCTTCCTTCAAAGTTATTGGACATTCCTTAATCGTGGCTGTTTGCTGTCCTAAACCTAAATGTTTAGGCCACACAGACCAGCCACACAGTCTGCCCACAGAATAATATAATTTAGATTAACAGGCTTTGAACTTCTCATTGATGAGTTCTGCCAATTATGTAATGTCAAATGACTTTTTCGTGTCGTCCTAACCGCTGCACTATGACTTCTGTTCTGAACCATTGGCTTAGAGCAACATCATAAAAATAAACCGTAAAGATAAAGATAGTGGGTCGAGTTTTAACTCTTTTTTTATTTTTCATGACATGACATGACATGAAAGGATGACAAATGCTTCAGCTATCCAGCCTGATGAAGGCTCACCCACTTTAACCACATACACAATATCTGCAGTAGAACCAAGTATCATGCCATAATTCCCAGTAGGTTACTTATAAGACGAAAACTTGAAAATCCACTATCAGCTTAATAGTTGGACGCCTTGTTTTAAGCTCTGTGCCTGCACTGCGACACGCTCGTGGTTATGTTGAGGCTGAGGGTTAGAGGAGGCTTGTCATCTTAGTAGAAATTGACCAAAAAGACCAGATAGTTGGCAAATATGTGATGATAAGCTTCAAAATTAATTTAACCATGACCATTTTAAACATCACCATTAGAACTACCGGTATGTCCAAAATACCTGTACAAGATTTGAACAATTACAAAAAAAATAATGTGGTGGAAAAAAGATCTGTTTATTTTTTAAAATATTTATCAAAATAGGTGATCTACAATCCCCCAATGCTTATAGATCCCTCCAGCTATACGCTATGGATCTGGTTACAGGGAGACACACAGCTACTCGTATATGTTTTTGTAAAACCGTGCTCTACCGATTTTTTTCAATAAGAAAATGATCAGTAGGTTGAGTGGGTTGAGAGTCACATGCGTTGATTGCGTTATTTTTTAATCAACAAAATTAATTAAGGCCATTAATGAACGCTCTTCAAACAGCCTTAAAACGTATCGTTGGCTGGGGACGCTTATCAACTCAGTCGGCTCGCAGCATGTGAAAAGATGTGACCTACTGGACATCGTCGCTTGATATTGGTGGAATCAGCTAGCTAGTAGAACTCACCAGATCTGGCCCTCAATCCACTGAGACAGGTAGTGTCGCACTTCGATGGGGAAGTGCTGACCATAGAGGGACTGCATCTGGTGCAGGGCATCTCCCTGGAGCTGCTGGGCCTGGATCCACACCGCCATCTGAAACACCCTGCTGGGAGGTAGAGAAAGAAGGGAAAGATAGGGAGGGGATTAGGGATAGTGTTGATGTTCTTAAAAGTGTACGTACCCCTGGGATGAAAATAGGGGAGGGTTCAGTCCAAGGGAAGGTCAGCTAATCAAATATTACTCTGAGTGAGTCCAATGGATGGTCATACACATTTTAATGTGAACAAAACTGTGAATGTGAACAACCCTGTGAAATGTCCCTTGAGGGCCTCAAAGGCCTTGTTGGGAGATGAACACCATACCCAATGAACACTAAATAAAAACGTTCATTTTGCAGAAACTAAGACTAAACATTTTAACAATATTCTGACTCCAAATGTGAGGGATGAGTAGACAAGGGATGCAGTAGAGCTGAATGACAGTTATTTATATCATGTTATCATATCAAGTTATTTTACATGAAAATACATTTTTGTTGACAAAAGCAACAGCAGATTTAGTCTTTCTTTTTAGAGTCCTTTTCAGTTGACTGAAACATGACTAAAACTAATTCAAAACATACCGTCAAAATCAACACTATCAAGATTATTCACAGTAGCCATGCCTCATAGCGGCTAAAACAACATTGGACTGTACACAACAGTGACTAACTTTTGCCCTGTTTCACTGTAAAGTTTGAGTAGGCTACAGTTCACACTCATGTGTCAAGCTGCAGGCAGCAGAGTTGTTATTAACAAGCACAGCTGAAAAGAATATAAAATATAATCAGTCTGATCAACCAAGATTCGGAATTCTCTTAATTATACTGTACCTTAATTATGAATACCATTATTAATGTTAGATATAGACTGGAGGTAAGTGAACGTTGAAGGTAGCCTGGTTAACAATTTAGGTATTTAGCAGATGCTCTTAAGTGTTCATGACAGAAGCTTGCTCTCCCTGACAAGATGCCCAGGGCAAAAGGTGGCATCTACCTTTCTGTAGACTCTCTATAGCCCCATGTAGTCTTTGAACGCAACCCTGTTTTTTCCTGAACAAAGTCCTACAAGGGAAGGAGCTGGAAGGAGCGCCAGTAGAGAGTGTGTTCCTTATAGTGGGACACATCCTGAGCCTGGGGTGCGCTTTTGAACGTATCAACGGTAGTGGCGGAAGTTGCTAACAGTAGTTGCGGAAGTCACTGTATTTACAGTCCCCAGCGAAACAACCCTGTTCAGTCCTCACTAGTGTCTTGACTTGTTCTTATTTTCAGAAAAAATGATTTCAACGAACAAATCATTTATAGAAGTGTTGAAAGTGCACACAATTCCATATTTTAAACCTTTACAACAGCTTTGCGAGCACAAAGGGAAAAATAAAATGTTTCTGCAGGGTATAAATTTTTGGGAGCACTTCGCTGCGATTGCCTGAGAAATGGCAACTTCCGAGGGAAGTTAACAAACTGGCAGTCCCGCCTTTTGATAGTCTCTCTGGGGTACCCTGTCTCCAGGCTTTCATTTAGCAGCACAGGTGTAAGCCTGGAGATCGAGGCTAAGTGGGACAAGGATTTACTATTCTGTGCCTATCAGGCTGAAACTCTAACAGGACTCAGTCAGCTCAAGCGAACTTCACCAACATTTGACACGACAACTCGCTTTAGCTTGCTCAGTGATGTGTCTCGTGGCTCAAGTTGGCTTGAGAAGCCGCCCCTCTGTCGCTGTCCAAAACTACTGGCCGAAAGTCCCCGTTCGTTGGGCAGAAAACGGTGTTGCCTCCAAACCATGCCTGTGTGGGGAACTGGGCGAGTCCTCAATGTTGATTAATTGTTGACAGGTGTGCCCAGACTCTAGGTGCCAATTGGCGGTAGCACTTAAAAAAAATATCTCCCTACTACCACCTCATCTAGTTTGAGCAACAGGGTGTTGTTTTTCCTGGCTTGCCATACCTCCTTGGGTGTTCTTCCTCACCTTGGGTCTGGGACAGCACTGCCCCAATTCTTGTCTCAGATGAATTGGCTTGGACAACAAATGGCTCCTTGAAGGTGGGAGTGACACCTAATTCGAATTAAATTCATGGATGGATGGAAAGGATGGATTCTGCAATAAGCAAAGACCTCTCAGCCGATAAAAAAATGATAAAGACACCACCACTGTCACTTAATGTTAGTTAGTTAGTAATGCTAGTGGACAAATGCACTTTTAGGCTGGAATCAGTTGGTGAAGGCTTCCACATACAGTATAGTATTCTTGATACATCGAAATGGATTTAAAGAATGTTCTGACTGTCAAATGTACATCATTTTTGTTTTTATTGTCTTGTACTACTATTGTAATGTGCTTTTTGCTTTGGGGACGTAAACATATTTTAATGCCCTCTGAATTGAATTGAATTGAATTGGATTGAGACAGTGCATGTGTGCCTGTGTGTGCATGCTGTTTATGCTCATGAACATGCTGAGGGCCCAAACAGAATTCTGTGTTGAGTCAACAGGTGCATGATGAGTTGGACTGTTTATTGGTGAAGACCTGGGTTTGGGTCACTGCTGCTTGTTTCCAGTCAACACACCCACTCGCCATTCTCAAAAGTGGCACATTCCCTGTCACCAAATGATTGATATGAGTGTGCAAGTGATGAATTGTGTGTTTATGTGCATGCATGTGTGCGTGTGTGTGTGTGTGTGTGTGTGTGTGTGTGTGTGTGTGTGTGTGTGTGTGTGTGTGTGTGTGTGTGTGTGTGTGTGTGTGTTGCCTCTGGCAGACATGTTTTATGGCAGAACTACTGATTGCAAATCTTTGAAAGTAATATGTGTTTTTGTACACATTTTCAGATTCAATAATTGCAACTACCAATACAGTACATGATCCTGTTCTCAGGTTTTCGATATTGGACACAGGCCAAGCCTAAAGGTTGTTGCACACCAGTATGTTTTCCGGGACGAAAACCACCTGCAAAATCTGGTACATTGAAAAAAAAATCAGACTCACGTTATGTCAATTTTATCCGGATACCGCAAGTGTTTTTCTTCAGATTTGTTTTAGGCATTTTACCTTGATAGCAATTAATAAAAGATAGACAGTGGGAGAGAGAAGTGGAAAG
>CM076965.1:25939284-25956784 GCA_039105355.1 Benthosema pterotum | reverse complement strand
GAGAGGAAGTGAAAAAGCTGTGAGTATCTCTGAGGAAGTTATTTTTTTGTCAGGGACCACAGTATTGACAAAATGATTATTTTTTTAGTGTGTGAAACAGAATTCCCATGCAATTTATTATTCCCTCTTCATCTTCAACTTTCTCCACAGAAACAGGAGCCACATTTTATTATTAGGAGACACAGACACAGGCCGATCACTGTTTAGCCTTGCCTATTCATACTAATAGCACTGCATGGAAACTAGATTAAGGGATAGTTTTAGATCACGACGCATCTATAACTATCCCCAAATAAACTATACCTGTTCTCAAATTCATGCATGATGAACCCGGCCATTCGTCATTTTGGAAAAAAAATCTCTGATTCTACCCCTCAATGTACGCTTTTCGAGAGAACCAGCTGATTTCAATGGGACTGAGCGGCACACACTCCAGAGGGCAAAATGTAGCCTGACTTCAGTCTAAATACTGAAGTGAAACGAAGTGCTTCGTTTCACTTCAGTATTTATTGAATCACAAAGAAAAAATAAGGTAGTATTTTTACGGTGCTGATTCAGGGCTGAGCCAGGCTAGGCAAAATGATCAAGACACCAGAAACACCATTACGTCATCATTCGCCCGCTTTCGGAGATCTGGTGCTTCAAAATAAGGGTTCTGAATGTGAAAGCCATTGGCCCATTGCATAGAAACCACCGACGTGCTGGTGATACAGCGCGCTTTGGGTTAATACTTTAATTGGCTCATTGTGATTACAGCGCCATCTCCTTTGGCCAAATAGTATTTCATGGCCTCTATAATTTCATTGTGTCTGTGGGAGGTAAGGTCTAAAGGAGATGGTTTGTACAAGGTTCTGGTTATTAACCCTCATATGATGGTGAGGGGACCGGGGGGGAAAGGTGCAACAGCTCACCAAAAACACATTATTCAGCAACAGAGGCCTGGTGTCCTTCAGCAGAACAAGGAAAGGCTCAGGCAGTGTCAAAGCACTGAAAGGGGCTGTGGCAGCTGCAATGTTGTTCTGAACCGCAACACTGGAGGGTTAAGGCTACATTCTGAACAGTGTTGTGGTGGGACTTTTAGAAGTGGGGGGACGCCATTTTCATTTTTTTTCTGAGAGTGTACAAATGTGAACAAAATGGACCCTAGCTTGGTTCCATTTGTACACTCTCAGAAAAAAAGGAAACTCAATAACGTTTTTACCATGCCCACACAACATCTCTAAGCTATATTAATGACATAGTAAAACATTGAAAATGAGTGGAATTCCCCTTTAAGACACGTGCATGCACACTTGCATTTGCGTGCACCTGCGCAACACACACACACACAGACAAGTATAGTATATTGAGAAATTGTTTACAACTAATTGTATCCATATAACATTAAATGACAAGATAAAAAACATAGGCCTACTTTTGCCCCAAAAATATTTTAGATGTGAGGAGTGGGGGGACGCCGTCCCCCCGCGTCCCTCCTCCACTACACTCCTGATTCTGAAGCACTTGGAACCAGAGACTAGACGAGTCAGACGGCTCATGATTGATTATAAGGACAGCTCCTTTTCCTGGTTGGACCCTGAAATGCAGAACATCAGGAACCCACATGCTGGCAGCAAGCTGTAGACAAATATGTGCATATCTCTGTTTGACCAGATTTAAATCTCTCTGCGCCATCTCTCTCTCTCAGCTTCTGACATGCCCTATCACCTTGCGTTTTGCTGTGGTGCTGGTTCCCTGCAACGCTCTCATATGGACTAAATTGATAAGATAACCATAGGCCTGCAACTATCAGTTATCTTTTTTTTTAGCTATGAATATATCAGTATTAGGTAGTACCTTTTCATATTTATACATATACAAATCACAACATCATACAAAGTTATTTTCGCAGTTTTTGAAAATGTTTGTCCCTATAGTTGACGAGAAAGAAAATATTATATATATCTTTCTCGCTTGTTGAGTGAGATGCCGCAGGATGGAGATGTTATGTGACATCTGATCTGTCCAATGGACAGTCTATAGACAGAAAACAAGTACTCCAGTAAATGCACTCAGTTACTTTCCACAACTGCCCTGCACTTCCCTCAGCTAAAATACGGGCCTGTCCGACAGTATGAATGCAAAATGTGGGGGAAGAAATGGAGCAAGAAAGACACAAAGGAGAGGGAACCCAGCAAAGGGACAATGAGCCGTAGAAGAAACAATATCATTTGTTAGTTGACAATGACATTTGGGGAAACCAGGCGGAAAAATTACCTTGTTAGTGTTCCATGTAAGAAGAAACTTGAGTCAATCAGCAATACACAGCCAGTCAGTCATAACATAAGCATGACTGACTGTCTGACTGCACCTACTATGGTAGCTATGTTTGGTGAGTGACACGATTCTATAGAAGACAATGGTGGCTTCTAGGGAATTGACATGACATGACATCAGTCATAGTGAAATAGAACTCTAATACTGTACCTGTACATGTACAGTGTGGTTGCATTTGAAGACTAAAATCAAGAGTAAAATCAACACTGACGATTTGATCGTGTTTTTACTGTGATATGGTGTGATATCATACTCACACCACTCTCTCACTGTCATGGTAAAGATGCTAACATGTTGAAAAGGAATAGGCAGGACATCTGTTGTTAGTGTTAATGTTGTAGCCTATATCTAGTTTTGCTCCTTCTGTTCACTTCTCTGGTCCATATCTTGTAGAACAGAAGCTCAGTGAGACTGACAATGTCATGCGCACACGAAAGACGCAAGTCCTGTGTTGCCATTGTTCACATGCTAAAACTACCACACCAAAACTACCACTCTAACATGTACATTTGTGCCGGATGAAAAAAGAAACTACAAGAAAACACCTACTGCTCCGAAACTTATACCGGTATTTGACTTCATCAGTAATGTTTTGAGCTGACCAATCTCTTCTCCATTCATTCATCCATTCTCCTTCCAAAGTTGCTAACATGTTCATACTGTACTGTAAAGGAATATTTTGGTTCCTTAACTCTGAATTGACAGATTAGCAGAAAAGCTAGGCTCGCTCCCATTAGGTTCAATAGCAACTAAATAATTTATAGAAAATCCTCTGTTGTGAAGTTGTGCAAATGAATGAGCTCCAAAGACAGCTTAAGGTGTCTACTTTAAGGGAAGAAATAAAATCAGTTGATATGTTTCAGTTTTTTTTTTAATACATTTGACAAAGCAGCCCGTATTTTCACATTTCGCTGTTTCCAGGGCTCATTCAGAGATAAATGCATTTAAAGTTATACAATTTATCATTTATTAATGATAGTTGTAAAGTGTGTGAGGACTTAAAGGACTTCATCAGGTGGTGTGCAGTGAGTTAATGAGCTTGTTAATAAAACAAAACCCAAAACGACTTTTTGGGTGATGAACAGACAACAGAATAATCAATCACCCAAAAAGTCGTGGTAAAACAGTCAAGGAGTTAAGTTTGAATCAAGACATTGAGCATTACAGCAATTGATAACCAGCTTCAGTCCACACAGTAATACACACACATGCGCACGAGTGTGCGCGCACACGCACACACGCACGAACGCACGCACGCACGCACACACACACACACACACACACGCAATACTCTTCAGATGGCCTTGGGGAAGAACTCTACCTTGGCCTCTCTTTCAAAGACCATTGCATGTCGTTTGTTGTTATCTTTATGACCGATCTTCTCCCAAAAAAGACGTCTAGACTCTACCTCTACAAAGAACTCTAGTAAAGCTCACACCGTGCCTGATTTATTCTTTTGTGATCTAATGATGTGATTCATTTGCTTGACAACAATAATTTATTTTCAACTGTAAATGCATGGTGTTGACAAATCATTCATTGTCAACACATCGCATCCACATTCAGCACACTCACTCATTACCCATGAAGCCAAATGGTTTGATAGTAGCATGTTAGCATCATTTAAATGTTGTTCAGCTGACAAATTAAAATGTCCAGCCAAACATAACGGCTATCATAGGGAAATGTCTGCGACAATCTTTTGTATAATGCACTTCTTGTGGCTTTCGCCTCTATTGTAATTTCATATAAGGTATGTCCCTCCAAACAATCCTGAAGTTCAACTATTTTTTTTAGAGTGCCTCTACGTTCGGTACTTTTCCCCATCCTGTTGTCCCGCTACACTAAATCTTAAAACCTGGTTAAAGAGCAATTCCACCCATTTTCAAAAAAAAAATGGGGGGAAAAATGGGGGTCTGAAAGAAAAATCATTAACATGGTGAAATACATCTTGATGATGTCATCAGATGTATTTCACCATGTTAATGATTTTTCAGACCTCCATTTTTAGGAAATACAGAACTGGGGGAACTTTTTCCATCATGTCCACACAACATCTCTAAGGTATATTAATACCCTTTAACAACCCCTGTTATACCTGTTATACCAAACTGCAGGTCGAAAAGGTCCTCAGGTCTGAACTCAGTAGTATCTGCACCTGGGGAAAACTGTACTAATAGTAAATGCAGCAAGGCAAATGGTCACTAGAGGGAGTTCAACAAACCATGTGCAACCCCGATTTGGACAAACAAGGGACTTAATTAATTAAGTCTTTAAGACATGCAAGCCCCTTGACTCCTTCAAAACCACTCTCAATGGCCACTTACGGACAGCTACAATTCAAAACTAGCCTCCGTAAAAATGACCCCCCCCCCCCCCCCTTTCACCTTTTTGTATATTTCTCTTTTCCCTTTTACCTCCACTATGATCTGCTGCTTGTGACTTTATGGAAGTGAATATTTGTCTGTTGTGTTTGATGTAATGTATAGGATGGCTACCATCCTATACATAAGTGTATCCTGTTCTGTTTTGTCCATTCACAGTTATCGGACATGTATTGAATTGTGCTTGAATTGTACTGTAAATTTTCAATCTGTCAATAAGAATTTCAATCAATCAATCAATCAATCAATCAATCAATCAATCAATCAAAATCTAACTATCAAGTGTCGTTATCTTGAAGAACTTCAATTTTTGCTGAATGTGTATTCACCTATGGAGGCTGAATGAATGACAGAACCACTTCAATCCATAGAGTAGATACTGTAGAAGCAAAGGCATGTTCATGACAATTGGCTCAGCGAATGTCTGAACGAGTTCCAGTCAGCATTATTCAACTGCTCAAAACACAAATAAAAAGCCCATCCCATCCCAGCTGGACTCGGGTGTTCATACCAGCCCAGGAGCTAGGCTTTATGCTTTCAGCAATGTTGAAATAACATCTTATAGCTAAAGTATGAGAAATTGCCAAAGTAACGGAGCAACTGAATTTTTAATTTTGCTTTTATTCTACTGCAGTGGTGTCAGAGTCATTTGGGGTGGGGGCCGCATTGGACTTGATGTGACTTCATGGGGGCCGGAGCGCCGCGGTGCAACCAGTCGCAGACTCGCAGACCGCAAGCATGCGTGGCACACGCATGTTTACATACACAGCCGTTACTTCTACACTACAGTATATCACACAAGTCATATTTATTATTAAGAATAGCTATTAATATATATTAATGACTTTCATTATTGGTTTTATACTTGTAGCCTAGATTAAGACATTTGCTATGAAAGATGCTATTTTTATTTACAGAGCATCAATAAACCATACGAAAATAGCATTTAAATTTCAAATACTAAATTTAAGTAAGTATAGTTCTCGCTTATCCACCCTTGTACTGCTGAAGTATAGTTCTCGGTTATACACCCATGTACTGCTGAAGTATAGTCCTCGCTTATCCACCCTTGTACTGCTGAAGTATAGTTCTCTCGGTTACACACCCTTGTACTGCTGAAGTATAGTTCTCTCGGTTACACACCCTTGTACTGCTGAAGTATAGTTCTCACTTTGCAGTGCCAGCAGCCTAGCCTGGGTAAACGACTCCCCCTGCTGGACAACATGCATTCCATGCCGTTCAGAAGAGAGCTCAAAGGCATTTCTTTAAACGACCATAACTTTTGATAGGAACGTGCTAGAGACTTACTTTTTTTTTGATAGACTCAGACATTTTTGCTCTACAAGCCTGGGGCCGGGTTAAATCATCTTGCGGGCCGGATCCGGCCCGCGGGCCTTGACTTTGACATTTGTATTCTACTGAGTGAGAGAGGCTGCTGGCACTTGCGGGAAGGAAAGTAAAAGTAGGGACCGTCTTTGTTTTGACATTAAGTTGGTAGCTAATATTAATGCTTTGGTACTGTAGCCTGTTTCTGGCATTCCAATCTCCGCTCCAGGGAACACGGTGCCACTGAGAAATCAATTCACTGTGAATTAGGACCTCATGACAGACAGCGAGGATTAGAGAATACAATTTCCTGTGTGAGGAGTCAAGCGGTTCAGACATGGGCTACTCCGTTTGCTCCAAACTATACTAACCAGTTATTTATGTTGTTTACTCCATATTTTGTGTCATGAATAATCAGACACAAATTCCAGGTAGATAATCACAAATTCTTAATATGTCTCACACTTGTTTTCATCAGAAACATGAGGGTTCTCAACATGAGTTTCGACATGCATCACTTGCAGCACATACAGCACATACTGTCAGACCTGGTGACAAATTTCGCTTTCGTCTTGATTTCCAGTCAAAGATGACTACTATTTGAGTCAAATTCAAAGAATGGAAGAAAGTTTCCGCAGAGTTGCCCCAAGTAGCACTACATCACAGACATTTTCTTGTGCCACCACTAACATCGTCATTTATTGTCAATATAATGTTAGAGAGTGCTGCTGCTACACAATTGCAGTATTTCCTTCCTTGTTGTGGCTGCCAGTGAGATGGCAAAGACAGAAAGCTTTCTCCTTTCCGTCTACCCGCCTCATAGAGGCCCCCCTGGGTGCACAGACTAGAGGCAGCAGGGAGGATGATATCTCAGCAGCGACGGTGCGTCTTATCTACTGAACTACGGAACTTTGACTTCATTGATGCCAATGAAATGAACAGAAACTTAAAACAGCATTCACACCCACTCTTTCCTCTCGGGAGAAGCTGCCTTTCAAAAACGCAGGCACTTCCTGCTAGGAAACTATGGCAAGTGATGTGCAAACTAGTACTTTTACATTCTACTGCTCCAGTTACCCGTAAGACACAAGATCACATGTTGAGCTTAGAGCCAAGAGCAGTTCCATTCATACTGTACATATTGATGGATGCATGATGTAGTTTGTAAATCACATTAAACACATAATTTGGTGTTAAAGGTATAGTAAGTGATTTGATGATTTGGAAAACCATCTGGTCCCCCCGTTAGCAAAAAAGAATTTAAAAAAATAATAATAATATTTGAATTAAGTGAAAACACTTACTATACCTTTAATATATTCAAACGTCTAAGGAGCCAAGGATAGTATATACAAATCACATGGCTTCATTTGCTGGCTGGGAAAACTCAGCCGACTAAAATAATCAATGAATGGGCTATAGTGTGATCAGGTCATTTTCTTCCGCCTGTAGCAATGAAGAAGTAATCAACTCAACAAAACAAAATGCACTACAGTCCACTCCAGTCCACAGCGACTACAGTCCACATGCACATGAGCTGCTGCACCCTCCAGGGACTGCCAGAAATGCACGGGATGCCATAGCGCAGCTGTTAAATGTAGTCTGTATACTCTATACAGATACCATATAATGATCAAAGTTGTTTCATTGAGAAAATATGCAGAGGTTCCCACGTTTGGCCTGGGCCGCTGGCATAGCAGTCCAGGCAGACAGCGTGTCATGGGTTTGAATCCCGATGACCTTTGCTGCGTGTCACTTCACATCTCTCTCTGTCCCCAATTCCTCTGAATCTAATTCGAGTCTGGTGTGGCCAGATATGAATCTGCCTGTGCACCAAAGGTCTGGCTATGCAAGGCTATAGTGTCCTATCAATTAAAGCGCCAAATAGGGGCATCATCAGTGCCTAATGGAGGGGAGAGGAAGGGTTTGGAATAACGTGATCCTTCAACACACCATGTGTAAAGGGAAAAGAGGGCAGCTTGGACTCCTCATGCAATGAAAGAAGCATGAGGCCAGTGCGCTGGCTCCCCAGGTTGGTGGAGGTGGGTAGAGCCCAGGGTCATATCGGGGTTACATTGTTTTAAATGTTACATAAATGTCACACACATTTTTCCACTGCACAGGGCATGCCTTGTTGATGGATTTGGAAGATTTGGAAGATTGAAGGTCTGGTTCCAAAAATGAACCAGTAATATGTAATGTCCATGATATTTACATTGGAATGAATGAGTCGGGCTGGCAAGTGTCCTAGCCTTGGGTGGACACACACACAGGGCGCGGCTTACTGAAAGGTCTATTGGCACTGCGTGATGAAAATGGGTTATAAAATCGTGGGGATTAAAAAAGACCCAAATGAATGTTTAAAAAAGAAAAATTCTCCATATTTTTGTCTTTGACTTTGGCTTAATGTATGAAGATGTATATGAACTAAAGCTCTACCACTCTAACTGTATATGATGCTGAAGGAATCCTGTGTACTGTAGGAATTTGGATGGGGTGCGTCCAGACCCTCGCATTACGGCAGATTACAGAATGGTCTGTCTGGGGCTACTCATGTCATGCTCACTGCCCTGCGCACCACGACAGAGGCTGTGCATTATCACACTGACTTCTGCCAAGGTTTATAAATAACATCAGTGAGTGTAAAACAGCTGAGTGAAAAATAAAGCCCTTAACCTACATCCAGCGCACATGATGAATCTTCTTCCCCAGCCAGCAGCAACGACAGGCTCTTGCTCTGGGCTGAGTGCTGGGGTTCAATTTGCTGGCTGAGAAGAAGAGGATGATATCCATCCAGGCCTCTTTTGGTGGGATATGTTTTATCCTCCGGTCAGACTGAACTGACCCTGTTAATGCTGGTGGTGCTCAAAACGTCGAGGACGTCCAAAATTGTATGTATTAGGATTGTCACATTTCTAATGCAGTGGGGTTTCAACCTTTTTCATAGCAGGGCCCACTATTTATTCAGCATTTGAGTCCCAAATGGACCACCATTTGATGACATTTTAGCCTTACGGACTCAAAACTAGAGATTTCTTTTGGTTTTGTCCACAATTCCCGGCTGGATTTTCGCAAACAAAACATTCAAACATACCGTAAATCAAAATTACCATTCTTCTACATTCTCTAATTGTGTAGACTTCTTAATTAAGTGGTGCTAATTTAGATGAATATTTTAACTCTTGAGAGCGTAAACATGAAACTAAATGGACCCGCAAGGGTTACATTTTTAGGTTCTCAAGAGTTACATCTGGCTAACCAACTTATCATCTGGTTAACCAACTTAGCTGGGGACCACCTGGAAACACCTGGAACCATCACAAGGACCACAAAAAACACTGTTCTAAAGGAACATTATGGGACTATACAGTATATGGCTTAACTAACTGACTTAACTAATATACGCCTGACCTGAAGTTTTCTAAGAAAACTTGGAAAGACTCCAACCTGAGGTTTTCTAAGAAAACTTGGAAATACTCCACTGACAAATCAATGCAATATACACAGAGAGGATAATAGTTACCATTAGATGAAAAGCTTAAAAAAAGAAAAAAAGAAAAATAGGGTCCAAGGTGCATGCGTGGAACATCAACAGAACCTTGAACAGGCTCTGCAGTGAGCAGCAGTGCAGTGGTACTGGGATTACACATGCAAGCCAAAAATCCTCATTACATCACCATGGCTGATACTGCCCTGTCCTGCATGCAAACATTTGTTGCTGACCAAAGTGCATCTTGTCAACTCATTAGATTTACAGCAAAGTGGGCAGCGTGCGCTGCAGGGGCGGATCTAGGCATGGGCATGGGGAGGAGGGCAATGCCTCCCTAAATGCCCAGTCTGCCCCAACTAACACGATGGCATGCAAAACAACCCAAGACATTTCAAATTAAAGTGCTTACATTTAAAATGTTTTGAAATACTACTACTGCTACTAACGAACTACAGTTGTGGCACCACTCCACCCCCCCCCCCCAATTGGGAAATGTTACATCCGCTGATGTGCTGAGATGTGCACACACACATAGATAGATTTGTATCAAGACTCTTTCCGCACTCATTAACATTTACAATACAGATGTTATGGGGTGGAATGGTCCTTGAAAGCATGCATGCATAATGTACTACACTACATATACTACTATACTAAAGTATGCATGCATGATTTCTTGCTTGCATGGCACTGGCAGTCTGGCCTGCTAGATGTATCCAAATCAATTTTACATTTGTATTTGATTTAACATATAAACATCATGTTAAAAAAAACAATCAAATCAATCAAAAATCAAAGATGCAATTGCAAATAAATAAAGTTTCGATGGATAAGCATTAATCATGCATGACGTAACTCCATCACAGACACGCATTTTCTGGTGTATCGATATGGTACAGTACAATGTGATTATCGGGCTGGAATACAATACGATTATTGGGGGGGGGGGGGGGGGGGGGGGGGGGGCAATTCGATTACTGCCGCCCCAACACACACACACACACACACACACACACACACACACACACACACACACACACACACACACACACACACACACACACACACACACACACACACACACACACACACACACACACACACACACACACACACACACACACACACACACACACACATCACCAAGTCTGTCAGGAACAGAGAACAATGAAATGACGTTCACCACCACCATGTACATGACATGCACTGAGACATATTCAGTGTGATTAAGGAACCGACTTGCTCAAATTCATTCTATTATCCTGAAAAAAAGAAAAGAAAGAAAAAAAAAGACATGGATGAAGTATGCAGTAATTGCTGCTTGACAGCATAATGAGGACTAATGTAACTAAGTTAACATGTCACTGTGAGTTAAAAAAAAAAGTGGAACCGTAATGCAATCCAAGGGAAATTCTGTCTTCCCAACTAGCATGATTCAAAACTTGTCTGTGGATTTTAATTGGAGTTGACATTTACGGCACCTTTTATAATGTTCGTAAACCAAAGTATTTGTGTAATAATTGTTATTGGATTATTCTTACGGGTTAGGGTGGACGATTACACGATTACACTTTTAAGTTACGCAAATAATTCCAATTAACGATTTATGCACGTGTGTGTGTGTTTGCATTGAAACGTACAATTAGCCAGTTTTGCCTTTCAGTCTTCAAATCACAAATTGCATAGGCCAGATATGTCACATAAGTAACTTAAATATACTGTGCATAGAATTCACTGACAAGCCTTCTGTGTCCCAACTTGTGGTCAAGAAATGGCCGAGTTTCTGCGTTGCAGCTTTTTGTACTCGGACATACAGTACATACATACATACATACATACATACATACACACACACACACACACACACACACATACATGCAACACACACACACAGCTATGTAATGGAGTGGTTAGGCACCTCTCAAAAACACTACAAAAGTTCCAAGGAGACAGAGACAGACAGAGATAAAAATTATTCTGCTGTGTCGGCTGGTTTTAAAGGGAAAGTATAGCCTCGACACCTAGGCTTTCATTTTCGTCCACATTGCGCAAAAACAGCGTCACTCCCAATGATGTAGCCTGGCCTAACCCGAAATGATTTTGGCCTAGGGGGGGCGGGATGCCGTGGGATCCACACTGCAGATCGAGCTGATCTCATTTGATCTCACTAACGCGTCGTCATCTGCTGTTCTACGTCACATCATTTAGAGCAACGCCCACCCCGGAAAGTTGACCCCCCCCCTCTAGGCCACTGTGTGTAACAAATTAGTCCAGGCTTTCCGTTTTTGCGCAACGCGAACGAAAAAGAAAACCTGGGTGTCGAGGCTACCAATGATGTGACGTAGCACAGCAGTGGAGGAAGGGCTGGGGTTGACGACACGTTAGTGAGATCAAATCAGATCAACTCATCTGCCGGGGAAATCTCACGGCACCCCCCACTTGTATTTTTTAATTTTTGTTTTTCTTATTCTCATTCAATTCATTCAATTATTGCCTATAATTTGGGGCTTCACTTGCAACATCCTCAGGGCCCAGCAATGATCCCCGGCAGCCCACAGGGCGAGGATTGCTGCCATAAAGAAAGAATCAATGAAAAGGCAGGTGGTGGGGTTCTCTGAGAGAAGCACATGACACATGGATGGATGGGGGTGGACTCTTTTAGGAAACAAGAATGACAACAGAGTATTTAAAAGAAGGCCTGCCCTTGTGCCTCCAAGCTGGCCTGAGGTTGTGTTGCAATGCTACAAACCACATCCTACCATGCTGTCAACATGAGGAAGATCGCTCTGTGTGTGTGTGTGTGTGTGTGTGTGTGTGTGTGTGTGTGTGTGTGTGTGTGTGTGTGTGTGTGTGTGTGTGTGTGTGTGTGTGTGTGTGTGTGTGTGTGTGTGCGTGCGTGTGTGTGTGTCTGCGTGTGTGTGTGTGTGTGTGTGTGCGTGCATGTATGTGCGACATCGCTGGGAGGAGACTGTCTCAAATGCAGGTCAATTTGAGACTCCGCCGGTACATCAAATTATTGGCTTAGGAATGTGACAAAAACAAAAACTCCCCATGAATTCAAGCCTTCATGGATTATGAAATTGGTAGAAAATAAAAGTGAACTACCCCTTTAAGTGCATCGTATACTGCCCCATGTTTGCAAGTGTGTGTCTGGAAGCCAGGGGTCAGGAGGAAGGTGTGTGTGTGTGTGTGTGTGTGTGTGTGTGTGTGTGTGTGTGTGTGTGTGTGTGTGTGTGTGTGTGTGTGTGTGTGTGTGTGTGTGTGTGTGTGTGTGTGTGTGTGTGTGTGTGTGTGTGTGTGTGTGTGTGTGTGTGTGGTCAAATTGGTCATGGCCACAGGGCTAATGGGAAGATGATGCTGTTGATTTGTCTCACTCTAACAGGAGCTACATGACAAACATGTGACTCCATTTTAAGAGCAAAAGGTTTCTGACACAATTACTGCTGGCACCGAGGATGCTGCAGGTACAGTGGGGCTTCATTTCAACATGGCGTCACTAGTATCTGTTATTGGATTATTAGTGATTACCTTTCTAAAAACATAGCATGCTCCAACTTAGAAGCAATCTAGTATGTGCAGTACTAGTGTATGTACAAACATACTGTAAATACAGTATTGCACACCCTGGAAGATTTAGCGATAAGTCTCTATGCCATGGGGCTGCATATTGCATAATCATCAATCGTTTCCAGGTTGAAAAAGTTTACAACGCATAGCAATTATGTAAAATTAAGATAATATATTATTTGCCATATCCGTCGTGTGCAAATTGTGTTTACAAAGTCTACGAGGAAATAGAAAAAACTAATTGTAACGTCCAATGTTCCACGCAAAAAAAAACCACACACAATTAAAGTTAACCACAATAATCTGTGGAACAATTAAACACAACAACAACTAAAATATTATGACTGCCCTACAGCAACCACACTGAGGAAGGCACCTGACATGATTTCAAACCTGCCCTGGATAAAAATCAGTTGAAAAAGTTGGTAGATGCAGTAGAAATAGAATCTCACTACAATGGAAACTATAATGTGTCTATAATGGCACACCCGGAATGTCGATTGTCTGGGACAAATGTTAGACTTTATTTTTACCGGGTCTTGGAGAATGTTTTGTTTTTGCAATATGTAAATAACACCGGTATGCATCATCACATACATAAACATCTTAGAAGATAAATACACCAGAACTAATATTATGACGCTTTGTCGTTTCTGCAAAATAGAACTCAGGGGTTGACACTAAGGTCTCCGAGGCACTTGCCCATCGGGCAAGTGCAAATCAGGTTCTACTTGCCCTCAGGTCATGGTCACTTGCCCCCCCAAAAATATATTGTAAATTTTGCTTTTAAGTTTACTTCCTACTTGGGTGCTTTCAACAGGTGGTCCGGGGACCACCAGTGGTCCCTTGCGGGTCCATTTGGTTTCATTTTTACCCTCTCAAGAGTTAAAATTCTCATCTTAATTAGTAGTCACAGACACAGTGGTCCCTGACCCCAGCAAAATGATAGTTTGGAACCTAATGAACCTGGGAGAGAGATAGGTAGAGATAGCTAGAAAGCAGGGAAAGACACAGAGGCAGAGTGCAATGACTGCCTTCAAGACAAATTTATCTTGTGTAGTGTTATAGTGCACGAAGTTGCACACTTGCCCGATCGGGCAACCAGGTAGCAGTCTTCACTTGCCCCACCATATTTCTAACTTGCCCCGGGCAAGCGGGCAAGTGTTAGTGTCAAGCCCTGGAACCCTTCTGTTCCAAGAAATGACCATCTTGTAAAGCAATGGTTTTCAACCTTTTTGATATCAGGGCCCACTATTTATTCACCATTTGAGCCATGGACCACCACTTGATGATATTTTAGCCCCACAGACCCAAAACTAAAGATTTCTTTTGGTTTTGTCCACAATTCCAGGCTGGATGTTACAAACAAAACAGACAAAAATGACCATTAGTCTTCTACATTCTCTAATTGCGTACACAACTCAATTAAGTGGGCTAATTCCGATGTTAATTTTAACTCTTCTGATAGTGTAAACCTTGCCATTTGGTTTCATGTAAATGCTGTCAAGAGTTACAGTACATCTGGCTAACCATTCCCCGGACCAACCACTGTTGTAAAGTACTATACAGTATGTTCAACACATGCACACAACACGTGCACACACTCACATTTGCGTGCGCACACACACACACACACACACACACACACACACACACACACACACACACACACACACACACACACACACACACACACACACACACACACACACACACACACACACACACATGCACACAACACGTGCACACACTCACATTTGCGTGCGCGCACACATGCACAACGTGCACACACCTCTGACTGACAGATCCAATTGTAATTGTGTAAAAAGACGAGAATACGCAGCATGCCCCCAGGTACCAGCTCTCCCTCGGTGCTCCTGTGGAGAGCTGAGAACACAATTATCTGCTAGCTGTGATGATGGGGCTGTAAGACACAATGGGAGATGCTCTCCCATATAGACAGGAATTATACAGCCACTCTCACTACAGATAAGTGCTGTCCTAAGCTGGTGGGGGGGGCATTGTCTGCACACGGGTACTCGGTTCACACTAAAAATGTACCGGTTCCGGACCAAAGTGTCTACGTCAATGGTTATATCAACCCTTTTCATATCTTCATTCAGTATTTGAGCCAAGGACGGAACACCATTTGATGAAATGTATAGCCTTCCAGACCACAAACTAAAGAACGTTGTTGGATAAAGGTTTCTCCACATGTTGTACCATAGCTGCATACAGTAGCATAACTGATGCAAATGTTGATACCAACCGCCAAAATCAAAAATGCACTATAGTGGCACTTCCAAAATGCACTAGAATCCGGTGGATGCTTGCCTGGAAGGGAATATATATATATATATATATATATATATATATATATATATATATATATATATATATATATATATATATATATATATATATATATATATATATATATATATATATATATATATATATATATATATATATATATATATATATATATATATATATATATATATATATATATATATATATATATATACATCAAAATGACCATTAATCTTCTACATTCTCTAGTTGTGTAGACTTGGGCTAATTCACATGATGAATATTTTAACTCTTGAGAGTGTAAAAATGAACCTAAATGGACCTGTCCATCATTTAACCTGGGGACCATTGGTTGAAAACCAATGTCATAGGAGAAAAAAATGGTAAAAAATGAGGGTTTTATTTCTGGTGCCTGTCAATCAATTTCCCCCCAACTCACTAGCCAAATAGCACTAAATTTTCCGCCAGGAGCTTTTCACTAGTTTTGCCTCTATGGGGGGCTGAAAAAAAGTTAAATCTAGCGTCAAATGTGCCAAGTTGGCAACACTGTTGATGATAAACAATTACTCTGAATTCACTAATTGTGTAGACCTCTTGTAATGTAGATGTTTAATAAAAATGTAACTCCCGGGAGTGCAAAATTAAAACAAACTGGCTGTTTGGTTTCATTTTACACTCTCAAGAGTTAAAGGGGAATCTTACCCATTTTCAAAATTGGGGTCTGAAATAAAAATCATTAACATGGTGAAATACATCTTGATGATGTCATCAGATGAATTACATCTTGATGATGTCATCAGATGTATTTCACCATGCATGTTAATGATTTTTTTCAGACCTCCATTTGTTGGAAATACAGAATTGGGGGAACTTTTTTATCATGTCCACACAACATCCCTAAGGTATATTAACGACATATTAAAATGTTGAAAATGGGTGGAGTTCCCCTTTAAAGAGTTATTAAGGACTCTCCATCATTTAGCTGGGGACAGCCTGGAACATCCTCGAGGACCACAGTTTGAAAACACCTGAACCATATCCTATTTCTTGTCTCTTAGGCCCCGTTTCCACTAAGACGATCCGCCGTGCAAAAATGAAAACGGTCTCAAAAAGTTTACCGTCTCCACTGACCACTGAAAACGCATTGAGAAGGGTGCAGTATATATGCCGGGCCTGTAGGTGTCGCTGTAGCAACTCGTTGGCACAAATATCAAGAAGAGGAAAGATAAGTGGTTGCCATGTTTGCGTATTATAAGTGACTTTGGGCCTGTTTCTTCAGAGTGTATATAGTATTAGTTGAGCCTGTTTCATTGGATTTGTTTTAGCTCATTATAAAAACTAAACAATTAAAGACTAAATATATATATATATATATGACTATATTATATATATGAGCTGTAACAGACTGTCTAGTCTTGTGATTTTGTGTAGCCTATTGAGGATTTGTTGAAAGTATAACTTGACTTAAGATAAAGGAAGTGACCACCATACCAAATTTGTGTTGTTAAAATCATTAATAAAAAAAAATGTCACTTTTTTCCATGGTAGCCTATATGCATAAATGCACCGTTTTAAACCAAATATAAGACAACATTCATTTCTCTAGACAAATTTGTGGAAAAATAACATTGGATGTCAAATGTCTAGTCCTCACTTAGCCTGTTTTTACGATATTTCCTTTGGGGAAAATGTTATTATATTCAGGCCAATAGGGTATATATGTTTGTTTTAGAGAGAAGATCAACAAGCTCACAAAATGCAACATCATGTCACGACTCGAGCCGCAAACTTGTTGATCTGCTGTTCTCAAATAACCTGGTCGCGTTTGGGCTAATATAGGCCCGGGCGCTTATTTCTCGCTCACATTCTGGCCTTTGACAACGTAAACATGAGCAACAGACCTATGGAACAGACCGAACACACACTTGTTACAAACAGCAGTGGTGTTGTTGCATAGAAGCAGTACATGTTGTTGGAAACGCACCAACTGTGAACTATTTTCTACAGCATTAATGCAATGAATGCAAACGCTGGGTGCCGCCATGTTTGTTTATTGTTGTTCAGGGGTGAGCATGCGCTGTGGGATCTCAGTTAAAAAACTATA
>CM076965.1:25864284-25934284 GCA_039105355.1 Benthosema pterotum | reverse complement strand
CAAAAGAAAATTGCACATTTCAGGGTGTCTTTTTGTTGTGGAGAGTCTGGGGTACACCTGTGCACTAATCATGATGTCACACCTGCATCTTAATGTGGCACACCTGTGAGGTGGGATGGATTATCTTAACAAAGCAGAAGTGCTCAATATCACACATTTAGGGAAATTTGTGAACAGTGTTTGAGAGAAATGGTTATATTGTATATCTGGAATGAATTTTAGGGCTTTAAGTCCATCCCCTGAAAAATGGGAGCAAAAACAAAAGTGTTGCGTTTATATTTTTGTTGAGTGTATATACACCGCACACACATTGTATGTCTGCCATAATAAATACAATTTCTCACTCGACGAATGATGCAAAAAAGTGCAGTTAAAAACGTGGACTCATTTCCCAGCTTATCCGTGAACTATGATACCCTGCTTTGATTGCTGTTTGTGCCGCTATTCCCTGGCACACAAGAGGTACGTGTTGCACATAGCTGTATTTAAACAAAAACTTATAGCCCATCTCGGCCTTTTGTTCAGCTTACTGTATGAAACAATAATAATCTTGCATTATCTGTTCAACCCTACATATTGAACACACAGGGAGCAAATAGCCCTTCACTAAGTCCCTTCCCAATCCATACCTGTCCAATAGGAGAGCACATAAGAGGAAAGCTTGACCCGTATAGCAAGCAACAGTTGCTAAACTATTTGGATTAGCATTGGATATTGACAAACGCACACACACACACACACACACACACGCACACACGCACACACGCACGCGCACGCGCGCGCACGCGCACACGCACACGCACACGCACACGCACACGCACACGCACACACACACACACACACAGAGTCTTGACCCATAATGTGTCTGTGACCCACAAAGGGGTCCCGATCCACTGTTTGAGAAACAGTGGAATATACATGTATGGCCACATGGTGATGTGCTCTATAGGTGTGGTGTCTCTCAATCCCTTTCATACCACATTTAGCTGCTTTACAGAAGCTTACAGAAGCTGGTTTATGATTTTGTCACACAAGCACTTCTGACAGCCTGCGGGGTCATGTCATGTCAAGGTACCTTATGCTTCACCTGGAAAAAAAAACATTTCACGTAACCGGCTCGCACCACAGAGTTCCAATGAGCCTTAAAAATCTCAGTTGCACTTGCTTGTGCATTGAGGGGAAGAGAAATCGTTCCCCTCTAGGCCACAAACGGTTGCTTGCTTAGTCATCAATCTCTTCACTGGCCCCCTCAGATCCTGTCCTCATTTGAACCTCCGTTAGGACCAAGTGAAGAAGTGAAAGCATCAAGTCAAAAGCCCCAAGTCAAAAGCCCATTGACCATAAGTCACTGGGCTTCTGACATTTAGGAAGGACTGAATTCGACTGTTCATTACATGAACCCTAAGCATCCCAATTCTGTCATAGATGGAAAAAACTTTAGTCGAAAAATAGCTACAAGTTCTACAAGTTCCCATGGCATAAGATGACACATTGTGAGCTTGTAGATCAGCATTTTTTCTATTTGACAATGTGGTCGAACTGTGTTAAAGAACCATAACACAAAGTTTTCTCTTTGTCTTCAAAATAAGGAATGTGGCCAATCACTCGTTTTTTTTGGCACCCTGTTTAAGCATGAATGACGGTGCATTACAGTGACGGCATGCGTGTGGCTTGCAAAAACACAAGATGCACGTACAACTACGCGCCCGTGCATTAGGGTTGGACATGGCAAAATAGTAGGAGTTATTATATAATCTCTGAGGCCCCGAGGGAGAGTTAAATGTGGACATGAGCCGAGGCTCAAGTCAGCGGCACAGGAACGCCAGTTAGTTGGCGAGGATCCACAGACAGTTGGAGCGGTGCCCTGCAGCCTGACTCGACTCCACAACCACTAGGCAGATGGACTGAAGGACAGAAGAATGTGAGCTGGGACCACCACCAGCTACATCCCTTTGTGGCTGTCCAACAGTCTATTAATATCAGACCTACATCATGTATGCATGGAGGATAATGTTAGACCACTGTACAATAATAATTAAGAAATGAAATATAATAATAATTGATATTGTTAAGGCAAATTTCTCTTCAATGTCTCTCCACTTTTGGCTCTCCACTTTTGGCCGATACCTGTCCATTCAAACTGTAGATGTTCCTTTCCCAAAAGTTATTAGTGCAGCCACACCGACGATACTAGAGATCTAAAGAGGTCCGGGACTTAAGGCCCGGCCCTACCTGGGCCCTCAGCAAACCTTTTACACTCAAGATACTTCTCCTGTCGCCACCCTTAGATCTCCATATTATGGAGCAGTGATCAAACCTGGCGTGTACACTCAAGATGCTCCATATATGGCCAGTACAGAATGCATTCCATATGTTGATCTGACCACCATGCCAAAGCACCAGAACTCGCTCAGCAGTCTGCCATCACCTAAGTGGATCAGTGCACCCGACCTCGCTTCACGCCCTCACGGCTCCTAATGATTATTGATACAACTACCATTATTATTTTATACCCGGGTCTTTATGAGTATATGTACTGTACCAGTATGTACATGTCATATATAATGTCAAATCTTTATCTATTTTTGCAGTTCACATTTGAGACAACCAAATGTTTTGGATGAGTTATGATTACACCAGGCGCATATACCACACACTCACACGCACACACGCGCACACATACACAAAGACATTTCTGGCCTGGCTTTCATAGTATATGGCTCACTGCGTTCGCAGTAAGGTAACCATTTTCAACCAGGCGTCCCTACTTTGCTAAATCTAAAACTATACAAGTAGTAAAATGTCACCAACAGGCACATGTTCTAAATCCTTTCACTTCAGGTGCGTTTATACACTGGCTCTCATTTCTGCCATCGGTGTTGGTGTGCTACAAGGTACAAACAACGGACGCTGTTCCATCTGAATAGCAAATCTGATGATGACATGCACGGCTTTAGACTCATCGAGGGAATGAACAAACAATTTCTAAAATAATCTCCCAAGAAGCTTAACCTACATACAGCAGAGCATGCATTTGAATCAATGAGCAGGCGACAGACAGACCTAGAGACAGGAACACGGATCCTGTACAGTAGGCCTTGACCAACTAAACGCATCCACCAGGTCTGTCGGCGTTTCATTCTAATCTGTCAAACCAGGACAGACATTTGCTTGCATCACAGTGTTAAGCTCCAACAACTGTTTTGCCATTTCATCTTCTACACTGCACTGTTAGTGTGTCGGTACTAGCTGCAGTCTTTGGCGGCCTCATCATCAAAATCCTATGACCGCTATCCGCACATTTTGGACAATGTAACCCTTTGAATGAAATGAAATGTAATACCCAGAAAAAATAACATTTAGGCAAGGCCTCCTCCATCTCTAATTGGACTCAAATCCTTTGTCTGAGCTCGTGGAGCAGACCTAATAATATGCACTGAGGCCATTGTTCAGCATCAGGCCCAGCCACAGAGGCCCCGTTGTACCCAGTAGTGTTTTAAAGGCAAGAGAGGCCCCATATCACAAGGCCAAATTAGTGCCTGACCACCGCCCAAACCTCCCTCATACCCAGGGGTGGATAAATAGTTTACTTAAGTAAAAATACATGCAATATACATTGTACTCTGTTACAAGTAAAAGAGTCAAAATTGACATGAAATTGTACTTAAGTTTTCAAATAAATGTAGTGGAGTAAAAGTACAATATTTTGAAGTAAAATACCTCAAAATTGTTTTTAAGTATAGCACTTATAGTACTTAATTACCGTACTGCACTGCTTATTCCCTCAGCTATGTGCAGTTCTCAGTACTGTAGGTGCTGTCAGTGCAGGTATTACCGGTCTTTCAAAAGCAACTTGAAGAGAATAAGAGAATGTTACATTTTATCAGGGGAAGAAAGGTTAGGTTTATTATTATAAACACTTGAGAAAAATAATTTCAGGGGTTATTTTAGTATATGAAAGAAACAAGTCAGTATGCCGTGCCTGTGCCCTGATCTGTCCGGTCTTTAGCTATCGATAGTGACCTTGTGATACCAATTTAAGCCTGTCTCTGTTCCATTTTGAATCCCTGCCTTCAATGGATCTGAAAATGTAAGGTCTCATCCCAAATAAGACAATCCAGTTTTCATTTTCAAGTTCATAATTCATAATAATAGTCACCACATGAACTACAGGGATGGGCAACTGCAATACGACCTCCTACCTAGACGGAAATTATTATCTCCTCAGGGTCCGCAGCAGTCATTGTTTGTGTCTGAGTTCTCTCCATGTACTGTACAGTGTAAAAAACACACTAAATAAACATATAATAGAAAAAGATGGCATTTGTGTCGACAAATGAGCAATCAACTGATTTGGCACCAAGTTACATTACCTGCATTAACTAAGGGCCACCCCTTTATACAGCAGATATAGATTTGTCAAGAAGCTGAATGTAAGTAAACTACTACAATAAAGTATGCAGCAGTAATGCATACAGTCGCTGACAACACAGCCATGATGTTAATACAAAATATGCTATTATTGAGACCCCAGCTTTGATCCTATGCAACATTTCTCTGGGCCTCATATACAGACCACTGTGATTTTGCCCCCTTCTTCCAAGATCGCCTGAGTTTTCTCACCAAACAGCGTGTAAAATGCCATCCGACAAGTGAACAAACCCTGTAGCTACTCTCCCCAATGGACTGTGACCAATGGGCTGGTTATGTCCTGGACATACAATGTCCTGGCTTAGGGGGGCACAGGGGATCCAAAGAACACCCATAAAGGAGCTGCCTGTACTGAGGAGACGCCGGAAAACAGAGTAATGCGGGACAGAGGGGGTTGTTTACATTTCCCTGTGGTCGAGCAAAAGAGGAGGTCCGACCCCTATAAGCAAGCAGGTTTACACAATACTAAGACTGCATTTTTCTTTGGGATGGGGGGGTTACTGTCTAGACCAGAGGTTGAGTGTGGGATCTATTTTGGATTTAATGTAGGTATTTGATCATTGCTAGGCTAATCTTAAATAATAATACTTTAGTCATTTAACCTTTGCAACTGGGACAAAGGAACAACAGTTCACAAGGCCCAGAGACCTTGAAAAATTGCTCAGACAAGGTAGACAAGGCAGTCCCAAAGTAACATCAACAAAGACATCTTTTCCTTGTGATTAAAGTAACAAGCTTGACCAAACTGCATTAATAATCACAGTTGATCAATGCTTTGACGTTATGTTTTATGCTGGATAAAAAGCAGCAGGCGTGAAGGGAGACTGCTCAGACTACTCAGATGTGGCTTTATGTGCTGTTAAGTTTAGTATAGCATTGAGTTGGACCAGCACACTGTCTGACTCTGAATAATGTGTTGTTGTCGGACTATTGGCACATCTTTGGGCTTTTCTGGCTTTATTAAAAGACAGAAAAGAGGGAGAGAGAGAAGGCGAGAGAAACAGCAATGGCTGTCATGAATGGGACTTGAATACTATTACCACTAAGCCAGCAGTGGGAGTCCCAGCATCTATCTATTTTGTTACACAAAATTTGTGTAACAAAATAGATAGATGCTGGGACTCCCACTGCTGGCCACGTTTATGGACATTGACATCTTGTTTAATAATTTAATATTTGCACATTTAATGTGCAAATATTAAATAATAGGTATGACAAAAGACCAAATTGTGGCAGCCTCAGGAGCACAGGAACAAGATGTCAATGTCCATAAACGTGGCTGAGTGTCACGCTTCACAAATCAATATCAAACAGGACCATACGGCACTGCGATTAAACATCCCCTTAGCGCGATGATTCAGCTCATGATCACTTCATGAAGGTGTTGGGTAACGAGTTTTGGGAGGGTGTACTTACTGTACTACTACCCTGCCTCTGAGAGGTTGGCGGTTGCAAAGTCACTTTGCACAAGTGGAACAACAACAGGGGATATGTGAAAATCAAACATAACAAGCCACTACTTACCGGTACCAATCTGCTCTGTGTGCCGGTAGCTAGCACTAGAAAGTAGCTGTCATTCTAGAGTACATCCAAAGGGGTTGGACGATGGCTCTAAGATCTGAGCCAAGTGGTGAAGAGGGCAAGAGGCAGAGCATAAAATGAACTACACTTTCCTTGGCAGCCAATAAAAACAATATACTGTATATATTTTGCACTCTAGCAGTGTTTTAAGATATACCCTGACTGTTTCTACTGCTCTACATACAGCCTGGCGTGAAGCATTGCAGGACAAGTCAATGGATGATATGGATACATTAGTGAGTGGTGAACAAATGGCCCGCCACACACTTGGGGACAGACTAATTAAAAGAGGTGTTTCCTCCATATCCCAGTATCATTCCTAAAAATAAATAACATTTGGTTTCAGAAACTACACTTATACACTTATAAACCCCATACATCCATAATTAGCCTACAATTACATAATGTGCTGCATTGTGACAAATTGAGAGCTTTTAGATCAGATATTTCTTGCAAAAATGTTCACCTAATTTTTGCCGAATGTTTGCCTATAATGGCCAGAATAAAGACGTTCTGGCACTAATAACAGTGAATACATCGCTTTCTGTCAGAATAAACATATAGCAATAAGAGGAATCAAGAAAATCAAGAATCAAAGGGGCCTAATAAATAGACAAACCAATGTCTTGCGCTAGCTAAAAGGAAAATTGTTGTTTTCTAGAACTAGTCTTAGCAATAACACAATAAACCAAGTATAGTAATTTAATCAAAGTTCGCATGCATGCAGATTGCAGTAGCCACTAGCCAGGTTAACCTGAAACAAGCCACCTAAAGTTAAATGACACCTTTAGCTTCCTTATATGATGATTAATGGATTCCTATTCCTGTCTAGTTCTTCCGTCGGTCACATAGACACAATAATTAATCTCACCTGGGACTGCATCTGAACTGTGACCTCTACTTTTAAATGGTCATCGTCTGGAATTCCTGAAATACTGTGTGCGCATTATGGCATTCTGATTGGTGGGACTGTGACACCAAAAAGCATCTCATCTTTTACTACAATGTAGAACCTGAACATCATAAATTGGAATAATCGGCCTGATGTTGCAGACAATTCACTCCGTCACATCCAACACTTTATCTGTGGTTTCAGGTATCCACAGCCTATAGCTTGTGGCATGACTTCCTGACTTCACCCTCCCCCCACCACACTGAAGCCCACTGGCCCAGCTAGTTCCACCAACAAACCCTGTAAACGCCAGAGCAGGCAGCTTCAGAAAGACCAGACCTTTGACCTTTCCGGGCTCGTCATGTGTCAAGAGGTCAGATAGCTGCAGTTTCTTGCACAAAGTATCCACCCCGGGTCGGTCGCCAGAGCTCAGACTGCATGCACTCCTATACACCACCAACTCCTCTTACCCCTATCTCCCCTCCCTGCATGGCGAGCTCAGTTCTCTCAGTAAAGGTCAGCTCCGCCCCACACAATCTCACTGGCCTTCTTAGCATATAGAGCTCTATGCTGAGTGATGACAGGACCAGAGACATCTCCCCTGTAGCACCCGATAGATCAGTGTTTTTCAACCCCTTTCATTTCAAGGTGCATTATTTATTTGGTATTTGAGCCACAGAACCACTATTTGATGACATTTAGAATCTGACCCAAAACTGAAATTAATATTTTGTTATCGTTGGACACAATTTTAACGCTAATCATTAACTCTTGATAGATTAACAGAAAAGCTAGGGTCGCTCCCATTAGGCTCAATAGTAACAGAATAATTTATAGAAAATACTCTAACTGTGTTGTGAACTTGTGCAAATGATTGAGATCCAAAGTTAAGGTATCTACTTTCAGGGAAAAAATGAAATGAGTTGATGATGTGTTTCATTTTTTTTTAAATAGATTTGAGAAAACAGCTTGTATTTTCACATTTCACTGTTTCCAGGGCTCATTCAGAGATAGATGCATTTAAAGTTATATCATTTATCATTTATAGTTGTAAAGTGTGTGAGGTGTTTTCTGGGACTTCATGAGGTGGTGTGCAGTGTGAGTTTGTTAATAAAACAAAAATGAGTTTTACTGAGCTTGTTAATAAAACTAAAACTAAAATGATTTTTGGAGTGATAAGCAGACAACAGAATAATCAAATCACTCCAAAAGTTTTGGTAAATCTGTTACGGATCTGTGACCACCTGGAAACCCCCCCTAAGACCACCGGTGGTCCACGAACCACTGGTTGAAAACCAGTGCGATAGATTAGCAGAGATCTCAGGGCCTCCAGATGCATGTTTGCTGAGCAATAGAGGTGCATGCACAAAAGTGAGTGGCAAATCAAGTGGCAAAATCAGTTTAATGTTGTTAAGCTCATTGTTGTTTATTGCAAACAGGAGAGGGACTTTTCTGTTTGGAAGCTGTCAAGGCCAGAATATAGTTTTATAGTTTTTGCCACTCAGTAGGTGTTCCCACGTAACTTTCTGGTGTGATGATGATGTCACATACAATATATACTTGATAATATATTATACTGTCTGGCACAACCAGGTGATTGGAGATCCCTCATTCTGTACCACTCGTTGTAACCCTATAGAGCTTGATGTATTGCAACCATAGGTTGCAGATTACTAAGAAAGAAATACCTGAGAAACTCAGTCTGTCATTGCACACAGTTATTAGGGCAGTAAGCAAAAACTAGAGTTCTCAACAAGGGTCTCAAAGGGTTTCTGAACTGCCACAGTCCTCCTGTGAGACACAGATATAGCAAAAAGCAGGAAAACATAGTGGAGATAAAAAAGGAAAAAGTATGATGGAGCACAAATATTAGGCACTGACATCATAATACACAGCTGTTGCCAAGTCCTTGTGACCCTGTCAGCCTTACTAACCATTCTGTGAGTGCGTGTGCGCGTGCGTGCGTGTGTGTGTGTGTGTGTGTACGCGTGCACGTGTGCAAAGCAAATTCTTTGGACATACAAAATGCCACTGACTCCAGCATCAACACATTTATCCTATCAAAGGCTCTATTGTCAGTTTGTTGCCATAGTCTGCCCGTGGAAAAAAAAGAAAGAAAAGAAAAATACCCTGCCTCGGCGCTGTCAGGCTAGCCAAAGTATGTCAAATATCATAGGACCAACAGAAATACTACAAGGAGATGTCTCTTGCAGGGAAGAGCGTGTGACATTATTAATCGCAAGTTTCCAAATTTACATTCAAACATGCTTTGAAATAGGTCTCGGCTGTGTAATCATCTGATACCATGAACGTGCTTGAGGGAATGTGCTGTAGCAATGCATTTGGAAACCAAGCATGGGATTCTCCCGAGGGCTCGGCCATGCCGGTCCCTGCTAACAGCCAAACGGTCTTCGCACAGTGCCTGTACAGATCGAAAAGCCCTTTCAACCAAGACTCAGGCATGTTCCAAATGCCATGAAGCAGCGCTGGCATAGATACTGCTACGGGTGTGAGTAGCCAGAGGCAGACCAACTTATAAGTGTCACCGACAGGGATTAAAAAGCAAAGGGGGGTAAATTGCAGGAGGGCAGAAGCAACTGTCACATCAATAGTTCTTATCGGAGACACCTCTACCACACGTCAGAGGGACGACAAAGGAATCAACAACATTATGGAGATGTATGCGGTCGCATCTCTGAGTGATTATACAGCAGTGGCCCAAGGATAATCTGGATAAGCCGGGCCTGGACCCTGAAGACAGACAGACGACTCAAGTCCACAATGACCCATCCCCCCACATCCACTGAGACGCCTTCTTATAAATCACTATATAATTATTGATGTTAACTATCAATGTGATGAGTGTGATGTGCTGCAAAATATGATAAAAAGACCTCCCTGGCCTCACAGGTTAGGCTTTGTGGTTCTATGGGAGCTCGGTCACCACAGAGTGAGATATCCCTCTCTGTTTATTAAATGCATTGACTTGTCAGGTATCCAATAATCAGAGCTGCAGCCACAGGCAGCAAACTGTCCAGCGTCCGTTCGTACACCTGCAGAATTAAAGTTGAACTCTGATTTGCGACACCATTAACCCCGGTGTTGCCAGGCTGCTGAGTAACTGTGCACACTGACACCACAGAGCTTTCCTGAATATGAGATCATTCTGGTCTCCATGCAGATATAACCTGAGCTGTTCTTCGTTAGGCTAACTGTACTTCACACAATTTCTTGTGTGAGCCTTTCTATTAAACAGTAATTATGCCGGGCACAAAATTGGATCCGATGTAAAAGGGCCCTTGAAATGCAACGACAGTAGACCTAATGCTTTGTCATGTTGTAGTTTTTGTTTAATATTGAATAGGGACCATTCTTTTCCATGGTCCATTCATTCATATGGGCTTAGATACATATTTTGTTTTTATTTGCATGCCTGTCAAATAATCCTTGTTTTACAATGCAAAGCAGACCGCGGGCCTCTTCCGTAACTAACAGTAACTAATGGCAGAATAAAGGACACAAAACAAACCCTCCAGTGTTATCCTATCCATGTATAATGTACAATTCCCTACAGACACCATTTCATGACCTGTACTAGTATACACAAAGCAAGAGGCTAGAGATAAGAGCGCACGTGTCACGTGAGAATGGCGAATGCCTGAAGAAGAGAGCACTGTAAATCCAGCGAGGGTAAACAACCGATGATGCTGTACTATTGTTTTCGCTCTATAGTTCTCCTTCTCACAATATCTCTCTCTCTCACACACACACACATACACTCTGCTATCCATCCATGTCTATCTCTCTGCTTTCCTTTCTTTGTCTCTGTCCCCTTTCCACTATCTCTCTGCTCGCTCTCGTCGTCTCTGTGCATAAATTGAAGAGCACATGTGATGAACTCACATGCTGAATGCCTCTAAGGGCAGGCATGGGACGGTGTCTGGATGAAGATGAAGAGGAGTAGTGGCGGAGACGATGACAACCAGCAGACTGGTACCCTCACTTTGACAGACAGTGAAATCCATCTCACAACGTATTATCTTACTATCTTACTATATAAAACGGAGATATGAAATTGCATGTTGGCATTAACCAATATGACAATTGGCCTTTGCAAAGCTGACATTGTTTGTTAACATTTTTGCCGTGAGCTAAGGAATTGGTCGTTGGTCACGTTCAAGGCTGATGAAACAGAGTCCGATGAAACCGATTAACCTCTCTTCCCAAAATGTAAACAGTTTATAAGCAGCACAATGTCAAATGTACAGAGTATCAAGTTTGCACATGTGTAATGGTTGCATATTATGCATACTAGTGCTTATAGACAGTATCATTAAATACTAAACCTTGCTTAAGGTTGGATTTACAGAATGTCATGTGTAAATATGAATGAATCACATTGCTTTAAACTATTCCATTCAATATCTGACAACATAGACTTAAGGGCGTTACAGACGGCGAGTCTGAAACGCACACATCGTGGCGATTCCACCGTGCCACTCAGTGCTGACAGACGAGAATCACGTAGTGAGAAAAAAAAGCTCACAGGATTGAGGTCTAAAATAAATTGCCGGCGTGTGCACGAAACAAGCACACATGCAATAAACAACACTAGATGCCGTGCAATAATGCCCGGCGTTACATGCTCTCTTTATCGCACGTCGTTTTCTGAGTGCAAAACGCCGGTCCAGTTGAAAATGAACTAGAATGCACAATTTGTTACTCGCCGTCTGTAAAGCCCCTTACACTTAAATGCACATCAAAAGACATTTGAACACATGCTGTATGTCCAATAATATGTGCATACACAGATATAGCAAGACACCTCCATGAGCAGACAATCAGTACACATGTGTGGTGCACACACGCATACACACACATGTGTGGTGCACACACATGCGCACACACACACGTTCCATTAACAGAACTGTTTTCCCCCCTTACATGCCTATTGCATTATTTACTACTGTATAAAGATATCATGAGTGTGTTTCTGAGAGCATATTACAGAGGCAGTCATGAACTACTGTAACAGTATCATGATAATATAAGCAAATTTATACATGGACTCTGGATTACGTCTGATTTATACCTTGGTGACAAAGTAGTGTTGTGTTGTACCTCTCAACTAACATAATGTATAGGCCTGTTTACAACCTGAAACCTTCAACTATTCAAGTCTATGCAGAAAATCAACAATCTAAAAACAGTGACTCAAGGAAGTGAGACATGGTCTGGGGTAGGGGATATTTTTGTCAATCCCACAAACTGGGACATTAGCTTCAGCTACACCACGCTGATGGCTGCTAAGATGGACATGGGAACTGGGGAGGGGTCTGTGATTACCTTCGGCTACGTCAATTTCGATGACTTCTCTATCTACTAAGCTACAGCTTACTGTGAAATGATGATGATTGACGATAATGATATATGCCATCAATAAATGAACAGTTTAACACTGCTTTGTACCGGTGTCCTAACCCAAACCCTAACATGAACACACAGGTGAGTGTTTACGGCCATGCATGTGTCTTAATTGTCCACACATGTCAGAGCTACGGGTGAGTCTTAACCGGCAGCAGCCACATGGTCAGAGCCATAGGTGGACATTTTTAATGTACTGTATATTGTACTGTCGGCATGCAAGACTAACATCTGCCCTCCTAGTAAGTCATTGGCTGACTTTTCCTTTGTCTTGCACAAAGACAGGATTTGTTATTCTTAGTCAATCGTCTCCACTATGTCGATTTGGATCAAACAACAGATTAAAGGCGGATGTAATAAAGTAATAGACAAAGCCCCCACCCGTATAATCTTTAATCAAGTACTCCTTACAGACAGTAATCTTTGACAGACGTTATGCTTTGTTTGTTTTTCGCAGACATAAAAGAGCATTTGACCTAATTACGATTACAATACGCATGCACGTATGTGGCACACGTACAAAGACACACACATAAATCATTATGATGAATCAACTATAGGTGTTTTGTCTGTGCACTGTTTTAATTCAAATACTGTATTACGTTCTTGCCAACAGTGTGTACGTAAAGGTAAATACCAGTGAATTAAACATATTATCTCGTGTCCCCAACAGCAGATTGGTCTGGAATAGCTCAATTGTATGCCCGTTTCCTACTCCAGAAAACTGGGGTGGCCAATTAGGACACGGTATTCAAATGTTTGCATACAGTGCCCTGATGGGCCAACCCGATTTTCTGAAGTAGGAAATGGCCGTACGATTGAGCTATTCCACACCAATCTGCTGACAGGCATCTTTTTTGCCAACAGGTCTGCCAGGCTAAGTAAATTACTCTTTGTCAATTTAAGCTCAAATACAAATGTCTGCCTAGCCTACTGACCTGTCATACCCTAGTCTAGGGTAAAGTGAGTTTTGGTCTAGTTGGGGCTCATACATATACTCTAGGGTTAAAAAAAATACACTGTGATGAAAAACCTTTCACACAATCTCCCTTAAACCTGGAGTATCATGTAAGAGCCTTAAGTCTCTATTAGATGACAGTTGTATTCTCTGAGTTACAGACAGAGAAGATCACCAATATGCTGCCTGTATTCACACGGGCAGATGCCAAGATACAGTCTACTTTTCATTTTCAACGGAAGCCAGCAACATGAAGATACAAAGATACATCTGACGTTTGTAGCTGCTGCAAAACATAATACAAAGCCACAAATTGAAGCTGAGCTGGGTTCAACTTCCAGAATAAGATACAAAGATATAAAGCTACATGCTGAATTGTTGTTGTTTTTCTCCCACATAAGCCACACCTCCAAAACACATCTCTACGGACGCAAGCTTGATGACCCAGGGGTTGACACTAAGGTCTCCGAGGCACTTGCCCATCGGGCAAGTGCAAGTCAGGTTCTACTTGCCCTCAGGTCATGGTCACTTGCCCCCCAGGTTCCAGGTGGTCCCCAGTTAAGTTGGTTAACCAGATGTAACTCTTGAGAACGTAAAAATGAAACCAAATGGACCCTTGCGGGTCCATTTGGTTTCATTTTTACGCTCTCAAGAGTTAAAATTCATCGTCTTAATTAGCCCAGGTCTACACTGTAGAAGATTAATGGTCATGTTGATGTGTTAATTTGCCTGCTTTGTTTCCCAAATCCAGCCTGGAATTGTGGATAGCTAGCAGGGGGATAGCTAGCAGGGAAAGACACAGAGGTAGAGTGCAATGACCACCTTCAAGACAAATTTATCTTGTGTTGTGTTATAGAGCACTAAGTTGCACACTTGCCCGATCGGGCAACCAGGTAGCAGCCCTCACTTGCCCCACCATTTTTTTTACTTACCCCGGGCAAGCGGGCAAGTGTTAGTGTCAAGCCCTGTGACCTCAACGACGGTGTGAGTAACAGATATATAATATCTTCTCATCTTTGCATGTGTCTCATGTGAATGCAGCATAAGACAGTTTTTACCATGTAAAAACTGCCAAATGCAACATTTGGCACTGCAAAATCAACATGTAGCACTGCCAAATGCAACAAAACGCATTACTGTGTACCTGTGTCGTGTTAAAAAGAAAAAGGGCAGAACAGTGAACTTAAGAATAAGAAGAACCCAACGACCCACAGTCTGGAATGCACGGAATACCCATAATCCTCCATAATATGCCTGTCTGTGACCTTTGACTTTGACTGCCTTGACACTGAACTTGTCTTGACTCCTGTGAACATTAGCATGTTCAGGTATTAGCTGTCTGAAGGATAAGCTACATTAATTGCATGATGACACTGCAATCTCAATATCATGCATAGTTTGATATTAAAAGGTTGAAAATTACTCATGTACCCATAGGCAGAGAAGAGGTCATACTATTATCCCACATACTGTGTAGTTGCACCGTATTCTGGATATATTAAACAATCTGTAAATGTGAAGAAACAAGGGCAATGTGAAAACAGTTGACCAAGATGTTTAAATGAACTGTAAAGGTCCACAACTACCGTACATACAGTAATTGTGAAACAATAAAAATATTTTGCTATCTTTTATTGATTGTTGATGTACTGATCTGATCATATCATAATCGCATAATGTATTTTAAAATTTGTCAAATGACTCAGGTTGACAGTATGGCAAGGGAATTATGAGTGTCACAATATAAAAAACCTCCTATAATAGGAAATGAGCTCAAAATGGGCCATGTTGTGAGCAACTAAGTATGCAATCTTCAAACAAAATCAACTATAAAAAATACTGTATATATAGAAAAAATCCCCTCTAACACAGATTGATTTTGATTTCATCTCTTATTCTGATCCTTTGTTCAATAACATTGAATGGTTAACTGCAATTAGTTGTAAGGCAATTGATCGTCAACTGAACTAAGATGTCATGGTTGTGATTCATGGCTGCTCTGTAGTTCTACAGTAGCTGTACTTAATTTCCTCACAAGCCTAACAAGAATATTTTACAGTAACGTCTAATGTGACACTGTCTCAGGTCAGAATGACGCTCACTGTGGTTTTAGGACGGTCGGACCATCTGCGCCGACTTGGAGCAGCGTTTTGCTCTTGTGTATTCAGGCTTGCAGAGAGGGGCGACTATTGTGTAAATATGAGGAAATGATTAATCCCAGCCATGTGTATCCATCTCTATCTACAGTATGTCTATACATACAACTTGCAGTCTGAGCCACCAAAACAGTGCACCGTCAGCGACTTTAAATTATGTTGCAACGCACCTTTCTAGTGAACAACTTCCTATAGGGCCTGCAAAACCAGGCTATTCTATAATTATTTGTGTCACTGAGATAAAACACCACAGTCTTATCATGTCTCAGTTGTCTGGAAGCCTTTGGACATCCACCCCTCCCTTATACTGAACTCACTGGAGAGGGGAAGAGACTCGCTCATTAAGAATGAGCGAGACAGAAAGAGAGACAGAACGAGAACAGGTGACTAGATTTTCTTGAAATTGTTAATATCATTGTTAATATCAGCTTTGACATGAGCAAGCTTAAGTTAAATGTTTTTTCTACATTCCTATTGTGCCTTATCCAAAGGCCTTTACACAGTACTTACGCTCACACATTGACAGTGCCATGCAAAGCTCTGACCTACAAATCGGGAGCAGTTTGGGGTTCATTTTGATTGATTGATTGATAGATTGATTGAATTACTCCAAAATGTAAACAGTATGAGCATTCAGACATTTAGGCTAAATGATAGCAAAAAAAACTCCATTCTATATTCATTATCAACATCCAACAAACATAACACAACACAATAATACATACATCATCAACATTATCCTGTTCAGGGCACCTCAATACATGCTAGGAACTGACCACCTTCCTGTGCCCAGAGAGCTGCTATACCTCGACCACCCTTAACCATGGCGTCCATATTCTGCTCACAACATGTCCCATTTCAGCTATTTTCAGCAAAGAGAGTTGGCATGGACACCGTGGAGGCATAAAAGGAACACACCTACTAATCAACTTGGGGATGCTAGTCAAACAAATATAGAGTTTATAAGTGAAATTTGATGCAAGATGGGAGCATGAAAGGAATACATGCAGGAATACATGTACTATGTCAACAGTCAGTTTGACAGACAGATGAGTGCCCCAGGGCAGCAGCCTACTCCAAGCTAAAAGCTCATGGCCATGTGACCACACGGTGGATTAGCATTAGCTCAAGTAAATAAGGGGGAGGGGTAGTGTGCATGTCCCCAACTACTTCCTGATCACGTCCTTTTGGCTGTGTTTCTGATAGATAGACCCTTATTGATCCGACAGAGGTGTCAATTCAAATTCCACAAGAAGTAGACAGCAGCTAAGAAGCACAGCACAAATACAGAATAGTTAGAAGGAAAGATAGGAGTAACATGCATTTCACTTTCCCCACTGAAGCATTACTTCTACACAATCCAAACAATACACACGCACGTGAAACATACACAAGGGTGAATTCACAGCAAGCCACAGGCACGGTACAAAGCACTGTGAGCTTACAAATCGGCTATTTTGGAATCGTGACACCAAATGTAGATTATGTTATGGATGTGTCCAAAAGCCACTATTTATAAAATGGTGACGGCTATCAATTGATTGTGAAGGTCCAGAAAGAATATCTTCCACAATACAAAACACTTGTTGCACAATGACTTCTTCTTCATGCATTCTCTTCATTCTCTTCCTCAATGTCAGACTACAGACATAGTGTATCTCTCAGGCTGAATCGAATCAATCGCACAGTCATTGTAGAAGTGAGTGATAATAAGTGAGACCTTGACTCACAACTTAGTCACTTTGGAAACCACATAGGCATCAATCTAGACACTTACTGTAACTGGCCCAACATCTCACAACACTGTCGGGAACAGGCCAGCTAACTTTCCAAAAGCCGGGGCTCTACTGAAGACTTCTTATCAACTTATCATGCTACAGTGCTGAGCTGACATATTTGCCTGGCAGTGGGGAAAGTCGTGAAGTGATGAGAAGTGAGAACCCTAGAGAGGCTTATGAACATGCCATGCTGTGAGCACACGCTGGCACCGTGCACTTAGAGAATCAACACAGGGCATAGGGTTTCCTATCCCTTTTACACTGCTGCTTCTGCACCAAGTCTACACACAATTACAAACAAAACAAAATAGTTTGAAGTCATGCCTTGCTGACATGCTACAGGAACACATCGTGGCCTGTCTGAATGCCAGCTACACAGTGGGACATTGTGCAGCATTGTAATTTTGTGAATAGACTGGAGTGATGGTAAATGGTGCACTTATATCACCTTTGTCCGAGGCGCTGTATAGCTTGTGCATTATATCCACCTATTCACACACGCACACACACACACACACACACACACACACACACACACACAGATGGCAGAGGAAACGATGCAAGGCACCAACATGCTCATCAGGAACAATTAGGGTTTCCGAGTCTAGCTCGGATACGTCGACACTAACTATAGAGGAGTTTCCAAATAAAGTCTCAAAGGGAAAGCAGAAAAGAGACATTCAAATTAAATTCTGACAGCCTCGAAGAGAGAGTACCGTAATCTCACCACACAGCCTCTGTAGTATTGGCTAAGATAAATGTTTATTTAAAATGTGTAAATAAATCCACACACAAGGCCTGTGTAGACGGGTCAGTCATTCAGGCAGTTAGTTCGACAGCAATGACATGCACTATTGTCACTAGTGGAGCAAACGTTCGAAGGCAAATATGACATCCAGTGATGCAAATAGACTGACAAGCATGCATCCTATTATGTTTTGCATTCTCACGGGCAGATGAAACAATGCAAATATGTGTTGTCAGTTTATCTGGAGCAGCTACATGCATCGTTGCGCCTTTGCAACGTCACGGTGCTGGCTTCCTTTGACAATGAATGGTAAACTACATAATTTTATCTGCACGTGTGCACGCACCATTAGACTCCACTAAATTGACAAAGTACGCAGTACGTGTCACCATCCGGAGGTCCTGGCATACAATACTCAATAACGTGCTCTAACATCATTGAAGCAGGACTCATCAAATGTCCCTGGGACCCATCGAAAAGACCTCCCCTGGGGTCTCAGGACCCATTAAAATTAAAACCTATTTACATCTCTGCACATCAAGCAGGTTCTTAGTAGACTATAGTATTCAGCATGTATAGGCTTATAGGATTGCAGGAGGGAACTTGCATACTCAATACTGCTGCAATCTGGCGGAGTCAGATTATTATGTGATGAAAGGCAAGGCATATCAGGGAGGTGGGTCACTGGTTCTATAGTGGGGAATAAATGTGGCATATGTCTTTTACAGTACCCTCATGCAGCACAGTACAATGGGCATACAGGCAGCGCATGCACAAGGGTGCGCGCGCGCGCACACACACACACACACACACACACACACACACACACACACACACACACACACACACACACACACACACACACACACACACACACACACAGACACACACACACTTTAGAACTGAAGCAAAGGCATGACTGCTCAAGTGACTGTCCCCTAAACACCAAGGTGTTGGTTCAGGAGTTCATTCAACCTCCATGCTCAGATTTAAATATTGACCTCAATATAATATATTCCCTTATCTTAAACTTGACCTGTCACACAAATGTAGACCTAGCTATTCCTAATAAATCCAAATAATAATATTATCTTATACAATCCTGTTTTCATATGAAGTAGCACAAGAATATGAATTTGCACATGCCACACCAACTTGACAAAATACAAATGGTAAATGGTAAATGGTGCATTTATATAGCGCCTTTATCCAAGGCGCTTTACATAGATTGTGCATCACATTCACCCATTCATACACACATTCATACACTGATGGCAGTGGAAACCATGCAAGGTACCTACTAGCACATCAGGAGCAATTAGGGGTTAAGTGTCTTGCTCAGGGACACATCGACACTAACTCTGCGGGAGCCCGGGATCGAACCGGCAACCTTGTGGTTACCATCCGGTTACTCTACCTCTGAGCCACTGCCGCCGAAAATATAGACGTCTACTTTTAAGTAGTGCACATACAATACATGAGACAACCTCCTCTTTATGACTGATGTGCGACTGCCAATCTGAGTCTACAACAACTCTAATTTACAACACTGGTTTTCAACGAGTGGTCCTTGAGAGAGTTCCAGGTGGTCCTCAAGCTAAATGATGGAAAGTTGGTTAACCAGATGTAACTCTTGAGAGTGTAAACATGTAACCAAATGGAAGCACAAGGGTCCATTTGGTTTCAAATATTCATCATGTGAATTATACCAAGTCTACACAACTCTAGAGAATGTCGAAGATTAATGAGCATTTTGATCCGTACGTTTATCTGTTTTGTTTAAGTGCAGGCTGGGGAAAAAAAGCTAAATAAATTTTTAATTTTGGGTCTGTGGGGCTAAAATGTCATGAAATGGTGTTCCGTGGCTAAAAAAAAGTGAATAAATATTGGGTCCTGGACCTGGACTGGTATCAAAGAGGTTGAAATCCACTGTAGGCCTACTACAACGTTACAGAACAGTACTACTAGTTATTAGAGGCTAAACCTACTTTTCCACCATGCGTCACAGCAGTAATTTAAAGACCATTTTCATTAGATAAAAAAGAAAAGAAAAACATACTGGAAATGTTTGACAAAATGAAAGCCATTCTTGACTAGGGAAAGACAATGGCTGCTTCTGCTCGTGCCTTCTAGTCAGTCAGTCAGTCAGTCAGTCAGTCGGCAGCAGTTTCACCTGTCAAACTTTCTGGAGCACGCTCCGCTCGCTCGTTATTACGCCATAGACAGCGCTGACTGCCTGTCTAACGGTTACAGTAGACCGGGACTGTAAAAACACGACCATGCTCTCTGTGTAAACAACACGAGGCATCTTTACACAGTCCTATTTGGCCGATAGATTGAGACTTTGTGCCTCGTGTTAGTAGATTTACAACAATCTTTGTGCCGTGAAAAAAAAGACCAGCGTTGCATTCTCTCGGCGCTTTGACAGGCAAGGCTGTGCATGGGAGAGAGAGGGGAAGGAGAGGGGGGTCGATCCCTGCCTGTTGATTCACTACTAGCTCTCTAAAAATGTATAGATAAGAAGAAGACGATGACAGACAACTTCAACCAAAACAAAACGAGTGACCACAACAGCCGTGTGTGTCAACTCGGTCGATGGCAGTGCGTTTGTGCTCTTGTTCCCATGTTTAGATCAGATATAGCAGCGCTACACACGCCGTGACACACTGAGCGCTGCACACGCCACACACAGCAGTCAGTTTGTTTACAACGCGCTGCCCTGCCTGGCTGTCACAGCGTTCTCTTTCCCAATAAGGAGCCTAATCTATCTATCTGTGGCTCGGCAGAAAGAAAGCGCAGCGGCATTACATAGAATGAAAGCCATTGACGTGCACGTATCGTTGTGTGTGTATGCGAGAGAGAAGACCTACCTCTGTGTGGAAGTGTTAATGTGGGTGTCCTCCTTCCTCCTCTCATAAAACTCAAGGGAACCTGAGTGGACTCTCTCTCTCTCTCTCTGTCTATGGATTTCTCTCTCAGTCGAGTCGCTGCTGCTTAGTTTCCAACAGTTCGCTACGTAGTTGCTCTCTCTCTCTCTCTCTCTCTCTCTCTCTCTCTCTCTCTCTCTCTCTCTCTCTCTCTCTCTCTCTCTCTCTCTCTCTCTCTCTCTCTCTCTCTCTCTCTCTCTCTCTCTCTCTCTCTCTCCCACGCCCCCCTCTCTCTACTCTCTCTGACAAACCGCCCACTTCCGGCAGGGACATGTTTTTTTTCAGTCCTGAATTGATTGATTGATTTAAAGTGATTTAAAGCCTTTCTGGATTAATTAGAGCACTAATACGAATACAGACAAATCTGCTACTAATAAATTCATTTACACATTCACACTTTTAATATTAATAGTATTATGCTTTATATCCACATAAAATATTTTCCTAAATATAAGATATCACTTATTTACTAATTTATATAGGACTGACTCATTGATTGATTTTTTGATTAATTTATTATTAATTAATTAATTAATTGGTTGATTCATTGACTCATTGACTGAAGAATTGTATTAACCGATAGGAGAATTACACTACATTTCAAGCACACTCAATACAAAACTGTTAACCTGGAACGACACCATAAAGAATTCAATCTGTCAATCAATCAATCAATCAATCAATCATCGGTTGGGAACCTCTGGGCTAGTCCACACTGGTAGTCTCTTCCATTAACTCTGCAGTGGTTGCAGGAGCTCAACTGTGCCATGAATTGTTCAATACAGTATAGACATGGTTGATAACAAATTATACATTCATGATGTGTTAATTTATAGACCTACATTTGGCTTTAATGTAGTCCCCAAGGAAGAGCACAGCGCCACCTGGCGGTGGAAGGACACTAATGGATTTGCTGTGTTGGTATAGTATGCTTCACTTATTATCACATTTCCAGTGCCTCTGTGTGTGTGTGTGTGTGTGTGTGTGTGTGTGTGTGTGTGTGTGTGTGTGTGTGTGTGTGTGTGTGTGTGTGTGTGTGTGTGTGTGTGTGTGTGTGTGTGTGTGTGTGTGTGTGTGTTGGGGGGACGATAGAAGAGCAGAGTGGTAGAGAGTAGGCCTAGACAGGGGAATTAAGGAAGAATCAGGGAGGGAATGGTGAAACAGAGCAAATTAATTATTGGTGTGTGCCTGAGGGAAGCAACCTCAGACAGAAAGTGAAGTGGTTGCCTTGGTGAGAAAGAAAATGAATAGAAATAGCCCATGGTAACCTTTCCACAACTGTTTGAATGTGATTAATGTGAACGCTACACTGCTGTGGGTTTAGTTTCTCTTGTCTTGCAGTCTCCCTCATTGCGATTAACTGGAACCAATGGGACATATTTACTTAATTGTCACCAAATAATTATATAGTATTTATTTTAAATCTGCATATTGACTGCATAATATAACTTTATCAGGGTCCAGTCAGTGGTACAGTAGCTACAGGAAGCAGCAGGGGGTATAGGCTTATGTTGATTTTAATTTGTAACAAGGATCAGTGTTCCATGTGTTGTGTGTAAATAGAACAACTAATCCCATGGCTGTCACACTACTATTATATACTGTATCTGTTTGGGCGATGGCAGATTGCTGGGCAAGCGCTGGCTTTTTTATGTAGGGGTCAGATTATCGAATGTTAGAACAGGTCAGGTCCACATATCTACCTTGATTCCTGTGACATGATACATAATGTCCTTGATTTTCGTCACAGATGCCCCCTTTTCCCTGTCCCAACGTCGACGTCATTCCAACAGTTAACATGGCCGCAGGTTGTCTTTATTCTACTGCAGGTATTTCTGTAACTCCAAACTTATTTTTTCACATCACATTTTAATAGTATACTGATAAAAACGCTCGAATTGTATGTCCTCCCTTTTGCCACTCTCCTCTTGTCGCACGGGTGCCACCTGAGTTTTTAAAAGTCATATAGTGGTCCAATTATCTTGTAGTGTGTGGTTTGATATCTGTGAAAAAAAAATAAGTTTGAGAAGAACCTTGGGACGGGGACCCTCAAGGATGAAATGTAGAAAAAGAGGCATCTGTGACAAAAATCAAGGACATTATGTATGATGTCACAGGAATCAAGGTTGAGGCCCAATGTGTTTTGGTGTGGAATTATCCTTTAAGGGTGTCAGAGGGGGCAATGTCTTGAATGTACAGCCAGGGCTTGATATTGAGTCCCGACCTTAATTTTCAGAACTGTTGAGAATCTTATTTTTGCCGGATTGTACCTGGACAGTATCAGTCAAAAGGGAAAAAGGTTAGAGATGCATGTTTCCGTAGTAGTAAGTTGTGTGTGTGTGTGTGTGTGTGTGTGTGTGTGTGTGTGTGTGTGTGTGTGTGTGTGTGTGTGTGTGTGTGTGTGTGTGTGTGTGTGTGTGTGCTGACACAAGGTCACAGAAAGAGAAAACATTTGAACTTCAAATTTTCCTCACTTTCCTGTGAGAACCCATATCTGCACATTACATATAGTCTGACAAGTCAAGTAATTCTCTACATCTCTCTCTCTCTCTCTCTCTCTCTCTCTCTCTCTCTCACTCACACACACGCACGCACCCCCCCCACACACACACACAGCCATACATCAGAACCCTTCAAGCATTGCTCTCTGTTCTGCTGAAGCTGAATCGATTTCCTAAACTGATTGGCTGCTGGCCAGGCCTGGAGGGTGACAGTTGCTTCGTCAAACAGCTGAGTCAGCAGCCACTGATGGTAAAAATCTCAATGTGTCCACCTGCCACCCCCTCATCGCCAGAGGCGTTTTTGCCATCAGGCAGACTAGGCAGTTGCCTGGGGCGCCATGGGGGGGCAGCACGGCAACCGCCAGACATGCTTTAAAAGGATCATCCTTGGGGACTTCATTTTACTGTGCCTGTAAGAGGTATGACATCACAAGAGATTTGCCCTGGATTCCAGGGAAAATCTTGGGGCTCCAAACTGCCTAGAAATGCCACTGCCCATCGCCTCAAACCATGCAGCCCCAAGAGCTGTTTGTGTATGCGTGCCGTGCAGGAGTGCATGTGTGGTGGTGTGGAGTAAACTCCACTGTGTTAACACTTGAGTGTTAAATTAACACTCAGGGTACACCAGTTTTAAGATGTGGTCACATGTGGAAGAAGTGTGCATGGAAATACAGTGAGGAATAATACACAGTCATAGAGGACACAAATAATATAATTTCCATTTCAGTAAGCTTCCAATCCCACCTAAAGCAGGTAGCGTTGTAAAGTGTTTTGACCACACTGGGAAGCAAAGGAGTGGTCAATAAAGAGCAGCGGTCATCAGACGTCTACAGCAATAGAAAATGACTACTCGTGCATGCATGCTTGCTAAAATCACAGTGAAAGAGGAAGAGGTGTTCTAATCTCTAGTAAATCAAACATATGTAGTAATCTTACAATTCCAGGAAAAATATGTTTGCTTTTGATTTTGTCATCGACTTACGCTTTAACTTCCTTCTCACAGACCATGGAGAAAAATGACAGGTCTCTGAGTTATGAGACAATGAGCACTGGAAATATGTCCAACAATAATTTACGCATCTTTTAAGGAATAGATAGAATGATAGACACTTTATTTCAGTGACATCTTCATAATTCTGAAAACTGAGGGTAAACTTTGCCGTATTTCTGTAAAATATTGTTGTGCATGACTGCTTCAACAAAGCAATTCAGTAAAATTAATAAATAAATAAAATAGTGACAGTCCTGTAAAAAAAAAAAGCAACAGAGAAATGCACTGCTAGTGATAACATGATTTTATTTTCGGATATATACGTATATATATATATAACCACTACAGTATATTTTACAGTTAGCTACTTTGAAATGGCATACAGAAAGTGAAAGTCAGCGAACTGCATTCCTAGATGTGATAAATGAGTATGGTGTAGTTGACTCGTGCGCGCACACACACACACACACACACACACACACACACACACACACACACACACACACACACACACACACACACACACACACACATTGTCACACACACACTACTGTCAGGATGAAATCTAATTTCAAGATATCAACGCAATTACGTTAACAACATGGTTTGTCTAGAACAGAACTCATAATTATTAGTTTTACATGATCATAGGAATTCAAACACTGCAAACACAGTCATTTGCCAATTCTATGGCAAGTGCAATTCACATTATGACAAATGACAGCATTTGAATTGGGTCCACACAATTAGTTCCTGTTTTCAGAATAGGGTTGACCATGAATCTGTGTGTATACAGTATGTACATATATACACAGACAGGCATGCGTACACACATGCATGTACGCACACACACACACACACATATATACTGTATAGTGATGCACCGAATATTCATCTGAGAAAATATTTACCAAAAAATGGCTAAAAATGCATTTTCTGCATGTTCAGTTTCAGCCAAAATTGGCAGAAAATATAACACTGAATAGTGTTTGCAGTTTATGCATTCAAGCATTATAAATAAATGTTTTTGGACCCATAATAATGACTAGTTATGTTTTGAATTGGAAAAAAAGAATGTAATGGTTGCCATAATCCATAATCATGTAGCTTTTAAGATACAGCCATGACAGCAATTAACCCTATTCGGATATTCAGTATTCGGTTTTCGGACAACTGTTTCCATTATTCGGTATTCAGTTTCGGCCAACAATTTCCCAGTCGGTGCATCCCTAATACTGTATATGGTATAACCACAAGACAGAGAAAATGTCAGGTAATTACTCACACTACAAAGATAAGAAGAAAATGTCGTTCAGACAAATAACCTTTAAGTGAAATTCCAATTTCTTGTCATTCCTTTCTTATCTCTACTGTCATTTGAATGTATTATTATAAAGACATCAGATGGAAGAACAAAGGAGGAAATTGCGTAAATGGGACCTGGGACATTGTGAAACACCAAAGCTGTCACTTTTGGCAGGAATTATAACAAATACAAAAGGGCTGTAAAATAAAAAGCAAAAAAGATTAATCTCATCAACAACTACCATAATTGTTTAAACAAAATGGGATAGCTTATACAACAATCATCTTCTTTACATTTCCTTATATAAACAAGCTTTTCAGAACAAGGCCAATAATCAACAAAGCAAAAATACATTTCTAAAAATTAAAACAAAAAAAAAAAAAAAAATCTATTTTGAGATACTGAAAGATTCCATACGGGGAGCAGGGACTCATGTAACTGAATTTGCTGTTTGACCATTAAATCCTAAAAGAGGTGGCAAATTCAATATGTTGTAAAAGAATATCTATAAAAATGCTTGATCTAGGATTGTGTGAAAGGAACTGCTTTCACACTCACATGAACATTACAACAAACTGTACAGGGCATACTGCGAGTTTCTAACAAAACTCTGGATCTCTACCACAGCATGGGCTAAAACTGCAATCTATGGAGTATACAAAAACATGACAGAATGTCAAAGAACATCAACAGCGATACTGTCTTCACATGGGTGATGCAACATCAGAGCTCAACTCCATGTCCAATGTAAGTGAATCTGTGGAGTAAATTAAAATATAGCCATCAACCTCAGGTAAAATATTCTGTATGTATACACCAGTAGTTAGTGACCAAATGGACCTTATTACTGTACTGTAGGTCTTCAACTCTCAAGTGTGAAATTAAGACAAATAGACCATTTGGTTTCAATTATATGCTATCACATGTTACATTATTTTTAAATACCGTATCTGCATTTCTTAATTCACAAGAAGTCTACACAATTAAATAATGTAGAAGAATTGTTATTTTGATCATTGCTTGATATCTCTCCTATGGTACATTGGATTCAATGCGAAACAAAATATTCTTTAATTTATGGTCTGAGACAGTAAATTGTGGTTTATGGCTCAAATGCTTAATAAATAATGGGCCTTAAAGGACTGAAAACCACTGGCATACACAGGACATGTACACGTCCTGTGTATGCATGTTCTGTTATTGTATGTGTGTAATTGACTCACCCAAAGGCCCTGGATTGGCCTCTGCCTCATTTTGCATCAGTAAGCAGGAGTCCAGAGTGCGGGGAGACATTGGAAACAGGTCAGCGGTGTTGCCAGAATTGGTTCTGTGGAAATTGCAAGAGGACACATTATGTGTTATAAACCACGATGGCTCACAGACAACCTCCTCGTGACGTGACTTACTGCTTGCGCACAGAATATCTACAACTGACTTGACTCGGGAGCCAATTCAGAATTTGCTTCAGAAAATTGCAGTGGTTGACAGAGGCGACAAGTCTTTGGGAGGGGAAGTGAAATTCTTCAATGTAAATACAAAGCTAAGCACACAAGGAATACACAACAGTGTAATGAATAGTGGGGTGTAATGATATAATGGAAAACAGAAACAAAAAGAATTTTAATTTCAAGAATTGAAGTATATCGCTATGTATCATTACACCCCTGAAAAAATAGGCGAACAGGTGACATGATGAGCAAGTGACATTCTCTTACAGGCAACAATGGACCAGCACATTGACACAGAGAACTACCATGTTTGACTCGTGTTAAAGACAGCTATTCTATTCTACAGTCAGGATTATGAGGTTAGAGCAGTTGAGTGGATCAAACAGACCAGAGTGTATTAGGAACTTCATCTCTGCAAGCCTTACAGACAATCCATTAAACAGATACAAAAACTGACCTTTTGTTTGCCATTTGGCAATATGTGTGCGGATTCACAACCAACACTTTAACCTATGGTGGATCATATTCTTTCGTTTTAATAATTTTCCTCAACAAATGATAGAGGTTGTCTGTTTAATCCAAATATATCCATTCTGCTGAATTATGAAGATGACTGGAAAACAGGGGTGGTGTGATGAACAATGTCAAAACTCCAATGAAATGACAGGGACATGACTCTAGTGTTAGGCCACCGTGGCTGGGCGGGCTGTGAGTTTCAAACATAACAAGTGTTAGGTCACTGGAGGACTTGAACTAAAATCCTTTGACACCCACCCGCCCCCAGACGCACAAACAAAGGGAGAAGATGCACATATAGCCCTCCCTACATGCCAGCTTCCCCAGCGCCTACCCCGCAAATGCGGTCCCAAGGAGCTCACTGTCCGGAAAGTCCATGAACACGGAGGGACACCTACGGAGACAGGTCAGGATCTGGCTGAGCAAACCTCGCAAAACACCGCACCTTCACGACATCACATCCACCACCAATGCGCATCATCCAAACCATCCCTGACTGAATTGACCGTTTTTATTTATTTATTTTATTAACCTTTATGTTTAACCATCTCTCATTTACAAGAGAGCCCAGACAAGGAATTCAAACAAGCAGGAATTACTATCTAAAATAAAATAACAAACACAATGCAAAATACAGATTACATGAATACAAACACACGTGGGACAGCTGCATTCGTTTTTTGCTTCTACCCCGGGTTTTGAACCCAGTTTCCTCCTGAAGTTCTGACATCATTTGCTACCACTGAGCTAATAGGTCAGTCTGCTAGCCCAAGGCATAACTTGAATCTTGACCACCTTGACCTAAATGTCTCAATAGAAGTGCAGGCATACAAAATACAACCACACCTAATTATACTGTAATAATCTACCTACCATACAAACAACGGTAAAATGTATATATATAAAAAAAAAAACACACACACACATAAAAAGTATAATGTGGGAGGTTCAGGGAAGGACAACTCTAAGAATCTGTTTCCCAAATTAAAAAGGAATTTTAAATAGCCAGGAATTAGCCCAAATATGGCTTTATAAAATAATCTGTGTGTTAGACCAGACCTGTCCTCTCATATAGAAATGTGTAAAAGTGTACATAAGCTAAAACCTGTGACTATACTTCCCCAGAAGTACATCATACTTCTCACTGTCACTGAAACTACAAAACTCTGCCCTTTTCATGCCAACATTAATGGATGCTCTACATTTAGGTTCCTTTCATTTATTATACTGCTAAATGGTTTGTATACCGTATGCAGTCATGGTTACTATCTCTAGTCTTTTTCTCTCATGTGCAAACTCTCACTACCATTGCACGATTTCCACCATCTTCCAAGCAAGTTGATGACAGTGAGTGGTAAAAAGGCAACCTTGTGGTCCACAGTGCTACAGTGTAAGGCACAATAAGGGCAGTTATGGTTTGGGAAAATAACCACTAGGAAGTGCTGCAGTGAACTAAGTATGAACTTAATATTTATCAGGAACTAGAACTGAAACTACGTGCTAGCAACGGCCAGTGACTAAACAGCTAGAGCACTGTAACTGAAAGTCGCTGATTGACGTGGCATGCACTTACGGTAAATATGGGTGCTTTTAACATAGTCAAAGGGAAGTAGGTACTTACGGGGTGACACAGATGAATTTGGTCTTCAAGTATGGCTGAATAACTGTTGGAATAAACAAAGAAATCCCCACGGTTACCACATACCACTGCGCTGCCCCACACATAAACAGACCAAAGTGGTTTGAAAAGAATGACATTGCCAACCTTGAAAGAGAAATCTTAACCCTGGAACACTTAACTTAATTTTTGTGACACCATCACTGAAAACAGGTATATTTGACCCGATGTAAAATATTTAATAAAAAAATATTTCTCATCACAATATGGATATTTAATAAAAAAATATTTCTCATCACAATATGGATGTGCAGCAATACACCGCAATTTGTGGTAATCCTCTTTAATACTTCATCATGATTTTTCACAAACTAAAAAAACATTATTAGGGAGGGCCTATCTGGGGGACCTATCTGTTTTACTCTGATGTTTTTCAAAATCAGAGAAAAACATGCAAATTATTTTTAAAATATTATTATTATAATAGAAGAAAAAAGAAAAAAGTGAGTGAATGGGATTTTTTTTTTCTATTCCACTATCACTGAACACGGGTGAAATTTACCTAAAACCTTCCTGGAGAAAAAACTATGGGTGTGTGCAGGGAAACAATCCCACATTCTATGATGTCATCGAGCATCATGAAGCTAAAGAAAGACCAACCCACCTTAGATATTAGCAAAATTATGAAAATTGCAAAAATATAATTGTCTGGGTAAAAATCACCCAGTATTCCGTGTTCTAGGGTTAATTAGTGGCAGAATTAAGAGGGCAAAAATATAGTACATTCACTTAAGGGGTTCAAGTAAATATATTCAAGTAAGGGTGGATGCTTCCATAAAGCCTTCTAGCCTTCTAGAAGGCCATGAAGTCACCATGAAAGTATAGTCCATCATGCAATCTGCCAAATACATCATGAGATATAAGTTGATGTTTACATTTTGGCCAGAGAGTGGTGCTAGAGGCACTGTCATGTGATCACTGAGGACCCCTTTCAGCCAAATAACTTTGGTTCAATAGTAGGTTTGGTTCTTTATTGAGTGCAAACCACTCCAAGGCCAATCTTTGTCCCTATGTCCCTAACATTAGCATACCAACAGGGCAACTATTTTTTGGTTTCTGTTCCGCAACAACTTTTAGGGATCTGAACAAATTATTTTGGTTCAGACAGGAAAAAAAAAGACTGGAACCGATTGAACCAGGCCTGATTAAGGTTCATGAATGAGCATGGAAATAGCATGTAATAAATATAATGAAATCATAGTGGGCCATTCTGTGGGCTTCATGAAGGCACACAGAAAAATACCATGGCAATTTGTTTTTGTTAGATATTGATTGGAGCCTTCCTTAGCGGGGATAAAAATAGAGGCACATATTTGATGAATAAAAAAACATGTGTGCCGAACAACACACATTGTTTCATTGTTTAAAAACAACAACAAAACAAGTCACAAAGTGTGTGTGTGTGTGTGTGTGTGTGTGTGTGTGTGTGTGTGTGTGTGTGTGTGTGTGTGTGTGTGTGTACAACTTACACATGTTGTTGTCTCCTCCCACCTCGGGCTCTGGAGCTGCTTCTGGTCGGCAGTACTTCCCGAACGCTTCCTCCTTGGGGATCTCAGGGAAGAGGTAGACGAGTGGCGACACCAGGATGTTGGTGGCATCCATGATCTTGTAGCCCATGATGATCTCAGCGAACGACATGCTGTTGAGCTGCTGCTTGGTGTAAGGCTCCACCGACTGGATCTGGGTCTTACCTAAGAAGACCGAATAATAACAACCATGTTCAATGACTGGATGTGTGTTCATTGTCCGTGTTCAACGTGCCGGTGGCACTGACCTGGCTTGAGCAGTACTACAAGTACCAAAAGTAGAAAGAACTCACTATGTCCCATTTCATTTTTTATGTATACAACTTTTTTTTTTCATTTTTATGTATACAACTATTTTATTAAGTAGCAGATCTACAAGCCCACAATACAACACATTGTGAGCTTGTAAGATTGCTATTGTCAAAGGTCCGAAATGTATATAGGACTGAAGTGTTAATGTATATTTTATAATAATAATTAAAGTAATGAGTAACTTAAGTTTTTTAAATAAATGTACTGGTGCAGTAGTACCAGTGAAATATCTGTCTCTGAGATGTAGTGGAGTTGAAGTAAAATTACTGGAAATGAGAAAAAAAGTACAAATATATTTTCCATCAGTGGCTGTGGCTGTTAAGCCAGATTTATTTTTAATTGTGCACACTGGTCTTGCGTAACCAGGTATAAATCACCAGACAGCAGTGGCGTTTCTAAGCAATTTGGAGCCCTAGGCAAGATTTTCCCTGTAAAATCTCCTGTAAAAATGGCACCCCCAATGGATAAAATTATGAAATATTAAAACCATATGTGTTTTAAATGTCCAATGTTTAATGTATTTATCCATATTAGGCTTATTAGCCTGTTATCCTTTTAAAGCATATCTGGTGGTCGCCCACTCCCCTCACCTCCCTCCCCTCATGGTCGCCCCCCCTCCGCTTATGGTCGCCCCCCCTCCGCTTATGGCGCCCTAGGCAACTGCCTAGTCTGCCTAATGGCGAAAACGCCCCTGTCAGACAGTATAATACAGTACAGGGCTTTCCTCACCATTGATGTCCTTCTCCACCCAGGTGAAGGTGATGCCACCTTCCTTGCTGCTCTCACTGAAGCGCAGTAGGAAGGTTCCGGGAGGCTTGGGACTCAGAATAGCTCGCTCCCTCTCCTTGCTGATGAAGCCCATGATATACCTACAGGGAGACATCATGATAATTAATTAACACCTGCCTGCCAGACCGCGATTGGATCTTCTTTGTTTCCTCTCCACTGCCGCGGCTCAAACCAGTTCGATCGGTAAAAAAGCCCTTATTTTGAAGCTCAGATCTCCTAAACAGGATGTGCTGTTTCTGTTATGCTGTGTCTGTTGTCTTGCCTAATCGATCATCTGGCGATGTACCCAAAAACATCCGGGTCACAAGTCAGGAAGAGCTGTGTAGCCCTGGCTGCTTAACCCATGCGCCAGCGACATGAGGGGGCAAACCGGAGGAGAGCCGTTTGAATGAATGCATTGGATTGAATGCATGTCAATGGGACGGAAAAAAAAAAAGTTGTCCCCAATTCTGTCCCAAATGAAAGTCAGCAACGGGATGATCATCAGACGATGCGCACGGACTAATAGTTGGATTAAAGAATGAAATCTACATTTCCGCGTGATACGAGCCGTCCGCGTTTTCGGCAGTGGTATTCTAACGGGATGTCCACGAGCAGCGCGTGGACGGCAGAAAAACTATTAATTAACACCTGCCAAATGTTTTTTTTTTTTTTTTTTTTTTTTTTTTTTATGGAGTGGCAGGCCAAATAGTACAGTATTCTTTAAATGCTCGAATCATCAGCGTTCCATGGCTTGATACCGCTCCTGCCAGTGAATATGAACTTCAAATCATGAACCCTTCTCGGTTTGGATGGCGGCCAGCAGCTATTTCAGTAACTCGAAAGCCGTATTCGAATTGTGCTAGAGGTCTTGGCCTTTATTTACAGTACTTGTTGACAAAGGAAAATCAGATTAGACAAACTCTTCCATAAACTAAGATAAATATAAATAGTATGTGACTGGGACACTATTTAGGGGTGGTGGTGGTGCCACCCCAGTCAATTACAATGCAACACTAGGGAACTGGTCGAAGCATGGCCAATCTGTGATTATTATTGTTTATTTTAACCCATGGCCTCCCGTCTATCATGTACATGGACATTATCCACAACTCGCAACAGCAAGAACCATGGAGGAACACGACATTCAAATGGTCAACGGCTCAGTGTCCAACACAGCGACTTCTCACCCTTCGTTCCAAAGGGCCAGGATGTACTTCTTCACCAGGTCAATAATGTTGTCCAGCCACACCCAAAAGGAGAAACCTTTGCCAGCCATGTTTTCCTGAGGAGAAAGAGGAAGGAAACGCAGGTCAAATTGAAGCAGCACAATGGAAGGATGGAGAATTGATCACAGAGGGTTGTGTTGTGTGTCAATGAGTTACCTTGCAAAACTTGGCCCAGGTGATCTGGCAACCGGAGTAGTTGACACAAGGCCCTGGAAAAGCATAAGAACAACACCAGCACAATCAATAGTACATTCATACAAAACATGCTAAGCGAGATACAAAAAGGCAGTGGTTCCCAAAAGTTTCATGTTTAAGGACCCCAGAACTGACAAACAGACTCCATTTGAGAATAGGTTCCAGGGACCCCTATAAGAGAAGATTTTGACAACTCTAGCAGTGATTCTCAACACCATTTAATTTCAAGGACCCCCAGTTTGGCATATTATGTCTACAGACCTCAATTTAATGACATTTCTATTTTTGGGGGACCCCAGTTTACGTATATTGTAAAATCAATGTTTGGTCCATTTGGTTCCATTTGTACACTCTCAGAGATATAGAACCATAAGGGTGTCATGGTGTTATTTAGCACGCTGGTGGTCCCTGGACCACACTTTGGGAACAAATGCAAAAAAAGTTATAGCCAGGACACAATAAGACAGTACAACATTAGCAGCGATGTCTCTGACAACGGGTAAATGCTCTCACCTAGTAGCTTCTCGGCCAGCGTTGTGAGCTGCTCAATGGTCAACCCTCTCTTAGTGGTGGAGGAGAACTGCCAGCTTAGTACCTCTGCCACCTGATCCCATGTGCCCACAGGAGGCTTGGTGAAAAAGTTCACATTCTGCAAAGAAACAACACACACGCCACGCACTTTAACCACTGCAGAAGGGCTATACAACCCAATGAATTTAGATAGACAACGGTCTTGTTATTCCACAAGGGGGCAGTGTCATACCTTGGGGTGGTTTGTGAGCATGTTGTACCACAGGATGGAGGCCCAGGCGTTTGGCATCTGGCAGATGTTGGATATGACCACCACTGGCAACGAGTGGGTCTAGAAATGACACAAAACATAACGTTCCAATTGGCCTGCTTTGTTGATTGTTATCTCACCTATCAAAACTTAACAACAAAGACATTAATTCTATACCACTGTGTTGAACTGTGGTATTGTTATACCAGAGGTGCCCCCAGAGATATGCTCCGCTGTTTTCTGCAAGATGTGTCTGCTTGAAACCCATTTAGAACTTTTTACAGAACGTAACTATAGCTTTCAAGACAGGAAGCCCTCTTGGCGATGTACTTTCTATGTACAGCATACTGTATAGTAGTAACAAACATTCTTTGGCATTTTGGTTTAAAAAATGTAGGTTTTTCAGACAACTTATGTCAGAATTGAGGCATTATTAGAATCGTCCTAGGTCTAGTCTAAATGGGTTAAGGGGTCATTTAAATGCTGTAGGCAGCTGGTATTTATATGAGCCGTGGGCAGGAGACACAGTTTGACAATGACTTGTTTGTCTAGAAGAGCCACATAACTTGACATGTGTAGAAGAGTTACAGCGCATTATGCAAAACAGCATTGTCATACAACGGTAGATACGTTTTGACTGGTGTCTTTATAGGAGTAAAGAAAATAGTGTTTGTGAACACAGTGACATTCATGGCAAGATAAGAGATTTGCATGTGAGCGAACTTCTAGTAAGTACGACACCAAAACCTCTCCTTATCGGTGACACTGAGATTGTGAAGCTAACCTCCAGATCGATCTTCAAACCTTGGTGATACACTTCTGTCTCAAATGTGATGAGATGGAGCTCCTCTGTGACGATGAGCGATGCCTGGACAGAACAACAGTTGGGATCAGACACAAAACAAAAATGTATCCATTGTATTTTCTTCTTCACATGTTGCTCATTCTCAACAAAGAGCTAAATAAATAAAATAAACCAAGATTTATGACAGAAGGTACACAGTTTAAGTGAAAAAACAGGTGTCATGAGATAGTGCTCACATCACTATTGGTCCGGCCACCATTGCCACATCTCTGCTCTCTCAGGGTCTACAAACAAACAGGAAGTCACAAGTCATTAGATGACCTGATTATTATCACGCAGCGGCTCAACAGCAATGACTGATTTTTACTCCTCTATGACTCACCAAGTGTTTGAACTCCGCAGAAAGGCTTCCATTGTTCGATTCCTCCATGTTCATAACTTTGGTGTTGGTGCCCAAGATGTTAAACTTTCGAGATCTAGAATGTGTTATTGAGACATTGAGTTAATTACGATAACCTCCTTTAACACTCTCTTTAAACTGTGCTTCGGTAATTAATGCTAGTTAATAAGGTCTGTTACCCTCTGATAGCAGCGACATCTCCAGATTCCCTGCAAAACAAAAACATGGATTTAATATAGCGGTCGCGGATCCTTCCTTTTGTGGCAAGCAATAAAGCATGCTGTCTTGACAGACAGACACAAGTCTTAGAATTTTTATGAAAATGTATTGAAATGTTTAGAGGAAAACTCACTTGTCGATGCAAACTTTGATCTTTAGCTGGTAATTCAGTTCTGGAAACTTCACCAATAGCCTGCAAGAATTATGACGAAAAACACATTTGACAAGTAAGTCTCCACACATGATCCAAGCTCATTTGTGTAGCATGGAAATAGGCACTGGCAGTATTTTACCTGACTTTGTTGGTGAACTGCACTCCTGTTTTAATGACCAGTGGTCGGTCTGGATGCATGGGCATACACGGCTGCCTTTCAACCACAAAAGCACTACAAAACAGAACAGGTTATTTCAGACTTTGGAGGAAAACGTCAAAAATCCATATCAGAGTACAAAATATATTTTAACACATCGACTGTGGGCGCATCTTCGTTGTTTTCTCCCCATTGCCACGGCTAAAACCAGTGAAATCGATAAAAAAAACTTATTTTGAAGCCCCAGATCGACTAAACAGGAGGGGGGTGCCGTCATGCTTACTTCTGGTGTCTTGACTAACCTGTCCTCTGACGAACTGAGAAAAAAGTTCCGGGTCAAAAATCAGGAAGTGACGTCTAGCCCTAGTTGATTTACCCGTGCGCAAACGACACACCCCGGAATCCGAGGAGAGGCTTTTGAATGCATTGGATTGAATGGGTGCAAATGGGACAAACAAAACAAGTTGTCGCGGCAATTCTGTTCCAAATGAAAGTCAGCAACTGGATCATTATCAGACGATGCGCTCGGACTAATAGTTGGATTAAAGAATGAAATCTACATTTCGTCGTGATACGAGCCGTCGTCGTGACCGGCGTGCGTAATCTAACGGGAAATCAACGAGGACCGCGAGATCGGCTGGAAAACGGTTAATATATGAACATTTAGGAAAGTAAATATTGAAAATTCAGTTTTTTTAATAATAAAATTGGAAATTTTGGTATTTGATCATTATAAAATATATATATCAACATTATATACACCCTAGTTGAAAAATGTAGAGGATGATATCATGAGGTTTTCAGCTGCCACTTTCAATGGTACCACGTTCCCTTCCTATATACCTCTTCATGAGGTTTCTGAACAGATCCACAATCTTCTCCTCCAGAGCAGGCCGGTGCTGGATGATTGGGTCTCCTTTGTAAGACACCTTCTGCTGCAGCTCCTCCAGCTTCTTGATCTGCTGGCGAATCTGGAGCTGAGATTCAGCCAGAGACGTGATCCTGTCCAGGGAAAGAACATTTAATTCTAAATCTATGCTGAGAAGTCCAAATGAGATGGAAGTATGCTACAAATCAAATCAAGTCTTTAGGATACCTGCCACTAGGGGATGCTAGCAGACCTACTAAGCCAGATCCACATATTTACGGACCTCAATGTAAACTCTGTGTGTGTCATTGGTTGGCCCGCAAATGCGAACGTATGTTTGTTGATATTAACACACCATCATAACTGCATTGTATAGCATCACTGCTAGCCAAAGAAAAAGAGGTCATATGTATTTTGTTCGCCATGCAGAGGAGCTTAGAGTTACCATGTTTCCAGGCGGTCCAGGCAGATGTTTGGAGGTCCTCCGATACAAGCGATCTGCTGCCTCCTCTTCCAGTCGGCCAGTTCGTCGTCTGTGAGATTCTTCTGTACAAAGTCCATGGCTGTCAGAAGCCCTCCCAGCTCTGTCACTATTTGCTGCAACAACATCCAGTACAAGACCAATGACGTTATGAACAGCCAACACACCGAGAGTCAATAACCAACACAGCCACCAGTACAACCACCATGTCATTGTGACTATGACAAAGTGAGGCAAAGAGACTGACCCTCCTGAGCTGGTCCAGAGCACTGAGCATCTGTTCTAACTGAGCCATTTTCTGCCTGGTGGCAGCGGCTTGGCTGTTTCCGTTCAGGTCCTGAGAGAGCTCTGTCCAAAAAGGTTGGAAAAGTTGGAAACAAACAGAATTAATGGATGCGCTGAAGGGGCAGTTTTCTCAAAATTGAAGCATGTCCCTGAATATCAGATTCATAACAGTGATGTGCGGATTGTGGTTTAAGTTACGGTGGCGGTTGATAAGCACAGTTCAGGGTGGATTTGGTTCAGTGAAATATATTATGAATATATTATTATAGCTTTCAAAATCAGTTTCATTTTCCATTTCTCCATGCGTGCATCTCTAATCCATAATGTTACCTCCTTGGCTTTTCAATGTCTTGTAGTTGAAATCAAAGTCGTCCTGGAGGTTCTCAAGCATTTTCATCTTTTGCTCCATATCCTGAGAAATAACATACATTTGTTATAGTTATGACCATATAGTCATTTGAACATGCAGCATGCATTCTTTAAAGATGTGGACTTGTCATGCAGCCTCACCTGAACCCTCTTTCTGATGTCCTGGAGGTTGTGTTCCAACATCTGCTGCTTCTCTGTCACCACAGTGCCAGAGGGATGGGCTGCTGGACCATCCTATACCAGAACCATACACAAACACATAGGCTTATGAACTGTACGTTTATAAAACCGCTAAAATGCAAAGTTCTCAGCACTGACAAATATCTTCGCAATATCTCGAAAATTAGATCCTTCTTATCAACCCCCGATCTGTCTAAAGTAATCCATGCCTTCATTTTCTCACGCCTTGATTACTGCAATTCCCTATATACCGGTCTATCCAAAAAATCCATCCATCGTCTCCAACTCGTCCAAAACGCTGCTGCTCGTTTACTAACCGGCGCCAGAAAATTTGACCACATCTCCCCCATTTTAGCATCACTACACTGGCTTCCAATTCCTTTCAGAATCGATTTTAAACTTCTCCTCACTGTCTACAAAGCTAGGTCCGGTCTCTCTCCATCCTACATCTCCGACTTGGTTTCCCCTTATGTCCCATCCCGCCAATTAAGATCCTCCAATAAACAGCTCCTCACTACTCATACCCGCAAGCTAAAAACCAAAGGCGACCGTGCCTTCAGCTCCATTGCTCCAATACTCTGGAACTCTCTACCTCTAGAGATCAAGCAAGCTGAATCAGTTTCCCTTTTTAAATCCCTTTTAAAAACCCACTTTTACCGCTTGGCTTTTAGTAATATTCCTCTGTAGTTCTATGTCTTGCCTTGTTGTTTCTTTATTGTTGTCGCTCTTTTGTTGTTGCTCCATCCCTGTAAAGCACTTTGTAATGTTTTTTGAAAGGTGCTATATAAATAAAGTTTTATTATTATTATTATTATTTGTCAGAGAAAGAAACTGCAATTTTCAGTTAGACCTCTCCTTTTCTTTCTCTCTACGTATATAGAAAAACAGCTCTCAAAATCACACTTTTAGCACATACCACATATGCCAAATAAAAGAACAAGAACTAGATGGTTGCAATGTTATTCGTGTTACGTTGAAAAAGATGATTTATAGAACTAACCAATGCAATGTAAGGACTGAAGAGTGAACAGTGCATTTTAAATAAGGTAAGTAATTCTCTTGAGAACGAAACATCAGGACTAAATGAGATTACATCTATGCTATACAGTACATAAGAGGTAAAATCTAAATGTTTGACTACATCTAATGATGAAATGTTGTTATAATGTGCCCAAATGAAACCAACCCAAAATTAGCTAATAGAAGCCATTTTACTATGAATATTTCGTAAATATTGTATGCCTTTTGATGATCAGGTCCAGTATTTAGTTCAGTGCCCATGGATTTAAGGAATGGATCATAAGTTGTGTTCACGTTCATGAGCTCGGTTGTGCTGAATTAACGCAGTGCCCTTTGCGGCGGGACGTTCTTTTCTCCTGTGTGAACGCGTGCGTTGGTGCGCCCTCAGGCTAGAGGAACAGGTGAAACTTTTGCGGCGGCGCCCGCAGGTGTACAGCATATCGCCGCTGTGGCCACGCAGGTGTACCGGCAAGTGACACGACACGTTGAAAGTCTTGCCGCAATGCTTGCATTCGTATGGCTTCTCCCCGCTGTGACTGCGCTGGTGCCACAGACAGGTACTGTAGCTACAGTAAAGGTCCCACTCCCTGCTGTGTTTTTTTTAGGATTTTTAGCTGTGTTTTTCAAGGACCTTCATTGTATACAACTGAAGATAGGAGAGCTGAACAACATGTCTAAAGAGTTAAGTTGAAGGCCTTTCTACCTGTGCAGCCGTGGTGGCAGTCTGCAGTAGCCTCTGTTCCTCCCACAGACAGCGGGCGACGATGCGGGCAATATCCATGGGCTTCTCCAGGTATTTGCTTTGCAGGTGCTGTTTGATCCTGCGCAGGTTGTGTTGGTAGAGGACATTATTCTCCTGCAGGAAGCGGCTGTACTGCTGGTCAATCTCCCCCAGGAGGTTATGGAACACCAGTGTGGCATGGGACTCCTTATTTGCGGCATAAGCCCTGTGAAAGCAATAGAAAAACATTACTATCATGTCGACTGGGTATGTACAATTACATTTTTTACATTTGGCAGAAACTCTTAATCCAGAGCTACTTAAGGTATGCAAGGAAAGCACAAGGTAATACATCAAATGAGGCCAAAAAGGCCATGAAGGGCCATGGCCATCCTTCCCCCTCTCTTTGTGTCCTTCAAAAAATTAGATTCCCAAACGGCCAAAGTGGCCATCATGCCCCCTAACCGGCACACACGGCAGACATTTCTTCATCTGCACAATTTTCCAGTCATTACAGCAACACTATGGTGCCAGATGTAAACAAGTTAAATGTTAAAATGTATCTAAAAACATGCTTGACAGGAACTGTAACCAAATAATCGCCTGATGCATGCTCATGCTAAAAAAAAGAAAGCGGAAAAAAGCCTATTGCAAAGAGTGGCCAAGTTCCTTATTAACGCCCAGCCCAGGGTTGATTTTGTAAAATATCTATGACCGGGGACTTAAAATCATTGTTTTAATCGATGGCCTTCAAGTCCTGGCATCGGCCTTTATGCCCTCAAAAGGTTGTCCACACTAACGGCCAAGTGGCCTTGCTCCTAAAAGATGAAATTCCAGGCCTGCGTCAAACGCAAGGAAGTAGTCATCTAGGATCATAAGAAAAATATAATAAATAATCTGCACATTGAAACTATAAACAGATCAATATGGCATCTGTCTACTCTAAACATGTAGAGTAGACAGATTCAATTTTATTTTTAGCCTTTGCATAAGCCGAAGTTCTATTGCCTAAAGTGGAGTCTGAAGAAGGAGCTGTGCTCCTACTAATCTTTTAGCCAATACTAGTTGTTTCCCCTTTTGACAAATAAGCCTTTATTCTGGAGTAGGGTTTTGACACAGCAGTTCACAAAGCAGTCACTACTCAGTTACGGTGAGCCTGAGAAGTCAAGGTTTCTTTTTCCTGAAGTTACTATAAGGAAGTATTGCAGTTTTACGCATTTTATTCCACTATTAGGATTGCCTTCAGGTACAGTTATGGAAACTTACCTTCTCCATCCTCTCTGATATTTGTTTTGTTAATATAGCTCTATATTCTATATTCTCTATATTCTCTTATAGCTCTATAACAGCCAATATTGCTTAGTTTGTTCAGAAACAGGGACCTTCCTCTCAACATCTACCAAGGGATACCAATTTTATGACATCACAAGGACATTGGATAAATAAGTGAAATGGGAACACTTTGGGCAGACAAAACGAAAAACTGGAACATGATTAATTAAAAAAAATCTCCTAATAGGATGAAAATAAATGTAATATCTATTTATTTTTATTATTAAGTGCTGAAAAGACAGCTCAGCTGTTGTCAAGAGTTTGCAAAATCTTGAAAAAACATTCTAGCTTAGATAGCATTAACAGTGTTAATTTAATCTAAGAAAGAAATAATAAATAATTCAATAAAATGATAATATAATATGACATCACCTCTATAAAACATCAAATTCAGCTGTGTCTATGAGGAAGTAGACTGAAGGAAACAAAGAATAGTTTCCTGACAAGTTCCCAGTTGTTCCTGGCATGCCTCAATGCACCTTGGTTTACAATAGTGTGGATGAAAGCTGTTATTACCGTATGATATTCAAAACTTTCCAACGCAACTTATAGCTTATGATTTCCTAAAATGTTAAAAAGATACTGACAATAGCACAGAGCTGCAAGATTGCAATCTATTGTGAGTTTGTAAAGCTGATTTTCACTACCACTAATTTTCAAATCTGAAAACAGAACTCAAGTGATGAATCAGACTAATAGTCAATTATCACTTCTATTTATACAATATATCTATTGTATATATCTATATTTAAAAAGTCAAACATAATAATTGTGCTTCTTGATTATTCAATCAATCTAATAAGTAATAATGAACAGTACAATCGCGAAGACATAATCGATAGTGGCAGGTGTATAGGAGCAAAAAGAAGTGACCTAACAGAAGAAAGGATGTTTATTATCATCAATTATTTATGATACCTACCAGTCCTGGCTCTCAATCCAGGGGGCAAGGAACTGCCGTAGCTCCATGGGGAAGCTGTCGCTGTACAGGTGGTAGAGCTGTTCCAGATACCTGGTCTCCAGCTGTTGTAACTGGTTCCACTGTGCCATCCTGACTCACAGCTCAACCCTGCAAAGAGAGAGATTAAGTATATAAAGTATATAACAAAAGATAACAGGAAAAGTGACCCACTAATCTCAGTCAATAGTGAAATGATGAAACAAGTTATATCATTTGAAGAAGATATTGTCTGACTTGCAAATGAAAATAAATCACTTATGTTTTACAGGTAATTTCATTCATTAGTGGAACAACGGAAAACTGCGGTTTTCATCATCCTGAGTGAAACCATTGTCTCTCTCGTCCCTGTTCCCCAAATGACAGTGCCTGTCTGGCTTCTCATCTTACCAGCAGCAGGCTAGGCTGTTCCCTGGAGTACTTTGTACTAGTGTACTGTCTATGTAGACAACAATAATGGACCTGAAAAGACCCAAAAGTAAACTAAAATCACTAAAATCCAATCTAAAAACTCAAGAGTTGACTATGTCAAACCGTCAGTTAGGAGGGCTGTTACTAAACACACACAACTGGAACATTTTATTGCTGAACTCTGGCCTGACACTGAATGACTTGCCATCTGTCTCTGTAATGTTATCTAACACTGTATTTACACAGGTCATAATTAATTCTCTTTTAGCTGAGCTCCGAGGATGAATCAGACATTGGGCTTGGTCTTGGGTTTACAATCTGTTACGTAGTAGTAGTACTACACGATTCTTGCTCAAATGTAAATCTCAATTTTCCTCCACAAGAATTAAAAATAATGATTCTCACACAGTTCTCAATTTTTCTACGGAAATAGTTATTGTCTTTAGTCTGTGGTTGCCAAACATTACTACATTCAAAGTGTTGACTCAAATAAAAAGTATCGGACAGCCATTCCAACTAATGCTGCATCATTTCACATTTCTTCACAAAATGAAATTGCATGTGTCTGAATCTACATCTCGATCTTTGTTATACATACACCTTCCATCCGTAGTTGTCCCAAAAAATATTTGGATTAGTGCTTACAGGAACTTAGTCCAGTCATAAAATAAACCATGGCCTTTGGGCTTCACTGTCCACCTCCGGCCTGTCTGACCTCAGTTTCCCGTCTATCTTCACTCTTTTACTATCTAACTATAAGTAAACAAATAATACAAACATGAGTAAAAAAAAAAAACAAAAAAAAAAAAAAAACATGGTTTCATGCAATTACTGGAAGTCCTGGATATGTTTATTCACTTTTACTCTATGCTGCTGTATGATCAGCTGTGTGAAAGCAAACTTTGGTACAGAAGCCTCATACATGCATTAGTTCGATTGGATTTTGTTGTAGGAGAGAAAGAGGGAAATCCACATTATCTGAACTAAGGTGACATAAGTTCATAATCTGTATCTGACCCACATTCCCCATTCACAAACAGCACATCAAACAGCATCTCTGTGGGGAACTTGTGTGTACAGTATGTAGGATCTAGGATGAATACTTTAAATTTTAGGCTAACAAATCGGTGTTTTTTTTTTTTTTTTTTTTTTTTTTTTACCTCTGTAGAGTTCTTAAGGCTTCAATCATTACACAAACAACACCCCACTGCAGCATTATTTTGTATTTTGTGTTATCACTATATATTGTACAAATAATAATATGATTTATATCATGTTTGTACAAATATTAATCAATAGTAGTTGTTATGCAACTAAAGAATAACTGATATACTTGTGTTAAGAGTAGCAATTTTCTGGTTAGGTAAAAAGATCCACTAGTTAGCATCACACCATTCACAATCATAACTTAATAATACTTAATAATAATATAACAACAAACACCATATTTTTGGCCACAGGTTTTCAGTGAGGGAGTGCAAAAGGTCCCAATTTGAGGAGTGGAAACGGTCATTTAATTTTGGCTGTGGCTACTTGGGGGTTTTGGCATGAAAACGTTTGGAAACCCCCGTAGGCTATGTACTATACTGTAACACTTAAAGCCATAAACCAATCAGCAACCTAAAGACTTCAGCACATCTTGTGTTGTGTTGTCCCTTAATAACAGAGTGTGGAATGCTCTGCCAGACAACAAAAACCCATTAAAGCGTCACTGCTCAACTTCTTGGCACATTTTGTCAATAGCACAGCTGTGACAACAACTGGAACTCAACACTGTTCCATTTATATCCCTCTATTTCGTCTTATTTCAGCACCGTATAGTAGTGGCTTGCACTGCTTCCATGACCCAGACAGTCATTATAAGAATATCATAACTACCTTGTACCAAATGATAGATTGTAAAGCTCAAACAAACACTAGCTCAACCCAACGTCTGATGTGGTGTGAGTCAATGGGAATATGAAAGCCAGCAAGAGTCAGAAGTTCACTATGAGTTCAACAGGAGGTTTGACCTGCATTCTACATGTGGTTATCTACATAAAAATGCTGATTAATGCTGATGTAAATAGTGTACAAACTGACATTAAGGAATATTCAATAAAGTGATTCCCAAAAGGAAGTCAGAAAATACTTCCTGGAACAACATTTCAAACAATACCTCCTCATGGGATATACATTACACACATACAGTATATAACAAGGCTCACACAGGCACCCCATATGCCTCTGACTCTACACATAGCATATTCTAGCCACCAAAAACATTCTGATGATTCAGCCAAAAAAAGGGGTTGAGGTTTCCCCTATTTCAGTCAATAGTCACTTACTACTACTGGGTACCATGGCTCACATTGATACAAAATTAAAACTGGAAGGAGAACACCTGGTCTCGACTTGGATTCAATTCTAGAGTGTACACCTTTTTTTCCTACAGAAACTTTGCTTAAATGTCCATGGGCAGCCAACTCCTCAGAGCCTGTGTTTTATTTCACAGAGTAGTTTGCTGGGATGGCAGCAATACCTCAGAAGATAGAAGCGGTCTGACTGAAGTTTATTAAACTATTCAAAACAAAGATAAAGCTAAGCAATGTGTTGCAGTAGCATAAATGGTAAATGGTGCAATTATATAGCACCTTTATTCAAGGCACAGATTCTGCATCACATTCACCCATGCTGGCAGAAATTAGGGGTTCAGTGTCTGGCTCAAGGACACTTCAACACTAACCCTAGGGGAGCCCGGGTTCAAACTGGCAACCTTATCATCCAGCCACTCTTGGCCTACAAGCCTAGGGGTCATGCTTTGACCACCGGCCCCTTTAAAAGGGTACTTTTAGCTGTCATTTTTTAGCTGTCGTGCTTTAGGGAGTCATTTGAGACAGCTCCCCACTTTAAGTGTGATGTGATCCTTGTTTTATTCTGTACAGCTGTGAGGTGGTGGGCTGTCTCTCTGTCTGTCTGTTTTTTATTTTCTCATTAGCTTGTTTGTCTCCATTTTAAACTGTACGTTCTGCTCTGTGGTGGTGACATTTTGAATTTCCCCATTGGGGATGAATCAATAAAGAAACATAATCTTACTCGATCTATAAATCAGTTAGTCGGCAAGAAACAAAGTGTACACATAGCTTTAACAGAGGGAAATGTGACATCTATGACAAGCTGACAACATTACAATAAACGCCAGAAAACTCTATAAGCTATAAACTCTATAGCTATAAACTCACCAGAATGATGCACTGACCATTTCAGTTTAAAGGATGTAGGCTTAATTAATAGATGCTAACATGGAACACCAAACAGAGGATTCACCAGCAGAGAAATCAAAACAGTTTACATAAAACACCACCCATTTAGACTAGATATGCAGTGTAATAACTAAATAATAACGGCTATAGAGCACATTTTCTTCCCTGCAGTCTGTTCTACTGTGCCTGTGATGGGCGTGACCAGAGGAGAACACGCCAATGATCTGACCCTCCATAACTCTGCATCCCAGTCGATTCATTTACCTTGACAGACATGAAACATTTGGATATTATTTCAAGCGGAATCAACGTGATTCTAGAACATGGGGGTTTGGGAACTGTATACAAAATGGCTTGCCTAAAGCAATTCCTCACCCACATGTAGTACAGTGCAGAGAAATTAAAAAACATCCAAGCAAACACCCCAAAATATAAAACTAAAGAGGAGACATAGAGAATCACATCACAAGATTCCCCATGAGTCACGTATGCAATAATATGACGTAGGGCAAAGGAAAACACTTGAGCTGAAAATGGACACATTGTCAACATGGACAACATGGACACATTGTCGACATCGATCACCGACATGTTCTGAACAGCCAGTGCAACATGGTCTGCTGTAAAACACTAGCCTACTATGTATGAACAGCATGCGTATATATGAACAAACAGGCGTGTAACGGAAAAACACCAACAACAGCAGTATCTATGAAAGCAAAAGTGTAATAATCTACTCACTGTTTCTCCTTTGAAAAGTTTCTCAACAAAATACGACGATCGGGCAACAATAGCCTATTGTTATGTGTTTAAATAAAACACAGCAGGACTCACTAAACTTAAAAGCGATAAAAGTCAGGCAGAAAAATAAAAAACAACACACAACACACGAATGCACTTCTCCAATGTAATGTACAGAGCACTGTTCGTCCCTACGATGCAAACCCACCCCTACACTGACTCAGACACGTAGAGTAGACAAGGTTACGCAAACTCCGTTCACTTCACGGGGCCCATCCAATGGCAGCTCTTCAATATTAGACTTCTATCGAGAATGGGGACAACAAATGGGGACAAGTCTTGGACCGAAAGTAGGCAGAATAGAAATGCCTAATGCCCAGCTTTAATTGTCTTAAATCCCTTTATTTTAGGTCATTTTGTAGTAATAGTACAACATAAATTAAAGAGAATTCACATTTTGCACACACGCCCACGCCCACCTGTAAGAAAAGCGCTCGAGCGCTCAGTTTCTGACCCTCAATGTCGTAATTCGTCTACTCGATGGCTCTGTGATGACTGCAGTCACTCCACCCACACAAACGCGTCATACTGTTGACTGACACCTACTGTAGGCAAATAGCAACCAAGAATACAACTTTAGCCAATGATTGTTGTCCATACAGCCGAGGGGGAGGGACGGACGAGCAAAGTAAGGTTGTGTTTATTGCTTTCGCAACTGCGCTGTTCCACTGATGCGTGCCTCCCTCCGCATGCACAGCTAAATGTCGTCTGCCTGTATGGGTCACACGCGTACGACACGGGGGGAGGACAGATGCTTCAACGGCACAGCCAAGCTGGAAGTCATCTGAATTACTGGCAGTGGTACGTCATCAGAAGTTTAATGAAGACTAAACAACGGAGCAACCACCTTTAATACCTTAGTTAGTAGTACATCCGTATGTCCTCCTATATAATATACAGTACACTATCGCTCCTGTATCGCCATTGCCGTTTACAAGTTGGCAGCATTATGTCTCAATTTATTATAGCCCGCACTAGCACTGGGCCATAGCTCTAGATGCCTTGAGTGATGAAGTAGCCTAATTATGTAATGGTCAAGTCAAGAGCAAGGCATTAGAGCTATATGGCTAAGGCCTTACTACATGGATAAAAGAAAATATAAATATTCCACAAATGGAAATGGCCAAGTTAATTTATTTTCTCATGATTATTTAGTCATGATCTGATCCCTATATGTCTGAATGGGGATCATATGAATCTATGAAGTGCTCCATCTATATAGTTCTGGTCAGTCCATCACATGGCAAAACATGTATATAGTAGTCTGTAGATATGTCTATAATCATGTCTGCTTGGAATGTGCCCCAAAAAGCCCCTTTTAAATCTCACATACCTTTGGTTCAATTCAGCCCAGTGCACCTAGTTACTCTGGTGATCAAAGTGAAGTGACACAGGCATAGAGGGTATTGCTCATAGCCTATAGGTATACAGTAGGTCTATGCTATGGGCCGGCCTACTAAAAACTGCATCAGAGATAGATGGATTACTTTTAGTCACTATTAGGCCACAGACCTGGGACATGGGATAGGAAGAACATTTGTTATTTTGTATGTCTTGCTATGCTAAAGAAAACAAATGCCAGTATATAATTCGTTTAAAAAGTAAACTACAAGACAAGACGAAATGAAAAAATCAATTAAAAAGGATTTGCTTTACTTCACTTGTCCATGGTAGGTTTGTTGTATGCTCTTCAGTAACACTGCTATTGTGGTTCAAGTGTCTCTTCAATAGTGCTGGGTAGGCTACTATACTAGTGAAGTGAGTGACTAGCGTTCTCCTCTTGCCCACTCCTCTTACTCTCACTGCATAAAGTTGCACCAAAATGAAAGATCAATTTACAACGTAAAAAAATGACTGTTCAATACTAATGAGTATTAGTATTGGACATCAACAGCAATCAAGCATAAGATGATTCACATGGTTAAAATAATGCACTGAAATAGTTGTTGTTGCAGAAAACAAAGTTTGTTATAATTACCGGTATGAGCCAATAGCATGTATAGATCCACCCTGTAATATCCTCACTCTTTGCAGGGTCCTCTCTTGCTTCTATACTCGGGACACAGAGGGAGCACTCTCCTTAATCACATTCCCTGGCCCATTGATTACACTAATGGTGTCATATGCTACACAGGAGCGGCCTCCCTACCCATACTCCATCAAGGGCAGGCTCAATGCTCTAGGGAGACAGCAGGGCCCATGTTCATTTCATTTCTTGCAATGAGTGCATGCTTGTCATTGTTCTGGGTTAGATGTATTGGCGGTCTGTGTTGTTTCATCAATCAGGAGCATATAATTATGACCCAGTCAGCATAACAGTGATATTAGAAAATTAACTTTTTTTTATTCAGGCGTGTATACGTGTAGCAGTAACCGTGGATTGATTGATTGATTCGAGCAGACCGGAGCCATATGTCTGTAATGTTCAAGGGAAGGGTTCCCTGCTATCTGGCAGTCGATGAAATGCAGTAAATCTCAGTACAAATCCACATGGTTGCAACATGAATAGATCTGCTTTCTATACTGTGATGGAAATGTTTGTCATTCACAATCACATATAGAGTACACACCGTTCTTCCTGACATGTCATTTCATTTACACGAGTTGACCAAAAAAACTGACTACAATACAAACCTTTCTGTCAATCTTTTAATAATATTATTACAATACCATACTATCTTATATATAGATCTTTTATGTTGCTTTGTACATCAAATTATCAAATGCTACTTTTCTCTTTTAATTGCTGGCACTCTTTTTGGAAAACAAACACAATACAATTCCATGAAAACTGCAATACGCAACATCTAGATAACTGTCTTGAATGACAACATTCAACTTTAACTAAATAGCTGAGAAATATGGTCATAGGAACATCCTCCAGCATAAAAGATAAGCTACTGTTCTTTTCTTCAAAATGTGACACGAGAAGCGAAAAACAGTCCTCACTGCCAGTGTTGTCTGAAGGGAAAAGGAAAGAGAAAATACAGTAAATTAGTCATAATAAATTGTGATCATGTCCTGAAAGTCGGCTTATACTGTAGTTAACATTGTGTCCTCGTGATCAAAATCAAATCAATAATCTCTCTCTCTCTCTCTCTCTCTCTCTCTCTCTCTCTCTCTCTCTCTCTCTCTCTCTCTCTCTCTCTCTCTCTCTCTCTCTCTCTCTGTTTCTTTATCTTCTTTATCCCTCTCAGTAGTGTCCTTCATCACATTCAATACACCTTCAAGCAACTGCTCTTTGGTCTTGGCCTTGGATTCCTTTGGTGGTTCTTCCTGAGGAGATACAAGGAACATAACATTAATGAAACATCACTACGAACTCAGTGGCCTTGTGGGTGTCCGCCCTCAAACTGGGAGGTAAGGGTTCGAGCCCCGGCCAGATGACATCAAATGGGACCCAGTGCCTGACTTGGCACTCAGCATCAAGGGTTGGATTGAGGGCAAGTCCCTGTGACATACTAGTGTCATTCATGTCCAGGGGGTCAAGCTTCCTCATGCTATAAACAGGAGATAAGCTCCTGCCCTACAGGCCTCTTGGCTTGGCAAGCCATACATACTTTGTACTTATTAGTGAAAGTGGCTATGGGGGGCATGCAAAGGTTTCTACTGAATACTGCAGCAGGCAGTGGAAGGATGTTGTTCCAAAGAGTTTTAAATAGAAATTGAATTTCTATAAGAGAAAAGATTGTCATTTTCAGGAAAATGACAATCTCTAAAATATTGTCATTTTCCTGATATGTTCATGATTTGAATTGGGCATTTTCTATTTCTATTGACTATTGTCATGTGAATCCACTCTGATAACTGTGACTTAGTTACAGTATATCATTTAATTTCTCCTGAGAAATGTAAATTTAAAAAATGGACTTCAGAATCTACATGAAATTGGAAATGTAAATGCATGATCCATTATTCAGCATTATATTAGCATCCAGGCTGTTTTTTATCGTTGTGTCCCATCTAGTTGTGCAATTGTTGAAATGCTGCTCCAAGGCCAGTGTGGTTAGCACAGCTCATAGCGAAACCTTGCCCTGCATGCAATGGCTTGTCTATACACCAATGCATTTCCTGTCATAATGTTGAAAAACGAAAAGTAAACCATTAAGTTATTGAATTGGGAGAAAAAACATTCATCGCCCCTGCCCATTTTGACAGGCTAGAATGGGTTGATGAGCAAGCAGCAACTGGCCTACAAGATTCACTGCACTACTAACCATTGTTATGTGTCTGTCAAAACATTTCCTTAACACCAACAAAGTCGACAATCACAATACCAGAGGGAGTGCAACAAATCATGTAGGCCTACAACCCAAATTTGTTGCAAACAAGAAGTCAAATGATCAGAAGGCGTCAAAGTAATGTTGCTCCTAAGATGTAAAACGCCCCCCACAAAAAAGAAATGTGAATTCCTAGACTCCTTCAAAACCGCTTTCAGATCACTTGCAGGTGGCTGCAATACAAAACTGGTCCCATACTGTAGATGTTTTCCAACCCCTTTTTACTTTCTTTAAATGTATATAGGCCTATGACGATTTCCTTTTTGTTTATAGAGGTGTATATTTAAGAAAGTAATTACAAATTTGGACTGAAAGAAACATTTTCCTGCTTGTAGCATATTGGTATATAACAGTTTATATTCAGTCAGGAAACAAGGGGACAGACAGGGAGTGACACTCAACAAATGAACTGTATTCCAACCTGCAATGCACATTATTGTTCATTGTGGCTATTATAACACAAGTCAGCTTCTCTTTAGACATTGAATTCCACTTTCCAGGTATTAATGCACTGACATGAACATTACAACTTGTTCACAGCTCATTGGCACATTTAAGTAGGCTATAATAACGAATTCACTGTGTGCAGTAAGCATCTGTGAAAACAGGCCCCAATTGCTGTCTTTTCAGTTTATATTATTCTGTATTATACTCCCACCTAGTGGCAAAAAGACAACATATCCTGTATAATAATCATTTGACTAGTCCTAATGTAAGGACTGTGCATGTGATGCATGAGCAGTGTATTTGTGGTTATAGCACCTCAATTAAATGTTGATATATCAATATGCTTCCACAAGTTATTCAGATCTCTCTTGAGAATGAAACCCTATAGGTCTAAAAAAAAAATCACAATAGTGAATAAAAGATTAGCCTATATCATTCGACTACATCTTATGATGAAATGATGTTATAATTTGCCCAAATTAACCCAAACTAAAATAAAACAAAATAATCACAAGTGATGATGAAGACTACTATTTACAAAATTGGTCACATTTGTTCTAAAGGTGCGATTTAATCCTGTCTTGCCATGTGTTGTCAGGTTTGGAGAGAGGAGTTGAAATCTGGTTTCCCGCACAATACAATTTACAATTTATTTTATTTAACCAGATCAATAGCAATGTCCTGCCATATGCCTACTCTTCACCATGCTATCTAAATGTATTTTTAGCCTTTGCTTGAGCCTGAAAGGTCATCAAGTCTGAAGAGGTGATTCTTTAGTCTACTGTGAGGATGTGTGAGTCTGTAGTTCAAATTGTTATGGGAGCTCAAAGGGATAAGCATTTAACTGGGACATGTGGAGTGTTGTCCTGGATGTTTTAGCGATGGTTAGCCAGGTTTTCCCAATTCAATCTTACACATTTCGTTACCAGGTATTTATATTGGTTCACCTTCGACGGTGAGGATGCAAATTTAAACATGAATGCGCTTTTTGATTATTGAATTAATCCAATAAGTAATGAACAGAACAATCACTGAGATATAATCGATAGTGGCAGGCGTTTAGGATCAAAGCACTTGTATAACAGAGGAAAGGATGTCTATTATTATCAATTTTTTATGTCACCTACCAGTCCTGGCTCTCAGTCCGGGGGTCAAGGAACTGCCATACAGTAGCTCCATCATGGGGAAGCTGTCATTGTACAGATACCTGGTCTCCAACTCCACTTATTGGTCTCCAACTCCAATAAGTGTTTTCACTGTGCCTTCCTGACTCACACCTGACTCACACATGCAAAGTGAGAGAACATACCGGTAAATATATCTTTTAAAAAAAGCCATCAAGAATAAATGACTCGCTAAGCTTTAAGCTCATGTTTTATTGGTAATTGCAACAGCAGGCCGTGCTGTTCTCTGGAGTACTTTGTACTAGTGTAGTGTGTATGTAAAAGTAAACTTCCTCCATTAAAATCCAATCTAAAATCTCAAGAGTTGACTATATCAAAATGTCAGTGAAGATGGCTAAACACAAACTGTTTTTTATGGGTGAACTCTGGCCTGACACTGAGTGACTTGCCATAATACGGCCAGTCATTCAGTAGGTCTTGGTAATGTTATCTAACACTATATTTGCACAGGGCATAATCAATTCTCTTTAGCTCCTTGGATGAATCAGACTTGGGCTCTTGGGTTTACAATATGTTATGTAGCAGCAGTACTACATGATACTTGCTCAGATGTAAATCTGCACTATTTTTCATGATTCTTACCGTAACTTAGTCAAGTCAAATAAACCATGGCCTTTGGGCTTCCCTGTCCGCCTCCGGTCCATCTGAACTCAGCTTCCCGTCTATCTTCACTCTATTACTATCTCAGTAAACAAATACTGCAAACATTAGTCAGAAAATCAAACATGGTCTTATGCAATACCTGGAAGTCCTGATTACATTTATTCACTAATATATTTATAGCACCATCATAAAATGATGGTGGCCTTGAAAGTTGGGGTCTTTTACTCTTTATGCTGCCGATCCAGCTGTGTAAAAGCAACCTTTGGTACAGCCTATAAGATTAGCTTTTCAGCCTGCCAGCATCACACATACATTAGTTCGAATGGATTTTGTTGTAGTGGAGAAAGAACTGAACTAAGATGACATAAGTGCATAATCTCTAACCAACCCACACTCCCCTTTCACAAACAGCACATCAGGTTTGTTTGTATGTTCTTCAGTAACACTGTTTCTGTGGTTCAAGTGTCTGGTCTAGTCTAGACTAGATAGAGCACAACAGTGCTGGGTATGCTATATTGCCAGTCCCTGTCAGGCTAGAGGATTTATATTAGTGAGTGACTAGCATTCTCCTTTTACCCTTACCCCTCTTACTTTCACCGCACAGTTGCACCAAAATGGATGATCAATAATAAAATAATGACTGCAACTTCTGAGTATTAGTATTGGACATTAACAGCCATCAGGCATAAGCTGATCAATATACAGTATTTGAGCTGCACAATGTTAAAATAATACACCACATGTGTGAGTCAAGAAGCTTTTATTCATAAACAACTGTTTAGGTGAAATAGTCCTTGGTGCACCAAATAAGCTTTGTTATAATTATATGAACCAATAACATGTATAGATCCTCCCTCTTTGCAGGCACCTTCTCTTATTTCTATATACTCTATACGGGACACAGAGGGAGCACTCTTCTTAATCACGTTCCCTGACCCATTGATTGCACTAATGGCGTCAATGTTGCAGGAGGCCTTCCTAGCCATACTCCATCAAGGACAGGCTCAGTGGCCTCTAGGGAGACTGCAGGATGTTAATACTGTAGGTATAAATTTAACCTTTAGGGGTTCCAATTTAACCCCTGTGATAAAAGGCTATAATTAGAACTTCAGAAGGACTGTATTACTTCGATGCTCAGATGAAATGAAGCAGGCTGTCTAAAGCCAGAATACAGGGAGTACTTGATGTAGTAATCTGATTACAATTGCTTCTTACTCATGAAAATTAAATTCACCCAAAGTGTTAAAATAAAAACCGTTCAGTTGTAATAATCAGAGTTAACTCTAGCTTAGATGAAAATGTTACCTAATAGAACAAATCTTAAACGAGAACTTTAGAAGTTCTGCTGTTTTCTGCAGCATGAAGTTGTTTTCGGGAGAGAGAGTTGGTTTTTTGGAATCCACGAAACAGCCATCAGCTAAGTCTCTCTCTGTTTCTCCAAATTAGACAGATTGAAGAGAGACTTTTTATGGTAAAGTTTGTCCTCATCTCGGTGAGGACAAATATTCTGGAGAATATTCTGGATTACACACGATACTCTGAGAGGCCAGGAAGGCCATGATTGGCACCACCTACAATAACATGACTCCTACCATACATTCTAAAAACAGTTATCCGCTTCTTTGTTGACAGATCTCATACAATCAATCAATCAATCAATCAATCAAACTGTATTCGTCACATACAAATAAAAAAAAAACAGTTGTTTTCCAAAATGCTGTGAAATGTGTGTAGGTTAGCTATTACAGCTAGAGTTCTCAAACTCTGCCCGAACCCGACCAGGACCGAACCCGAACAGGCCCGACCCGACATTTAGGGCCGGGTAGGGCCGAAAATCTATCCTAATCATTAGGGCCGGGTAGGGCCTCGGGCCCCATGAAAAAATAATATGTATTGAATTATTTTACTATAGTAAGAATAATAGTTATTTTCTATATTTACCCATTATGAAGATGGTGCTGATTGCCATTTCATTTTTAATCTGTGGCGAATTCTCAAATTTTGCCCAAACCCGACAGTTTAGGGCCGGGTAGGGCCTAAAATCTATTCCATTTAGTAGGGCCGGGCCGGGCCTAGGGCCTGAACTGTTAGGGCCGGGTAGGGCCGGGCCTTAATTTTCAGGCCCGTTGAGATCTTTAGCTATTACAGCTATTGTATGAGATCTGTCACCAGATTTCTTGAAGTCCTGATGGGGAAGATGTAACTTACAGACTGCTGAAGAGAGTCATAGAAACACAGGCAAACAATACAAGGTCGAAAACATGATGTGAGTAGCTACTGTACATTGTATAAGCTTCTGTCTAGGCCATAAGTACAAAGGTGAAATGACATGAAAACTGAGGACATAACATGACAAACACAATTAACAATACAGAGTCAGGAGACATGAAGACAGGAGACTTAAATTCAAGTGCACAAACTAGATCAGAGGGTATTGTGGATAAGTATGGATTGATGCATTCTCAAAATCTCCCCAAATATCCATCAGACGTTCATTCACTTTCCAGTTCCATCAGTGTTGCATGTTTGTCATTGTTCTGGGTTAGATGTATTGGCGGTCTGTGTTGTTTCATCAATCAGGACTATGACTCAGACAGCATAACGCTGATATTAGAAAATTAACCTTTTTATCCAGACATGGTTGCAACATCAATAATAGTTCTGCTTGAGATTGAGATTTTGATAAAAATGTTTGTCATTCACATATAGAGCATTTTTTTAAATTTCATCATGGCTACTTATTGTATTTAAGTCACAACAGTAATAGCCCTATATAAATTCACTAACAATTAGCATGGCATGTGGAATGAGCTGTCATTAACCAGCCGTTTTAGCATGAGATTTTCTTAAGGGCTTACAGAAAATAGTTTTGCCTGCTTGCAGTTACCTGGTAGAGATATGAACATTTTGTAAGGTGTGTGACTGTGGTGACACACTGTTCTTCTCAAGACATGATATGTACAGCACTGTAGCTACTAGTTACTGTCTAGTGTCTACAGAGTAGGATATAAGCTAATGTCCAGCTTCAATCCGACATTTTTACTAGGCTATCTTGTAATTTTAACAATGTGCTGACTGATTATATTAATGATATCAAACATGCATATTGAAATAACACAATAACAATATGTTTTTTGATCATGAATAAAGATAAATGATGAATGAAATGTTAGTGACTATTGCTTTATTCAAGGAGTATTAGAAGAGACACCCATGATATCCCACATAATAATATTGTACAACTCAGAACCTAGGTAGAATGTTCTTGAAGTGGAAATGTCTTTGTTATCCCTCCTTTCCTAAATTCAAAACAAACTTTTGTTTTGTTTGTTTTTTGTTTCCAGCCAGATTGGCAAAATAATGGTAGCTGTGAATTCATGAAATGTACTTCAACAAATGAGGAATCAATCAAATCAAAGCTCTCATTACCTGACAAATTCAATAATTTGAATTTCAATCTACATTTCAACCTTTAATATGTCACAAACTTTACATATTGACACTTTGCACAAATAGACTACACTACTGAGGAAGATAAGCCACAGAGGCACTAAAAGCTTCATGATCTAACCTCACACTAATTTATACATATTTGTTTAATGTCATCTGTAAACTCTTCAATCAAAGAAATACATTATAACTCAACAAATCACATGTGACACCTTTTCTAAAAACCCACATACCGTACATCATGTCTTTGTTTCAGTCATCCAGACATGTCATTTCAACTCATGCCATTACATGAGTTGACCAAAAACACTCAATACAAACCTTTCTGACATTATTACCAATACCACACCATACTCTCTGGCGTACAGATTTTTTTTTTCATAGCAATTATACATTAAATTATCAATGACAAATGCTACTTTTCCCTTTTAATTGCTGGCACTCTGTTTTGGAAAACAAACACAATACAATTCCATGAAAATATGCAATCTGCAACTCTAACTAAAAAGCTGAGAAATATGGTCAGGAACATCCTGCAGCGTTTTTCTTCAAAATGTTATACTAGAAGCGAAAAACAGTCCTCCCTGTCAGTGCTGGCTGAATGAAAAAAGTAAAGAGAAAATACAGTAAATGAGTCATGAGTCATAATAGATTGTGATCATGTCCAGAAAGTCGGTTTATAGTTGACATTGTGTCCTCGTAATCAAAATCAAATCCATCTCTCTCTCTCTCTCTCGCTCTCTCTCTCTCCTCTCTCTCTCTGCTCTCTCTGTCTCATGCTCTCTCTCTCTGTTTCTCCATCTTCTTTATCCCTCTCAGTAGCGTCCTTCATCACATCCCAGAAGTGCACAGAAGTGGAAGCAGTCTACTTCGTTACATGACCTGTATCAACCAGGACCAGCTTGGAGTCCTCCACCACCTCCAGCAAGGCCTCCATCTCTGGGCTGTCTACCCTCACCAGCTCCCCTTCTGCCACCTCCGCATGGAGGCCAAGCTGCCCATCCTCCTCTGCCTGCGGCAAGCGCTCAATCTCAGCCACCTCCACTGTGTTCTGCAGCACCACCTCCTCCCCATCTCTGATCTTCTTCACGTGAAAGGTGAAGGGCGGCACCCGGTACACGGCCGTCTTCGAGCGAGCGTGGACAGTGTGGTCGGGGGTCAGGGACTTCTTTATGTTCTCTGTGGAGGTCTTCAATTTCTCCTTGCGCTCCTGGTTGGGAGTCATGCGCGTGCTCAGCTTTCCCATCTGCGCCCCTAAGCTGTGCTTGGTCTTCTCCAGGTTTTCACGGGTTTTCAGTCGTGTCTTCTCCATTTTGTCGCGACTTTTCTGCTTGGCCTTTTCAATTTTCTCCCGGGTCTTTATCCGATTCTTCTCCATTTTCTCTTTAGAGAAGGCCTTCTTTATGTTGTCGACACGCTCCTTCCCACTGCGTTTGATGCGCTGGGCTCGAGACTCCTCGACGATCTCTTCGATCTCCACCTCCTCATCTGAGTTGACGGCTCCCTCGCCGCCCTCCTCAGGTATCTGCTGCAGTCCCTCGACTGCCACACCTTCAGCAACTGCAGGTTCTTCGGTCTTGGCTTTGGATTCCTTTGGAGGTTCTTCCTGTGGAGATAAGAAAGATAACAATACATTAGTGAAATGCATCATTACCAACTCAGTGGCTTTGTGGCTTGAGTGTCTGCTCTCAGACTGGGAGGTCAGGGTTTGATCCCCAGCTCTGCTCAGCAGCACTCAGCATCAAGTCCCTGTGACATAGTGTCATTTGTGTCCAGGGGGTCAAGTTGCCTCACGCTACAGAAACAGGAGATAAGATCCTGCTGACAGGCCTCATGGCTCAGCAAGACATTGTACCTATTAGTGAAAATGGCTATGGGGGGCATGCAACAACACAAAATGACGGCAACGCTGTTGTTCCAAAGAGTTTTAAACAGAAATTGATTTTGAATATTAGTCATAAAAGACCTTAATTGCTATTTTCCTGATATTTCAATCAACTATATAAATTGGACATTTTCAATTTGTTTTGAATTGTATTGAGTCATATTATACTTTGTCATCCACTGTGATAACTGTGATTTATATCATTTTATTTCTCCTAAGAAATGTAAATGAATAATTCACTTTAGGATCTAGATGAAATTGGAAATTCAAATCCATGATCCATTATTCATTATTATTACTATTATTACCCTTATTATTATTATTATTATTACCCTTATTATTCATTTATTATATACAGCATCCAATATGTCGGCTGTTTTTCAATGTTGCACCCCATCTAGTTGTGCAATTGTGCTATTCGATTAAGACCTCAAAGTCACCTGCCGTCTTAAAGCTAAAGAGGCCAGTGTTATTGACACAGCTCCATACAGACTTAAATGTTTGCTAATTCAAGGAAACACATTAAGGGTAAATTCATACCGAAACCTCGCCCTGCATGCAATATGTCTATACAGTATAAACCAATGCATTTCCTGCAGCGGTGTAAACCGAAAAGCAAACATTTAATGTAATTAATCTGATTAATCTAGAATGGCTCGACAGACTCCTTCAAAACTGCTGTCAAGAGCACTTGTGGGTGGCTACAATACAAAACTGGTCCCCATATTTTCCCATACTGTACATGTCCTCCAAACCTTTTTTATATAGTTGATATTTGTAAATAAATTACAATTCTAGACTGGGGGAAAAAAAAAAAATACAACATTACAACACAAGTCAGCTCCACTTGACTTTAGACATCAGGTTCCATTTGCCAGGTATTAATACACTGACATAAACATTACAACACGTTCACAGTGTATTACTATTAACACACTTTAAACACTCTACAGAAATGTAGGGAATTATGGCTTTGTGAGCCAAGTATAAGTGAAAACTGGCCTCAACTGCAGTCGTTTCAGTTTATATTTTCAGTGTTATACTATCCCCTAGTGGTAAAAAAGCAACTTATGCTGGATAAAACCATCTTTTTCTGTATAATTTTTTGACTAGTGGGTTCCACCTGTTCTTGCTCATCTGTTAACTGCTGTTCTTCTGACAGTTGTCATACATTCAACAGCTAGTTCAGTGACTTTTAATGAGGTATACATTCAAACAAACTTGCTGTCTGTGTGAAACCAGATAGTCGCAGAGGGACAAAGAAATATCTATTATAAGAATGAATGTCATCCCTCCCAATGCACTGCCCTGACCCCCGAAAACCACATGCCTTAGCTTTGACTCACGACAAGATCTGTCTTAAAACTTATGGATGGCTTTATCAGCACTTCACCACCCTGCTGCACCTCTCTAGCTCCTGCTTGCCATCTTTAAATTCCCAGTATATCTCAGCATATCTCTGACTCTTGACATGATGCTCTGCAAAGTCTGCATGCCTACCATATGACCCTATTCACCCTAACTCCCTCCACAGACATTGTTCAACACATAAGATAAGCTCTTAACATCAGTATGTCCTTCAAATTATGGCATGCATGTGTCTATGCATGTGTATGGAGTACAAGTCTGTGACTGATCATTCTGTTGATTATTCTGTATTTAAACCTGTTTATTTCTATTGTACATAATACATAGATAGTCCCATATGTTACACATGTGTATGTTTCCTGTTCATATATTCAGCCTGTTTCTAAATTAAACTAATTTTACCAACATTCTGCATTTACCTCCTACTTAAAACTGTAACAGAACAATCATGATTCACTACCCAGTGGGGAGATTTTTTTCATTTTGTTTTTAATTTTTGTTTCACCAAACCAAACCAAACCAAACCACCAGTTTTGAGTAAGTTGTGGAGTCTGTGGCAAAACAATCGTTACTTGCCCCTGACAGAATGAACATGGCAGTTATGCACTCAGAGGTTATCGACCCACTCGGCACAGCAGTTTCACACCAAAGAGTTGTCCTTGAGTGGCATATGGAGCTCAGTCAGCTTCTTCAGGAAACGCCTGGCCAATTCAAACCTCAAAGTTCACCGCCCGACATTCAACATGTCGGGCGGTGAACTTTACTGCCTGGTACATGAATTGTGTCCTCCTGTTACTGTATTTAGGCTGTAAATTAGCTTTTTTTTTTACACCACAATGTGTGTCTACTCAAAACTCTTACACGCGCTTGGGTCCTAATTCAACCGTGGCCATGTACAGGTAGGTTAGCATATTCTCTGAGCTTCCCCTTGTAAACTGTACACGCTGGTGCAAACGTAGTGAGCCAGGCAGAAATGTGTGTGTTTAAAAAGAGTATAGTAATTAGTTTCCCTAGTTAGATATTCTGTTTGCATGGCAAGACCTACATCTCTGTGAAATGAGATGTCTTCTTTCATCTCAGCAGCACCAGTGAGTGATCGTGCATGTGAACGTGTATGTGTGTGCACGTGCATCCCTGCCTGCGGCCTGCCTGTAGCGTGTGGGATTGATTTCTGACTGAGAGGATGATGGGAATTGCATTATGTGTTAACAGCAGGAAGTGGAAGATTTAGCAGAATGACTTTGCGCACTGACAGTAAGTTGTGTGTTCAACATGTGTGCGTGAGAGAGAGAGAGAGAGAGAGAGAGAGAGTACACAGAGAGAGTACATTTGATTACCCCTGGTTTTGCCAGCGGGGAAGAGGTTGAAGGAGACAGCAAATTGTTATCTATTTTTCCAGACCAGTATGGTCTTCCATTTTGCTGGTTTGCAGCAAATTAATTCATGCTGGCAGCTGGCTGACATGAATGATATATTAATATTTTCTGCCATTATAAATTAAACATTACTGTATTTGGGTATTGCCTTTTAAACAGTGACATTATCTAATCCATTACATAAACAGCATTATACTCTGTCAGTAACAATTATCTTGCTCAAAGAAGACAAACAAATGATACTGTGCATTACAGTCAGTTTTCCCCACACCATATATTCATATTCATTACATATATTTATATATCATTAAATATATAAGAGCATATCAATATATCCCATCTAATTTGAGTCACTTTCCTTCCTCCTACATCTCACTTTCACTTCAAAAGAGAACATTTGTTTGTTCCAGCTAGGAACACTATTGCCTTCATTGCAATCTGTATGGATTCAGCCTTCATTCATTAGATGCATTTTAATGCATTTGTTCATTGCGGCTTCTTATTGGAGCAGCTCCATTAAGCATAATTTAGAGTAGGTCTATATATTATAGAAAAGCTGTAGATGATATGTTTGCGACAATGAGACTGACATTAAAGGCAGTGTTACAATATCAACACAGGAGTACTACAGTAGTAGATGCCTTTTTTACACTCTGAGTTAGACTGCTGTTTAGTGAGCGCAACTAGCAAGGTTGAATAGTAATTATCATGATTTCCGGACTATAAACCGCACCTGAATATAAGCTGCACCAGCGAGATTTGGGGAAAAATAGATTTTGCCATATATACAGTATATAAGCAAGTTACACTTGACTATAGGCTTTCTGCTAGACCGCCCTTGGTGGCTGTTGCCTCAAACAATCAATAGTTTAGCTGCCCCATTGTAAAAGCTGCAGGAACAAAGCATGGGAAAAATAGCGTCTCAATCAGTTCAAATATGGCCATATGAGTCCATTATAAAAGTGACATTACTGCCTTATCTGGTGGTGTATGGGGTGGGGCACTGGGGCTCCCAGGGTGCGCCAGGTCAACCTGGCATGTAAGGGTTTATTTTGGGCTTGCCTGTCCCCCTCTCTGGATTCCATCCTTCATTCTCTGGCTACTGGCCACTACTGCACTCAGCCCACCCTACCCCTCCCCTCTGCAAAGCAACAGATAAACACAGGGTACCGTCGCCGTGGCAACCAAACACCTCTTGTGCAAATACAGTAAATGTCCTTAGAGCGTTGTGAACAGGGGCGGATCTAGGCATGGGCATGGGGGGGCAATGCCCCCCTAAATACCCAGTCTGCCCCCCCAAACACGATGCCCTGCAAAACAACCCAAGATATTTCAAATTAAAGTGCTTATAATTAAAATGATTTGAAACACTACTACTGCTACTAACTACAATTTTGGCACCACTAAACCAACAGCATTTCATCATTGAAAACAGAAAACTCTCTGAGTAAGACCTTTAGCTTTATGCATGCTGTGTGTCTGTTGCAACTTCAACAACTGATGTTATTATTGATTCTTTACTTCACTAATAAAAGTCCTGTAACTGAAAATGGTATGGGGGCGACTTCATCGCCCGTGGCGCGAAGCGACGCGGGCGATGAAGCCGACCCCATACCATTTTCTCTTGCCCCTCCAACATGTTCCCATGCACCCCCAAATGGGACATGTTACATCCGCCGCTGGTTGTGAAGTTTACCTTGGCGGCTATCACCTGTTTAGTGTTACACTGATGCACGATGCATGGTGTCACTCTGCTGCTCTGATGTTACACATTCTGAGCAAGCAAAAGCAAATCTGAAATGCTGATGCTAGGAATGTTTCTGCATGAGTGGATGTCAATACAGAAATGTATTGTCCGGAGGTTTAGAGGCCCTAGGAAAGAACACACTGAACAGCTAGTTTTGTATTTGGATATACAGTAGTACACTTACAGTAAACAAATATAGGCCTACTATAATTATACCATGAACCTATCTACTGTAGTAGGGTTACAAAGTGTGCACGCACAAGTGCACATGCACAAGCACTTGTGTGTGTATACAAGCACACACACACACACACACACACACTTAGCCTGAACAGAAAGCTGCAACAGCCAGTGGAAACATGGCAGTGCAGGGCATGCTGGGAAGTGGAAATAGATGATGTCATACTAAACAGGAAATAAAAGTACGGCCCGGGACATGCTCACGACATACATTAAATCACTGTGGCAGTTACACCGTCTACTAAAGATATCTATTTCAGTGGTTCTCAACATTTTCAGGGTGTGACCTCCAAAAATAATCACATTTGAACGGGGAACCCCCAACATGAACTGCCCACACCCTGATAAGCATTTGGATTCGTATACGAGTTGATTTTCGCTATTTTGCGTCCCGAGCAAACGTCTAATATCTCCTTTGAGTTTTGACCTGAAAGGTTTGGGGACAACTGGCCTAATTTGGAAATATCAAACAGTCTTTAATTAGACATTGTCTAATTACAATCTACAGTATTTCTATTTTCCATGGCTTGACATGTGAACAAATAAGCGACAGAACAGAGTGACAGAATGCGAAAGTCCATTAGTGCCCCTGTGTTACCTTCCACTCACCATCAGTGGAAAAGTGTGTAATGGAGTGTACTGTATTCTGCCTGGTGCAACCGTGCCAGAGTAATAGTGGTATGTGTGTATGTGTGACTGTGTCCCTCTCAACTAGAGAGACTTCTGTTGGTAATGTGTCTTTCTTTCCTTGGAGAGCGATGAATCATACCTCATGGAAATGTTGGCAGAGTCAAAGATGTTTTGACTGCAAGTGTGCTGTGTGTGCGCCTGTGTGTGCATGCGTGCATAGACAGAACAACGCTGTCTCTAGGTTCATGAGCTTGTCTCTGTGAGAAAGAGACAAAGCATATACCGTATTGTCCCGAATATAAGACGACTCGTTTATAAGGCGACCCTCATTTTTCAAGAATCTTTTACAGAAAACAGAACATTGAATGTCAAATAGTATAGCCCCTGAATATATTCAAGACGACTCCATTTTTTGGGATATTTCCATTGGGAAAAAAACAAAGTCTTATATTCAGGCCAATAGGGTATATAATTAGGCTAAGAGAGAGGCAGGATAGAAAATGGACAACATTAAAGCAAGAGATGTTACCATCTCAAGCATGGTCTGTGCATTGGGACTCCTTTATACAGCAAAAGCACAGAATGCTTTTGGCGTCTGATTGATATTTTAAGAATTTTGAGTTTATTGCAAATAATTTCAGTTACTATCATACTATCGTATGAGATTTCTGTTGCCATTCAGAGAACTTGATGAACGTTCATGGAATGTGTAGTAGGAGGCAACTTATCCTAGGTCGCGCCAACCACGGCTTTCTATGCCCTCTTGCACTATCTAGTTTAATCCAGAATGTTCTACCATCATCACCAGGACCAAGTGCAAAACTTTACCATAAAAAACTCATTCCGTTTATTCCGTTTATGTTGAGAATGAATGACGGCTGATAGTGGGTTTAATAAACCTGCTCTCCTGAATACATAATGGAAAACATATCTTATGACTGGGAATCTTTCTTTGTGTGGTCTGTCTAATGATTCATTGTTAATTCATTATTTTTTCTAAGGTTCTCATTCCTAAAGTTTTATTATTTTATTATTCTTTTTATTATTATTATTTTTTATGTAAAGACGAAGCTAAGGTAGTTATTTATATTAACTAAAATATTTCTATTTAACCACTGGTGAATTTAATAGTATATGGCTTTAAATGCCCTGGGGTTGCATTACTTTCTCAAGTACTCCCTGTCTTCCAGCTTTTAGACAGCCAGGTCTATTTCCTGAGTGATCGAACTATACAGTTCTTTGAAATAATTTAATTATAGCCATATAGCCATCAGCATCTCTAAAGACTACTTACTGTATATGTTGTAGCTAATCTTGACAGCATATACAGTAAATCTGGCATGATTCCTGTCAGTGGCGGCTAGAGCGTTCTCTGCAGGAGACACAGCAGGCTAGGATCACTTCACTACGGTGCTGTTGCCATGAACAACAGAGCCAACACAGTGCGTGGCCCTGACAAGCGCTATAAAGGGACCACTGCAGTCGCTTTGACTAAACCCACTGGCATCTTTCTTTCTCTGTCCCGCTGTCTCCATCTATCTTTTCCTCCCTCAACAGGACTGAGACGCTATTTACTGATGCGATGCAGTCAGAATTATTACCGTAAATGTTGTCAAGAGTTTGACATTGGCAATATCAATGAGAAAATAATTACATTGTTCTTGTTTGTTGGTTTGTTTCATTTACTTAAGCGTAAGCCTGTGCTCATTGAAAATGATGAGATTTAATGAGTGTGACACAATAAATCAATAAGTCATAAATTTGAAAACAATATAATGTGGGTGCTGTTAATACAACATGGAGATCAATTAGGTGTTAAATGTCTTTCTCAGGGACACTTTGACACAGGATGGGTTGAACCAGTGACTTTCTGCCTCCAAGAAGGTCTTTCTACCCTACCAGGTATGGCCACTCAGGTTTTGTAAGAAACACTGAGGTGTGCATGACCTGTGTACTGGTATTTCTTTGCCAACAATTGGTTGTTTCTTTATTATAGTAGCCCTTAAATTAGTTTTGCTGCATCAATTTTGTAATTATGCAACTAAATACCCTGAAAAGCTTCATCATGACAGTAGCATAGCAGCAATAGACAGGGGCTAGCAGGTTAACTTGGCATCCTATTTGTTATTCAAGTCGTATAACATCTAGACTACGACTAGTCGGCGACCATCCGGAACCAAGCCATTTAACACCCAACATGTGTTCTCAACCATGCCGCCGTACTTACTCATCACATGCTCATTCACACAACCGCATATGTCAGCCTCCAGCACCCACAAATAAACAAACACACACGACACACATGCATGCACACGCACACGCACACGCACACACACACACACACACACACACACACACACACACACACACACACAGGCTGGCTCACACACACCGTTAAGATAGACACCATTCCTTTAAAGGCAGTGTGATGAAAGGTAGGTGTGGTGGATCACGGATGCAGCTGTCTGGTTCTGTCCACTTTGTGAAGCTGCGCAGCACATTTAACAAGGAGTGATATCAGTCATGTGACCTTCTACTAGATTCGAAGCAGCTAGAGGGGAAGGTTGGCTCTCACAGACTGACGGTGGAGGCTTTGAGTCTAGAACACATATTGGTTCTGTGTCGGTTCTTAAACATTCCTTTGGGTTGCAGAACAATACTGTATCTCAACTGGATCTAGAGAAGAATAGGCATGCATCTCTAATTAGTTCAGAACAATTTGACAAAGATGCTGTATAAAACTGGTGTTATACTGTATAGTGCGAAAATACATTCCCCTTTTAGTGCTATTTAACATGTTTATTAATGGCCAATGAAGCACCACACATAAAGCCCCTTTCACATAAAGGGCCAAGACTGTTTTAGCGTTAACTCTTGCAACTGTTTGGACCCAAGGAGTTGCATGGTGCCCCTAAAAGGGCACAAGAGTCTAATAAAGTTGCATGTTTTATCAGTTGGTTAGTGTGGTAAAATTGTTGTTTGGCAATGAGTTTAAGACAGCGTAATATAAGCCACATCACAGCCAGTTCTCAATAATATGCTCTATTACACATTGGACACTATAAGCCAGGCATTTAGAGCTGTTAATAGTACGACTGAAGTCGTAATGCAGGAGACTAGTATAGTAACTATTCTGTTTAATGGAACATACAATGCTCTCTTGTCCCCCAGCAGTCAGGCAGAATGAATGTCTGTCCTTACAGGAGGATGCATTCAAAGAGAGAGAACATTTTGTTTCCATTAAGACCCATGGTGATGTTATTACACAGCCTGCGTATGCGCCGCAGGAAGCCAGTTCCCTAGCTTTTCTGTCACAGTAATTTGTGACTTCATGAACAGCAGTCAGACTGGGAAAGCCCTTTTCCATGCTTCAGCCCTGCCCTCTGCAACCATGACTGAAAACCAAGTGGAATCTCAGGGTTTTACCATTTACTTTTCCAGTTGTGTCTCTATGCACTGGAACCACCCAGCAAAATGATATAACAAACGTGTGCATGCCTTTGATGGTGCACTATAGTAACAGATTAATTAAAGTTTAGAACAACACAGGGCTATTATAGTTAACTAGAACTAATACACATAATGAATAATACAACTGCTGTATAACATCAACAGCTATCAGGGCAGTCTTTCTACCTGGCTTCTTGCATTTGATGTTGAATTGTGAGGTATTTTACATTCTTGGACTAAACTGTTAAAACACTGGACAGTTAATATACTGTAGTATAGTATATGATCTGCATATAAATAAGGAAATCTTTGTCTGTGAGTCACACTGATCTCACAGTCACAATTTATCTGAGTTTGCACATACCAGTAGGTCACTGGCCATAGGCCATTAGCATTGTGCAGACTGTGAGGAAACCAGTTTTTCACTTTTCCAACATTTAAGGTCCAACCTATGGGATCTGGTTGAAGCCCTGCATAACATAGCTGCACATAACCCTGCAAATCTGCAAATACTTCATTACAAATAATCCTGGGAATGGTCTTGTTATTAAAGTAAAACGAAAATAAAGTCATCATTTCATACTGTGACTAAATAATGAAACATATTGCATGTGGAACTATACATTATTTGTATTGTAATTACTAAATGGTTACTAGACTCATAGTGTAATAACAATAGCTAACATAGCTGACATAGCTAAGAACGTAACAGTGGAATCTATAGAATACAACTATGCATACAGTATATATTATATACTGCTATGTCTACATAAAATGCTATCTCGTTTAAGTTACATAAACTGAGCCGTTGCATATTCCTGCAAGGTCATCTTGCAGGGAAAAGCAAGTGCTAGAATTTTGGCTGGTTGAAGATCGGTTTCAGTTGTTTAGATCAGCTGAATGATAAGAAATCAGCACGAAAGCAATCTTCATCTAGTTAGAACATGATTAACAACCTGTTAAAGCCATTAATATAGCATCAGCCGATAGCTTATCAGATCAGATTACGCAGAGCTACGTGTATAAAGCAGGGATTCATGAGCTGTCATTCTTGCCCAATGATGCTTGGCGAAGTTGGAGGGAAGCCATACTGCTTGGCTTTGTTTGCACTTGGACTATTGTTTGAGAGATATCCTGAACAATGGGATTGGCAGGTGATTATTGACGGCATAGATGCTGTAGTGTGAAAAAGTACTTTTACCAACAAGCAGTGGTGGAAAAGGTACTACCCTATTTAAATATGGTAGTAAAGCTATCAATCAATACTGCAATGTACAAATACTCTGATGCAAGTATGAAAGTATATAGTAGCTAAAAAAAATATATATATATATATATACAGTATATAATATATAGCGCATCTACAATCTCACAATCTTGTACATTGTCTACTTTCAAGCGCCAGAAATACGGCTGTTTTTTTAATGAAAGGCTATTCAAAATACATACATTAATGACTAATTTCTTAAGTTAATTAGGCTACTAAAGTTGTCCCAAGCCCCCCCCCAGGTGTTCTACTGCAGTCTCACACGTGTTTTATAAATAAAGGCCTCTGGGATGTCGATATCTCTGATGGGTTGTAATGAACTGAGTGTCACTAACACACTATATCTCTGATTGGTTGGAATGAACTGAGTGTCACTAACAACCTATATCTCTGATTGGCTGGAATGAATTGAGTTCACTAACAGCCCACCGGTATATCTCACATGACAGTGCGAAGAACACAGCACCCCTTCAGCAGGAATACAGACATACAGTACCAGCTAGCAGATTCATGTGGGAAATTCATATGGCACTGTATTCTCATTAGTCTTATTAGTACATTATTCTTATTAGTACAGAAGTAACTTGCGCAACTATTTTAAGTTATTTATTAATACCCTGTATTCCTCTGGTTATACACATGTAGCCAGTGGACAAAGCATAATAGGGAAGGGAATTCATGTTAGACAACATAACAGCATGTGCATGAAGACAAGAAATCATGAACACCCACAAACACACACACATGTATCACATGTGCATGCTCTCTCTCTCTCTCTCTCTCTCTCTCTCTCTATCAATTGGTGCTGAGTATGTGGCTAAATTTAGACTCACATAACGTAAGCGGACACTAGACCGCTTCATTCCATTGCTCCTGCTGTATTAATAATCAGACTACCCCAGCAGTTTTCAATTCATATGCAGTTGGACGATTTGGCTGTCATTTCTGAGATGTGTGCCTACTAGTCTTGGCGTAAGCAGACCAGAGTGTACAGTACTTGTGTTTCCCACAGAGATGGTTGGTGCTACTGTACGAAGAGACGTCCCAGCTTATCTAAAAAAGCCAGATGAGAACCTCAACAGGTGAACCTGATGTTTACATTCTCCTCAGATATTCATGGTTATCTGGATTTCGGACATCGTCTGCACTGCCTCAGGGTCATATTATGAGGCAGACTGTAAACAGTAAATCAGGTATCAAAAGAAAGGTTAAACATGCAAAGCCCACAAATAGCACACTATACTGTACAGCGTCATTGCACAACCCCAAACACGCACTGATACATTACATGGCGTGATAATTTTACACATACAGTATGCACAGTGTTTGAGGTCTCACACCTTCGGCCTTAGCCTAGGGATGACAATGGATCAGATTTCTGCCACACACATACAGTATCCTAGGCGGTGACAGGTGAAAACTGAGAATGGCAATATTACCTGCGACAATATTACCCAAACGACTCAAATCACAAATTCAGTGGAGAGAACACGTTTCATGTAGTAATTAGTAGTATTACAGATA
>CM076965.1:25701784-25859284 GCA_039105355.1 Benthosema pterotum | reverse complement strand
GCTCACTCAGTCACCCTGGTGCGATGATGTCAAAAGGTTGCTGTGACAGTACAATAATAACCTTTCAGGTGAATTTCACGCATCCTTTCAAACTTTCCTGTGCATCATGAAGAATGTATAGTCACGCACATGTTACCACATCATACATACAGTAATATTAATAATACTAATTAACAGAATGCTGAGCCTGACTTATTTTGATGAGGCTCAGAAAACAAATACTGCCTGGATAAAAAGAGAAACTCACAGACATGATCCAATCAGCAACCTCCCCCCTTCCCCATTTCACCTGGGTGATGAGGACTTTGAAGTTGCGCCTCTTCAGCAGCTCGTGCTCGTTGCTCTCCAGCTTCTTGATCTGTCCCGCCTGCTTCTCCAGGTTGCTGCGCACCGTCTTCACGTTGACGCTGACCTTGCGCACCTTCTCCAGCATCTTGTTGACGGTGGTGGCGGTGCCCACGTGGCTCTTGGAGAGCTTGGCCAGGTCCCCCTGGATGCACGACACCGACTTCTCCATGGCCTCCTGTCGGCTCTCCAGGCCCTGCTGAGTCTGCTGGATCTGGTCCACCACGCCGATGATCTTGTCCAGCAGGCCCAGGACCATGATCCCGTTCACCTGCGCCTCGCTCTTCTCCTCCTCCGCATCGGCGGGCAGGACCAGGTCCACCTCCTCGGCGGGGTCGTCTTCTATGGCCGGTTGCGTGGCGGCGGCCACCAGGGCCACCTCTTCGTCGTCGTAGGAGACCTCTACCAGAGTGGGCTGCTTCTGCTCCTGCTTGGGCTGCTTCACGCCTGCATCCGCCATGGCTGTCAACTGAGGGCACACAGACTCACCGAGGATATAAATACACTGCTGAAAGACAACCTGCAGGAGCGTCCAAGCGTCAGCCCCAGGTCCCCTTTTCCCTCCTAACCACAGTCACCTTTCTCCCACAGTCCTCGTGTCTCTCTCTTTCTAAACTACCGTAACTTTTTTCTCCAACTATGTTTCTCACACTTGACCCTGTCTGTCTGTCTGCCTTGCCGCCTGCTCTGGGATGCTGCCCAGCCAACGGGAGGAGCGGTGCCTCTCAAAGCTGAGGCATGTGTGCCCTGACTCAAATGCCTCGGCACCCTGTGAAACCACCCAGTCAAACTTTTTCCTTTCGTCCAGCCGGCCCCCTCCCCTCCCCGCCCCTTTGCCCCTTGCTGCTGACGCTCCACCCAGTCCCTGCCCACTGCAGAGGGGAGAAAATCCCTTTAGTACCACCACGCTCCACCTCTGGTGATGATATTACTGAGACAACACAAGGGGCAACAGAGGGGGGGGGGGGGGTAGGGGGACTACAAAAATACACTGTAAAAGGTACCCCCCCAATACATACTGTATATGTGTCTATATGTCTAGGCAAATTGTCCCTGAAAGATCTAGTTGGCCAACTAGATCTTTCAGGTGCACAATCATGACACAACTCATGTTCACTATACACAGTACATGTAGTTGGTCCAACATGATTTTCTGTGTAAAATATACTTTTATTTAGTTAACTAAATCATAATTTTAAAATGTTGCCAATGTAAAACAAAAGGTAGTTAAATAATATCAATTTTAAAATTCATGGCACTATGTTTTGGCATTGTGTTAAGAAGGATAATTAGCCTACTCATTTTTATGTGCTTTACAAAACAAACAAAAACTAGAAAAGTGCCCTTCTGGGCACAGGTCTCCACCAGGCCAGGTCAGGTTGTGGCCTCCTGGTGGTGCTATAATAGGCCAATGTACTATTTATTATTATGGCTTTAGCATTTGGATGATCTGAGGCATTTTGTCCATAAATGTGTTTTGCAAATGTCAAACTGTTGGTGGCGCTATAACAAGCCATTGTGAAAAGGGTGGAATGTTTTCTCAGCCTAGTATTTTAGTGTGATGAAGATTTTATGTAAATGCCTGCTGTGTTCATCGTCTTTACAAAATCGGCCTCCTGGTGGCGCTATGGCATGCCGTTGTGGAAAATTCGGATCAGAGGTTCATGCTTGGCATCCAGGGAATGTGTGTGCAAATTGTGATGTCGATAGGGTTAACAGTTTGGTAGATAAGCTGGTAACAGACAGACACACACACATTTTTTGTAAAAGGATGCCACGAATCAGCCTCCTGGTGGCGCTATAACATGCCGTTGCAGAAAATTTGGGGCAGAGGTTCATGGTTGGCATCCAGGGAGTGTGTGTGCAAATTGTGGCATCGATTGGGTTGACGGTTTGGGAGATTAGCTGGTAACAGACGGACGCACACACAGGTTTTTGCAAAAAGATGGCAAAAATTGGCCTCCTGGTGGCGCTATAACGTGCCGTTGTGGAAACTTTGGGGCAGAGGTTCATGGTTGGCATCCTGGGAGTGTGTGTGCAAATTATGATGTCGATCGGGTTAACAGTTTGAGAGATAAGCTGGTAACAGACAGACGCACACACAATTTTTTGTAAAAAGATGCCACAAATCGGCCTCCTGGTGGCGCTATAACATGCCGTTGCGGAAATCTTTGGGCAGAGGGTCTTGGTTGGCATCCAGGGAATGTGTGTGCAAATTGTGGCATCGATTGGCTTAACCGCTTGGGAGATTAGCTGGTAACAGACGGACGCACACACAGATTTTTGCCCCAAAAAATGCGAGCATCTGCCTCCTGGTGGCGCTATGATGGGCTCTTCTGGAAAATTTGGAGTAGAGATTCATGGTTGACATCCAGGGAGTGTGTGTGCAAACTGTGGCATCGATTGGGTTGACGGTTTGGGAGATTAGCTGGTAACAGACGGACACACACACAGATTTTTGCAAAAAGATGGCAAAAATCGGCCTCCTGGTGGCGCTATAACGTGCCGTTGTGGAAACTTTGGGGCAGAGATTCATGGTTGGCATCCGGGGAGTGTGTGTGCAAATTGTGGCATTGATTGGGTTAACGGTTTGGGAGATTAGGTGGTAACAGACGGACACACACACAGATTTTTGCAAAAAGATGGCAAAAATCGGCCTCCTGGTGGCGCTATAACGTGCCGTTGTGGAAACTTTGGGGCAGAGGTTCATGGTTGGCATCCAGGGAGTGTGTGTGCAAATTGTGGCATCGATTGGATTAACGGTTTGGGAGATTAGCTAGTAACAGACGGACGCACACACAGATTTTTGCCCCAAAAAATGCATGCATCTGCCTCCTGGTGGCGCTATGATGGGCTCTTCTGGAAATTTTGGAGTAGAGGTTCATCGTTGGCATCCAGGGAGTGTGTGTGCAAATTTTGACATTGATCGGGTTAACGGCGCCGGAGATTACCTGGTAACAGACGGACTGACACACACACGGACGGAGGGTAAAACATATTCCCCACCATGCCTCCGGCCTGGTGGAGACAATAATGCACAGCAACATAGTTATACACAGTGTTGGGCATTAAGTAGTTATTAGTAACATATTACTGTTCTTACTTTTCCCAGTAACGGGTAAAGTAATGTATCTGGCAAAAGTAAGAAGTAACTAGTTACTGTGGGAAAAATAGAATATAATACATATTGCTTTTTGTTTTACCTTTTTTACCTTGTTTACCTTTTGTAGGGAGCGGTCTGTCCTTATTTGTCCTCCGTTTTGCATGCATTTACATTTTAAAAGAAAAGTCTACTGTCTCTGCAACTTGTGACAATAACGTACAGCTTGAACTTGAAACGTATTGTAGTTCCACTATCCACTTACAGACGTACAGTCGTACACTATGGTCGTACACAAGATGATTTACTCTGAGCAGCGACTATATGCTACTCATATGGGTATCCAGCAGATGGCACTGTTCATAACATTTAGCAGTTTCTGCCTGTACCTGTGTTAAATTTTGTATGTGGCTGTATAACCTCTGTCGCTGCAAATGAGAAGTTACGCCGTCGAGTCGTCGTAGAATAAGTTATCAACCTAACGACTTGGCGTGTTAATTTGCAGTCACTAATCAATGTACCTTCTGGCCTGCATGCTGTTCAACAGGTTGACACAGAGCGGACTACAAACATGGCTCCGCCTCGACGAGTTTGCCTTCCAGTTCGCAAGGTACATCCCATAGCACGGGGGACGGATGAGCTGTGGTTGGCTAGTTGGTGGTAGTCAGCGGAGACTGATTGATTGATTGAAATATATTTATTAATAGTTGGAGAAATTCCAAACGGAATACAGTCATTTCAACTTGTTTCAAGTACAACTCAATACAAAAATGTGCATTAACACATTTCCAAATTGTTTAAAATAGGGAGTCCAACATTTTCATTTAATCAAAATACGCCAGTGCAGTGTCAAAAATTGAAGTAGGGTATATGAAACTCTTATTTAGATAAATCACTGGTTCCCAAAGTTTTTCATGTCAAGGACATGGTTCAAAATGGCAAAAAAAAAAAAAAAAAAAAAAAAGTCCAGTACTCAGAGGAGCACCCGGTGATGTTACTTGGTGCTCCCAAAATGCGGCGACCCGCATCACCGGGCCCAGGGACCCCTTTTTTCCACTCCGTACAGCCCCATCAATGTACAGTATTACAGTACAGGGCGATAGTTTGGGTGTTGCAATAGTAGCCTAGTAGTAGTACTACTACCTGCATACTACATCCATTAAAAATACTAGTAGTATTTTAGACTTAGAGGTCAGAATTAGGCTTTTTTACTGGCCCAGTCGGGCAGTCATTATGAGCCCCAGCTGTGTGGTGCTCAAAGGAGCTTTCCACCCCTAGATTGACAGCTCATTGTAGGATTTTTGGTGCTCCTGAGCACTGGAGCACCACTTATGTGCGCCCCTGGATATACTGTATGCCCACCACTTGTTGCTGCAGCTTAACTTCCAACTCACCAATCACACCATGTCCTTCTAGGCTATGGGGTGTAGTAGTGGTAGTTATCCTCAGAGCCATAGAGTATAGACAGAGTTGTGCAAACTCCGTTCACGTCATGGGGCCAGTTCAATGGCGACTCTTCTACGTCGTATACTTCTATTGAGAATGGCCAATGGAGACAATAAATAGGGACAAGTCTGGACCGGAAGTAGGCAGAAATGCATTGGCAACTGCCCAGCTTTAATTGATTCTTTTATTGTAGGTTCGTTCTTTACTCGACACACAACATTAACATTACAGTGAGAGAGATTTTAGTTGCTACTGTACAATACTTTAAAACAGTTGACATATTGCTCACGTACCTAAATTGTTTTTATTTGTCGTTGAAAATAATCTATTTTCTCCAGTTTGTCCCTATTCAGGCTGCATGAACAGCGCTCGAGGGCTCAGTTTCCGACCCCTCAATGACGCAACTGTTCTACTAGATGGCTGTGGTTGTGGTTATCCTCTGGGTTTCCAAGGCTGGCTGATCAGCTGAGAAGAGAACGATCACTTTACAACTTACAGCCAGCAACAGAAGAAAGAACTCACAGATCAGGAGATCCATTTACTCACAGAGGGAGACTCACATCCAAGGTTGATATACATATATTCTCATATTGTTTCGGTGAACCGGGTTAGGGTGTGTTTGTGCGTAATTGCACGTTCTCACACAAGAGCAACTGGTGTGTGTGTAGGGGTAAATATTGACATATCAGGTGCGCGATCTGTCGTTATAGTTTAGGTTTAGCTAGCCTTTAGTTAGCCACACATACAGTACATGTATTCTATGATAGCTAATTGCCAATGTAAAAGTAATCTTTTGCCCCTATAGTTATTTAGTGCGATTTTACCAATATGATCGATCGCCGCTTTACTTTGATGGTTTTGTTTGAAGTGAATACTACAAGTTATTAAAGTCGGTGTAATTTCATGTAAACGCAGAAGACATATGTCGCAATTGAAGTGACACATCTTGTGTACGGTAGACTACCTTTAATTAAATGTTATGCAACCCTTCGTAAATCAGCTGGGTTGCTCCTGGATGCCTTATGATAGACAGTACAGTGTAATAAAAATGTAAAATGAATAAAAAATAACAGGAGCTTAATGTTGCCCTGGCCAGGGGGCTCACACTGCATGCCTGTCACATGGGGCTTCATAATCCATTGATAAGCCTATATGGGGTCGTTTCCACACAGTAGACTTTTCACTGCTTAACTGGCTTGGAAGCCCTTGAGGGACATATGTGTCAACATACTTTAAAAGGTTTGCATTGGCAATTACATTGCTTATACTAACGCTTTGATTGGCATGTAACCCAATTTCCTCATTGAGTTTCGCCACCATGCACTCAACTATACTGTCTGTCCAGTTATTACCAGAGTGGAAATGATTTCCCAAGCAAAACCAAATTCCAGCACTGATCATGGGATCACCATGGGGTAGCTAGCTGTCAGATTCTTTTCGGTCACATGGCACTTTCTCGCTGCAGTGAGAAACTATCAGACAACTGATATAAGTTTGCTTCATTAGCGATGTTGACATTTCTCTTGGCATGCAATTAACATGTAAAATGTACCCCCGTTGGGAGGAATCAATAGCTTATGTCCAAAACTGTTGATTTTCAGCATTTTCAATTGTATCAGATCTACAATCTCAAAATGTGTCTCATATATAATTATACAAAATAATATTGATATTGTGTGTAATGTGACTCATGTTCAAATGTCCAACTTACAGTGCTTTTGGTTGAGTGAGCACGCCAGCCCCTTCCGCCACCATGGGGGAACTCTTTAGAAGTGAAGAGATGACTCTAGCCCAGCTCTTCCTCCAGTCTGAGGCTGCCTACTGCTGTGTCAGTGAATTGGGCGAGATCGGAATGGTGCAATTCCGTGATGTGAGTCAACCATTGTGTGTGTGTGTGTGTGTGTGTGTGTGTGCGTGTGTGTGCGTGTGTGTGTGTGTGTGTGCGTGTGTGTGCGTGTGTGTGCGTGTGCGTGCGTGCGTGCAGTTGAGTTGTTTAGTTCTTACATACAATTACTGACATACAATTTCTGACATTCAGAGCAGACACACCATACTGTTCCTTCATCCTCAGACAGCGTGTGTGAGCCCAAGCCCATGATGGCACTAAATGAAAGTCCCAGAAAAGGGGACACATACTGTAAGCTGTTAAACCTGGCATCTACAAGCAGCACCAGATCTACAAGCAGCACAACTGCAGCTTGTAGATTGTCCCTACTTCCTTTCCGCAGAGTGACAGAATGAATGAAGCCTTACTCATGGGATGAGTGAGATTGTTGAGAAAGCACATACCCTCTGCATCATGTTCATCATTTGCACACAGCTGATCCCTTCATGGCAGGCATGGGAAAACTCATTCAATATATAGCACTGACGAAAGTTATTGTTCCAGAATAAAGGTTCCACTCTAACAATGTGAAGTACTGTTCATGCAAATGATGCAATTGCGACTGAAAAAGTTGACTGTGTTTTCTATTTAGCTTCTTAGTATCTTATTTCATAACTACTACTTAGTAATAACAGTCGTTTTTTTAAAACTTGTTAAATTTGGTACTGTGTTACATGTTGCAGCTGAATCCCGATGTGAACGTGTTCCAGCGCAAGTTTGTGAATGAGGTGCGACGATGTGAGGAGATGGATCGCAAACTGAGTGAGTGAGCTGTCTGTAACAGCTGATGTTCAACGCGTCCAATCACTGAATCATTTATTTTATGTGTACAACAGATTGTGCAATTATTTGTTTGGTGCTTGTTGGCAATAAATGAATAAATAATATGCAGGCTCAGAGCCACAGGTCTTTAAGCAATATGTTTTCCGTTTGATTATGATCGGTTGTGCTCTCTCCCATACAGGGTTTGTGGAGAAGGAAATCAAGAAGGCTGGAATCCCCATCCTTGACACAGGCGAGAACCCTGAAGTTCCATTGCCCAGAGATATGATTGATCTGGAGGTGACTGTTCTTCACATCTCCGCCACGGCACCCAAACTGATAACTCTGTTGAGCTGTGATAGAAATATTTCATATTTCTGAGGTTTATTGTGAATGATTTCACATATGTCATACATTTGGTTTGTAACTGGGTCACGCTACCACCTTGTAGATCTGCTATTTTGAGAAACGTTCCACCATGTCTCTATACTGTACCAACTTTACATCACATAAAGAACATCTTGCCATTATCTGTTTTCAGAACGTCCTAACTGTTTCTGGCGACACAGAAATCAAGCAATGATCGCACAGTAGTATTGATAAACAGGTTACAATCAGAAACAGTTAGGACGTTCTGAAAACAGATAATGGCAAGATGTTCTTTATGTGATGTAAAGATGGTACAGTATAGAGACATGGTGGAACGTTTCTCAAAATAGCAGATCTACAAGGTGGTAGCGTGACCCAGTTACAAACCAAATGTATGACATATGTGAAATCATTCACAATAAACCTCAGAAATATGAAATATTTCTATCAAGCTGTCCTTCATCTGACCTGCTGTTTCCGTCTGTCTCCACAGGCCACGTTCGAGAAGCTGGAGAACGAGCTGAAGGAGATCAACACCAACCAGGAGGCCCTGAAGAAGAACTTCCTGGAGCTAACGGAGCTCAAGCACATCCTGCGCCGCACGCAGCAGTTTTTCGATGAGGTCAGTTACCACTGACCTGACACAAACCTGAACCACAATCACAAAGCTCACTAAACTTAGTGAGAAGGACCCTTTTCCATCCATATCAGATGTATACACCAAAAATACACCAAATATCTACAAACTCATAACGAGTCATTATGGCTGCAAGGTGTGACTAGGTCTGCTATTTTTCCAACTGATTGCCACTTTCAACAATGCATTGAATGCAATACGTTTTAACTTGTAGATAAAGTATAATAATACTACTAATAAAAAAAGCTTTTGCACACTGGTGCATTATTTTGGATGTCAAAACGAATTTTCAATTCATCTCAATTTATGTCAATCAGGTAACCATACTGCCGGCAAATATTTTGTCCGTATACTGTAAGTGCTCTGTTCAATTATTGGGTGGGTGGACAGCCCTAAATATGTCACAAGCATTCAATAGCATTCAATTTGGCAGGCCAACAAATGTCGGGGAAAAATGCCACAAAGGTAACACCCAGATTTGATTGCCCATCGAGTTTCACATGACCAGTAAGGTTTTTGCCCATCATCAGATGATGGTTAGATTTTGTTTGACACTGACGGTGTTAGGTCTAGTGTGTGCTGTGAAACTACTGTCCATGATCTAAGTAGTAGACTGGCGCTGCACTCTGTTGGCTAATTAAACACGCAGTGAAGCTCTTACATGTTTTGCTTTGTGGATGCACTTGTAATGATCTGCTAAGTGAGTACTCAGGCACCACTTCTAGCTCTACATGCACACCGCAATATGACATCTTCTGTTTATGTTCCAAGCCAAGCTGACCCATTGTACCTTTGGCATGTGTCCATTCTACAGTACTTCACTTAGAAGCATAGTTAGGTTAACTTGTGATGTTATAGTGTCTTTTACAAGTTATGTGAGAATTCATTGATGTAAATCATTGAGCTAAATACGTTCAATCATTCACCAAGTAACTTTCTGCAGGAAACAAAACAATTTCTGACTTTTGTATTTTCTAGAATTCTGATTGTCATCATCATCATGCAATTTCCATTGTATTATTATTTAGACAAATCATTGTTAAATTAAACACTATTTTAATATTTAAACCTCTGTGCAGCAGTACTCTATATCAACAACAGAGTTCAGTACTCTTTGGGTCACTCGTGAAGTCATGATTATCATATGATTATTATTAATTTGAATGGTTTGTGAACTTGCTCTATGGTGTCATATACAGATGGAGGATCCTAGCCTACTGGAGGAGTCATCCACTCTGCTGGACCCCAACGAGCCCAACCGAGCTCCTCTCAGATTGGGGTGAGTGAGTCCTGAATACCACTGGATTACATATTCACATTTGAATCATCTGGGTGAGAGCACAGAACACATATAGTTAGCCAATCATGTCCAACAAGTCTAGAGACCAGTGGGATTTCTGATAAAAGTGATTGTTAGAGGCATTTGGGGGTAAAAGTGGGTAACCAGTCCATTTTACACAATTCAAGGGTGCTGAATCCGAAAAAAATGGTTACCAAGCAAAATTTTGAGTCCTTACCCCCCAAATTCAAGATTTTGGGGGTAACCAAAGGTTTTTCAGACATAACTTGAAATGCATTGATTTTACGCCCCATAAGTGTATTGAACGTTAATATAAAGTTGGGCATTACGGACGATTTGGTACCAAGTACATGTCTGTACCTCCTACGGTTCTTGAGATACAGAATATAGGTACTTTCACAGATTGAGGAGAGCAGGACATCTGTAACACTGATTCTTAAGTCCACCAAATGGTGATACAGGCGTGAAAATTGGTACACACACTCCTCAAACCCCACTATTTCCAAAAGTACTGCGTGTCCTGCAAAATTCCAAGATGGCAGCCACCAAAATCCAAGATGTCTGTCCAAAAATGTGGTTTTTCATTAATAACTCGAAATATGAAGATTTTAAGCCCCATACATGTATTGAACGTTAATATAAAGTTGGGCATTACGGACATTTTGATACCAAGTACATGTCTGTATGTACTACGGTTCTTGAGTTACAGCATATAGGTAGTGATGAGGAACCATAAGGGTAACATTTTGGCACGTTTGACTCTTTTACTCAAAGATCCCTTTATCATCATGTCAACCAATTTCAGGAAACGGACCTACATGTGTCCGCTATCATAAACCACTTCAAGCTTTTTGATTGATGAAACGGGTCGGGAGTTATTAAACCGAATGTGAATGCTGTTTCAGTGTTAAATTTGCTGCGTATATTTTGCAAAGATAAGCCACCCAGAAATGTCTGTCTGTGCATCGTCACACTTAGGCCCTCATTTATCAAAAGGAGTGCAGATTCGTCCCCAAATTTCAACGTGGGTTTTGGAGTGCACACAACTCCACCCGGCATATATCAAGCGATCCCAAACAGCTGAGTCCATCCTAATTTCCTTCCTACGATGATAAATGTGACGGCTGAAATCAATCTGGCACGCCCTTGGAAACAGGCCGCTCCTCCCTTTCTTTGCGACATTAACAACTGCAATACGACCAGCAACCATGGTGATGAGGGGAAAAAAATAAAAACTTTCCACCGATTGCGCTGCTTCCTGCGGCCAGCCAGCAAGCCAGCCAGCCAGCCAGCCCCCCCCCCCCCCCCCCCAGCCCGATTGCGCTGCTTCCCGCGGCGCGACAGCCCCCCCCCCCCCTCTTTCACATAGACACACGCAACTCCGTTCGCAGTTGTTTTAAGTAGGCTAAGTAAAATAATAGCATGGCATTTGGTTTTATTTTTAGTTTACACTCTCAAGAGCCAACTTTCATCTGGTTACCTGGGGACCACCTGGGACCCTCTCAAGAACCACTGGTGGTCCTCGGACCACATTGAAAACTACTGGCCTATAGGACCAGTTTTTATTACATCACCGTGAACGGAATATAGGCCGCTTTAGTATTCTGCAGTGTAGGATTAAATCAACGCATTTTTAGAAAGAGCGCAGCCCCCCCCCCCCCCTCTCCCCCCGAGTCGGACTGCTGCCTGTGAGTGACCAGTCTGACCACGTAGCCTATAAAATCAGAGATAGATAACTGCCAGCAGTGACAAGACAGTTCATAAACTCATATCAACCATATAATGTGATCGCCGGTGATTAATAAATGAATCGATGGCAGGCACATGACTGCAGGAGTGCAGGTGTTACATATTAGTGTGATGATGCTGATTTACAAGCTTTCTATCCTTCGTGCAGACCATAATTGTAGATAGTGAGGCTGTGCATGTAGGCTATTGTCACTGCAAATAAAAGTGGCTTTTATTTAATTCTTTTTTTCATCAGGATTAGGCATTAATGAATAAAAACTTTCCACCGATTGCGCTGCTTGCCGCGGCGCCCTCCCTCTCTGTTTCACACGGACACACGCAAGTTGCCTTGTTTATTCAGTAAGTAAAATAATTGCATGGTATTTGGACCCGCAAGGGTCCACTCGGTTTTATTTTTAGTTTACACTCTCAAGAGTTACATCTGGCTAAACCAACTTTTCATCTGGTTAACCAACTTAGCCTGGGGACCACCTGGAACCCTCTCAAGAACCACTGGTGGTCCTCGGACCACATTTTTTTTATTACATCGCAGTAAATGGAATAGGCTACAGGTTTGTATTCTGTAGTGTAGGATCAAATCCATGCATTTTTAGGAAGAGCGCACGTAGCCTACCTATCTCCCCCTCAAGCTTTCTATCCTTCATGCAGACCATTGTACAAACCAGACGTAGGCTACTGTAGATCCACATCGATGCAATCTCCCGCCGATCCGCGATCACGACTACCGAAATTGCTCTCACAAGCAGCCTACTGTAGGTCTGCAGTTTATCTGAGTGACTGAGGCGAACGATATACCTGTACTAACGTAGCATATAATATCATTTTAAATAGTCAGGCTGTGCATGTATTTGTCACTGCAAATAAAAGTGGCTTTTATTTTATTTTCACCCCACCGGGATCAGGATGTAATCTCGCATAATATGCCTTTTCAAAACTATATATTTTTCATCTGTATCATTTATTAGGTTTTATAGCTATTAGGAGTGAATAGATAACTTTAGATACCTTTCTGCAGTTCAGACAATGCTGCTCCGCTTGTTTAGGACAGAAAAACAGGCAAGGACAAATCCTACGACAGCTCCCGACCTGACGTGGGTTTTGTCCGGACGTGGGATCAACTTCAAGTTCATGGTGGGAATGATATATGTCAAACAAGGTGGGAATTCTGCTCTACGCATGTCCTACGTTCATTTTTGGGTGTACACCACGTTGATAAATGAGGGCCTGAGTCTGTCCTTCACAATAAGAGTAAATGTGAACCGGACGCACCAAGTGTAGCATGTGTCATACAGTAATGGTATAATATGCTAATAAGTGTAATAGTGTAATAGGCTAATACGTGCAATAGCATAATATATGTACAATATGGTAATAGTGTAATATGAAATAGTGTCATAGGGTAATATGTGTAATAGTGCAATATATGTGCATTAGGATAATAGTGTAATATATGCAATAGTGTAATAGGGTTAATAGTGTAATAGTGTAATATATGTGCAATAGGCTAATAGTGTATTATATACAATAATGTCATAGTGTAATAAGTACAGTAGGCTAATATGTGTAATAGTGTAGTACATGGAATAATGTCATAGGCTAATATGTGTAATAGTGAAATACATGTGCATTAGGGTGATAGTGTAATATATGCAATAGTGTAATAGGGGTAATAGTGTAATATATGTGCAATAGGCTAATAGTGTATTATATACAATAATGTCATAGTGTAATAAGTACAGTAGGCTAATATGTGTAATAGTGTAGTACATGGAATAATGTCATAGGCTAATATGTGTAATAGTGAAATACATGTGCATTAGGGTGATAGTGTAATACATGCAATAGTGTAATAGGGCTAATAGTGTCATAGTGTAATATATGTGCAATAGGGTAATGTTGTAATATATGTAATTGTGTTCTAGAGCAATGTGTGTAATAGTGTAATTAAACTATACCACTATTGCATATATTACAACATTACCCTAATGCACAAATATTGCACTATTACACATATTACCCTATGATTAGCCTACTGTACTTATTACAATATGACATTTTAGATAATACACTATTAGCCTATTGCACATATATTACACTATTACACTATTGCATATATTACACTATCACCCTAATGCACATGCATTGCACTATTACACATATTAGCCTATGACACTATTCCATGTATTACACTATTACACATATTAGCCTACTGTACTTATTACACTATGTCATTATTGTATATGAATACACGATTAGCCTATTGCACATATATTACACTATTACACTATTAGCCCTATTACACTATTGCATATATTACACTTTCACCCCAATGCACATGTATTGCACTATTACACATATTAGCCTATGACACTATTCCATGTATTACACTATTACACATATTAGCCTGCTGTACTTATTACACTATGGCGTTATTGTATATAATACACTGCTAGCCTATTGCACATATATTACACTATTATCCCTATTACACTATTGCATTTATTACACTTTCACCCCAATGCACATGTATTGCACTATTACACATATTAGCCTATGACACTATTCCATGTATTACACTATTACACATATTAGCCTGCTGTACTTATTACACTATGGCGTTATTGTATATAATACACTGTTAGCCTATTGCACATATATTACACTATTGCACTATTACACTATTGGCCTATTGTATGTTATATATATATTATGCTATTACACGTATTAGCCTATTACACTATTACACAGCATACTTACAGCATACCATTACTATATGGCACATGCGACACTTGGTGCGTCCGGTTCACATGTACTCTTATTGTGAAGGACAGACTCTGTGTGATGCACAGACAGACATTTCTGGGTGGCTTATCTTTGCAAAATATACGCAGCAAATTTAACACTAAAACAGCATTCACGTTCGGTTTAATAACTCCCGACCCGTTTCATCAATCAAAAAACTTGAAGTGGTTTATGATAGCGGACAGATGTAGGTCCGTTTCCTGAAAATGGTTGACATGATGATAAAGGGATCTTTGAGTAAAAGAGTCAAACGTGCCAAAATGTTACCATTATGGTTCCTCATCACTACCGATATGTTGTAACTCAAGAACCGTAGTACATACAGACATGTACTTGGTATCAAAATGTCCGTAATGCCCAACTTTATATTAACGTTCAATACATGTATGGGGCTTAAAATCTTCATATTTCGAGTTATTAATGAAAAAACACATTTTTGGACGGACATCTTGGATTTTGGTGGCTGCCATCTTGGAATTTTGCAGGACACGCAGTACTTTTGGAAATAGTTGGGTTTGAGGAGTGTGTGTACCAATTTTCACGCCTGTATCACCATTTGGTGGACTTAAGAATCAGTGTTACAGATGTCCTGCTCTCCTCAATCTGTGAAAGTACCTAAATGCTGTATCTCAAGAACCGTAGGAGGTACAGACATGTACTTGGTACCAAATCGTCCGGAATGCCCAACTTTATATTAGCGTTCAATACACTTATGGGGCGTAAAATCAATGCATTTCAAGTTATGTCTGAAAAACCTTTGGTTACCCCCCAAAATCTTGGATTTGGGGGTAAGGACTCAAAATTTTGCTTGGTAACCATTTTTTTCGGATTCAGCACCCTTGAATTGTGTAAAATGGACTGGTTACCCACTTTTACCCCCAAATGCCCCTAACCTCCTTATAGGAGGCCTTTTTTCTGAAATCCCAACTGCCTATCATGTCCAACAAGTCTAGAGAAGCCACTTAAGGTCACTTTCAGTAGAAAATCACACTCTGCACAGAGTACACTAATCTTTCAGTTCAATTTGATTGATTGATTGATTGAATACTTTATTAACAGTTTATGGTTAGATAATTTTAAACCCAAGAAAGTATATGGCTTGTTTCCATTGATTGGTATTCAATTCTTACAAAACTAGATCAGCACTCAGGTAGAGTGCAAACTTGCGCGTTGGCCATGGCTTACTTGTGTGTGAGGGAAGCGAGCGAATACCCAGGGCACTAGATAAGGTCTCTCATATGTCACTATTATGTCATAACTTAAACCGCCAATCGGAGTACCTCGAGGGACACCGTCCGCTGCCCAACAGCGCACCAATCGCTTAACTTGTGCCCACTCCACTCACTCAAGTAAGAATAACAACCTTATTTGTTATTCTGGCATAGCCAGACAACTATTCCACAATCTCTGGATGCTACAGTATATACAGGGGGCTGGTATATCGGGGGCTGGAACTACAGCCCCCAAGGAAGCTGTCTATGCTTCTCAGACTGGAAAAATCTTCAATGAATCACAATGTCAGGCTCACAGAGATGTAGTGGCATGGGAAACACAACCAAGATCATGGAATTAACACTGGCAAAAGTAAAACTAGTGAAAGAAGAAATAATGCAGAACAGAAATAGCTAGAGGTTCCTGTTTTGCTGTTGTTTTGTTTTTTCAGTTAATGGAAGGATCTTCTGTTCTCTAGACCTCTGACTGTGATGGAAGCATTTGTTGTTTTTTGTTGTTCAGAGGCTGAGCCGCCCCCCCCCCCCCCCCCCCCCCCCCCCCCCCACACACACACACACACACACACACATTTTTGTATATTCAAGATTTCAGGGTATACAGTAAATCAAATACAAAATATATGTCACACACACCCTTATGGAAAGATGATAATATGTTTGGATAGAAATGTCATATCAACCATTTGCTAAATATGAGGTTCTTGTTAGATGAAAACCACCTCATCAAGTTTTCTCCCTGTTCATTGACCTGAGCTCAGTATCACCAACTCTGTCCATCAATAATTTAACTGGGCTTCCGCTGTGATCTATTAATGAACATGGGCCAGATAAGACTTTACTTTATTCATTGGGCGTTATGTCTGAGACTGGAGGCTATACTTTCATGTCCCAGAAAATGGAGCATAAAAATGCAGAGCCCCCTCCTGATTTCCTGATATACAATATCATATTCAGCTATACGATATTAGGTTTTTAGCCAAAGTCCCTTTTGGTGCATGCCTAATGAATAGTATATAAAAAGCGTCAAATTTAAAATGTTTTTAATGGTGACAACTCTGTTTATATTTGTAGTAGGTCAAGAGGTCTACTTTGTACAAATTGTGGGAGCCACTCAATGGCTAGCAGTCCAATGTCTGTTGGCTAACCTTATTTTACCACAACTGGTTCACACATGAATTTTCTCATTTCTCAGGGAGTTTAATTTCTCCCGGTAAGTTTTTTGTTTTTCAAACTCACTCCCTTTGGTGTATGTAATCGGTGGGAAGAGAAGAGTATGTGTAATTATCTTTACTAGTACCAAATGTGACTGCCGGTAATTAGGGTGACCAGATTTCCCTCTATGTTTGGGACAGTCCTTCATTTCAAATACCTTTCAGGCATCCCACATATCAAAGCCCTGTCCCACATTGTGACTGACAGGCAATAGCGTTCAAATGTTCCTTACTCCCTTAATGGTTGGCTTTCTGTTACAAAGCACTCTGATTTTGTTTTTTCCAGGTGTGTTTACAAAAAGACGTGTTTATGTGTCTTAAAATAACATGAGAAATATTCCTCTATTGGCTAAAGCAGTGGTGGGCAACTTTGAAGATGGAGCTTGTTGATCGACTGCTTTTGCTATATTTGTATTTGTAAATATTCATAATTGGCTAACCCCCGTTTCATCCCGTTTCCCCACTTGTCCCACCCATGGCAATACGTCTGTCCTCAAATGAACAGGTTGGATCTGGTCACCCTACTGGTAATTGATTAAATGAGCACCTGGTGGGTGTGGCTCAGGAGGTAGAGCAGGTCGTAAAATCATCCATGGGTCGGCGGTTTGAATCGAGCTTCTACCGTCTACATGTCGTAAGACACTGAACCACAAATTGCTCCTGATCGCTGGTTGGTACCTTGCATGGCATGGCCTCCAGCCACAATCGGTGTATGAATGTGTGTGTGAATGGGTGGTTGGTACCTTGCATGGATTCCAGCCGCAATCGGTGTATGAATTTGTGTGTGAAGGGGTGAATATAATGCACTATGTAAAGCACCTTGGATAAAGGCACTATATAAATGTACCATTTACCTGTTTTTAGGTTTGTAGCTGGAGTAATTGGCCGAGAGCGCATTCCTACGTTTGAGAGGATGCTGTGGAGGGTGTGCCGTGGAAATGTGTTCCTGAGACAGGCAGACATCGAAGATCCACTGGAGGACCCGACCTCGGTCAGTACTGCTTAATAAAGAGATTATTCCAATCCAATAGTTGGCAAATCATACTAAACAAGTATAGAAAAGGTCTGGATGATCTCTATACTTGAAAAGTACAATTTTCACTCGAATAGTTACAATGACACTGAGCTGAGGTGTTTTTACGGTAACTGTTGCATAATCACAATTTCGCACTCGAGTCCCATGCACCGGCCACCTTCTCTCTGTTTCTCCACTGATATGACGCTCAACAACAGGTAAAAGTACAGCTCCTGCTGTAGCTCTAGGTGGGCAGACTGGGCTCTGGTGAATGGGAGGATACAGTGTCAGTTGAACTCCAGTGTAGTATATTTGATCCTGCAATAAAAAACCCAGGCCAACCTCAATTGCATTCTAAGATATTCGAGCAAAAAAACTGTATATATATTTTTCAATGACATTTTTAAGGAGTATGAAGCCATGACAAACATTGAAACCACGAGCAACAACATATAGCAAGACATGTTAAGCGCATTAGTACCACCACCAGTCTCGTGCATCAAATCGTTTTGATTCAGACCACGTGATGTGATATTAAATCCTGAATATGTCAGCAGACCTTTAATAGAGCATAGTGTATAATACTGATCGTGCCCTTTCATGCTTCACAAACATAATCATAATAATCACACAATCCGTTGTGTCTCCTCTTCACGCAGTACTGTATGTTGTTCTATGTCTTCTCCAACAGGGTGACCAGGTCCACAAGTCTGTTTTCATCATCTTTTTCCAGGGAGACCAACTGAAGACTCGAGTCAAGAAGATATGTGAGGGGTAAGGGACTGAAGAAGAACATACTGTTAATGTTAGAACCCCTAACCAACCTGTGGCATCACATATAGTGTATATCTTAACTATCACACATCATAGGTATCTTAGTCACTTTACGTTACACTATAATTGACACACGTCACACGCAAAATATATTTTGAGGAGCACTAGCCCCTCCAGCTATTGGTGCTTTTGATCTTTGCAAACTTTGTCTTACACGAACATTAAATTCCCTTTGGGAATTTAGATGAAAATCGCTGGCACTAGCTACCTAATAAAATCTGAAAAAGTTCTGTCATTCTAAGTGTTAATGGAGGCCCAAATTTCACTTTTATGTTATGAAATAGCTGAGATGTGATGCCTTGTGAGCTTGTATGTCAGTGACTTTCTGGAATTTGCTAACTGGAACTTTGAATTGTTCTTTTTGCTGGCCTCTCTCTGTATTGGTTCATATAGTTTCAGAGCATCCTTGTATCCATGTCCTGAGACTCCCCAGGAGAGAAAAGAGATGGCAGCAGGAGTCAATGCTCGTATCGATGACCTCCAGATGGTAGGACTATGACACAGATCATCCCTCACTCAGTTCACTTAAAGCTGAGACGTTTTCTCTTTCATGCTTCTATCTATTTTCTACAATACCCCGGATTTTGTGGGTGTGCAGAAACCCATACAGTCTATAACGTCATCCTGTTTAAAGGAGAGACATTGAGAATTTTATCCCAGTGAAATCATTAGTAGTATAATCTCACTGATCTTGTACTAGCATAGGTAATTTCCTTTTAATCAAGCATGGATTATATTGTTAAAATGTTTGTTCAGTAACTGATGTCTCCCTGTCTGTCGAACAAATTATGAAAGGGAAGTTTGGGAATGGCTGGTATACATATTTTTTTCTGCAGTTGCGAGATATTCTTGTGCAATATCTAAATTCACTTCTCCATTTCTGAACTTTCCTCTGCAAGTGATTTGTCCAAGATTTATGCTACAGGACATTGCATATTATAAATGCTTGTGCTCAAATTGTACACTCTGTCAAAGTCGGTAGAACATACCTCCTCATATAGGCTGAAAAATCTAACCACAGAAACCGCTTTAATTGTTTGTGTTTTCTTTCAAGGCCTGACATTTGAGGGTAATGTTGTCATAAGGAGTTGCACTCATCTAACAGTGGGCCACTGCCAAGTCTGCAAATTTGATCATGTCAGCAGCTTCAAATAGTATTGCTGTGGCAATTGGAGTGTACGAATCAAATGAGGAATCACAGGAAATAGCAGTTGATCAGATTAGAGAGACAAATTGAATCCACACAGTGTTGTGCACTCATAGGTGATACCTCCGTTGAACACACTCACAAACTGGGTGCTGTACAGCAAGCGTTGTAGGAGAGCCTTTTATTCTGGGTAGGAAATAGACATAGCACATCAACAAGTATTTATTTGCAAACATTTAAAGTAAAGACGGGTTAAACGTTGTTTTGAGGACCAAAACAAAGCACACATACTCATATACATACACATATATTTTTGTTAACATAATATTCTTTGGGTAATTAAAGAGACAAATAAAAATGTGTAATTTGGTGTGAAAAACCTGAAGGAAACAAGAAAACTTTCAAACAGAGTGACCTCCAACTCTTCACACATGCTCCCACACCGGCACACTGCTTTGTCCACTAAATCCTCTCTGTTTGGTGCCTTGCTTTATCACGGCGCTCTACTCTAGTCTGGTAATTTGGGAAACAATGCTTGTCTCGCTGTGGTTTCGCTGGTGGAAAGGTCTTTGTATGCCCATCATTGGCATCCAGTATGTGAGCCCTCTGGTACCACATAAAGTGCAATGTGATTTAGCTGCAGCTGCACTCCTAGCTGTGTGTTGTGAAGCAACGTAGCTGATGGAAGACAATATTCCCAGTGAGACAGACCTCACTATGGCGGCGGTTGTGTCATAGCGTTTAATTGCTCCCCTGTTGGGGTTTTATATGCTGTACGGGGGGCAGCCTGTGATCGGCGCCATCCTTGCCTTCTTTGGCTAGGAAAACGGCAATGCTCTCTCATAGAGAGAACCATTTGGCAGCAGCTGCCCATGGGGATGTTGTACATTTGTATTTGGCCACCCCTTGCTTACACACCCACAAACACATGCACAGACACAAACTTACACATCCGCGTGTGCTAAAATAGCAGAGAGACCACTCTCAAATACTCAAGAGTGAGTCACCAGTGCGTGTGTGTGCCGCTCCTTTCTCCCTCAGTGCCAGTGTCGTGTGGGCTGTTGGAGCGTTATGCACAGCGCTATACACAGCGAGTAGGACGATAAACAGATCGATTACCAGTGAGAAGCAGGGTCCCTGCGCTCGGCAGGTGACCGTGTGTCACATGTGGGCGCCAGATAGATGGCTATCTCTTCCCATTTATCCTCGAATGTGCGTGATTACCCAGAGTATGCGCACCTCGCTGTTTGCGGGGGTGCTGTTATGCCCGTCGCTACGTGGGCAGCATGAGATCTGCAGGGTAGAATGTCAAGTGTGAAGTGACAGCTCCGTACAGGGCAGGCCAGGAAGGTCCATCGACGCCAACGCAAGGCTGCGTGGGCGGCGTGAAGGCAGGGACGCTGAAGTGCCCCTGCTATTTGCTGATTGTGGAACGCTGCATGCCGTGAGTCACAGTGAGTCACCCAGAGTAAACCTGAGAACGGGCCACTCTTTAACGGGGTATACCTGGGAATGTCCCACTCAATGTCTGTCTTACGGGAAGGATAGCGCATCACACCATCAGCTATGTGCAGGCAGATAATGACTCCATTAAATGTACCCTGCCCTTTCTATGAATATCAAGGAATATTATTGTATGATTCATTACTGCAGCTGTCCTCGTGTATACGGTGCACACCAGTGCAATCCAGTGTCAACAGCACTGAGTGGACATGATGAGCTCAGACTTGAGGGCACTGCGCTGACTGTGGCATGTGCTGGAGTGGACGCGATTACACTTAGAATGTCATTTTATGTTTGCTGTTGATCACTCGTCTTAGTCAATTAGAGTTGTCATGAACGCAAACAGGGCACTTAGCAAAATCTCACTTTACACACAACAAGGGCCTGTTTTCTTTCATACATGCATACTGTATATCAACAGAGAGATCATAGTCATCATTTAGGTTAGTCTCTCAAGCCAAACTACTCTCACACAACCTTCCAAATGGTACTGGGTGTAACTGTGCCCTGCAAGGAAGGAAGGAAGGAAGCTGTGATGTATTATAAATACATTTTCGATTTTCATTTTCTGCAGAGCAACACGCTGATTTAGAAGGGCTAAGAGTAATTTGATTTACAGTAGTGCAGGGGAAACAGAAGTGACAGGACATCCGCTTTGTTTTCTTTGCATGTTCAGTGCATCCCGTGTAACTGTTAGAAGCAGTGTAGATTGAGACTAATCAGACTATCATTATCATTCAGGGCCCAACAGCCGTTTATTCCTAGAGGTCACATCATGTTTTTCTTAGTGTTAATAAGGTAATTTGTCTTATTTAAAACTTAAACAATTTATATGGCCTACAGTATTTATGCTATATGCCACGGCTTTCGGTCAAAACCCTTATCTTGGTGCTTGAGCATTCTGTCCTCTAACAACCACATTTGCAAAAGAAAATCCTATTGTGAAATGTTCTTTTTGTCTGAGTATATACAGAAGATATCATATTATTTCTACTGTATTTCTAAGTGAATCTCTTAGTTCCACCAGCGTGTACCACCAGCCTCTCTGTGTTGTGCGGTCCAACAGGTGTTGAACCAGACCGAGGACCACCGGCAAAGGGTCCTGCAGGCTGCGGCCAAGACGGTGCGTGTTTGGTTCATCAAGGTGAGGAAGATGAAGGCCATCTACCACACCCTCAACCTGTGCAACATCGACGTCACCCAGAAGTGTCTGATCGCAGAGGTGTGGTGCCCCCTGTCCGACCTGGACTCCATCCAGTTCGCCCTGCGGAGAGGGACGGTGAGTCGCTCACTGCCGGGTCCTCGTTGAAATGGTAACAGGAAGTCTCGGCCCAAATAATACTCGGCTCTGAATATAGACAGAGTTACGCCGTCACAAAATCTGTTCACTTCATGGGATCAGTCCAATGGCGGCTCTATAATTAAGTTGTGGTTCACCACATTATTGATTTTTCTTTTAGTACCTTTTTTCCGAGAGTGCACAAATGGAACCAAATGGTCCCGCTATGGTCCATTTGGTTCACATTTGTTCCTCTCAGGAAAATATTGTAAATGTCCCTCTTTCAGGCTGCAACAGCCCTCTCAAGAGCTCAGTATTCTGCCCCTCAATGTCGCAACATTTTGGCTGGTCCGAGTATTATTTTGGCTGAGCCTTCATGTATTAGTTCAAATGCACCCGCAACACGTTTCAGGTTGCTTACAAACAGTGTGGCTCAGAGGAGCTCCAGGGACCTTGGAAGGGATTCTTGGGGGTTGCCAGTGATCTATATTCTGCGCTAACAGGCCGTCGGGGACAAATGCTGCGTGAGTTGTAGATATGTGAGGATTTGCCACCCCTGTGGAGGCCAGGTTCAAACGAGAGACACGCATGCTTCAGAGTCACGCACAGAACATCACACAGAGGTTCAAAAGACAGGTTGGGGGGATGGGGAGGGGTGCTGGAATGGTGCCAAAGTCCATAATTAAACACTCTTGAAACATGTGATGGGACGTTTCTAACTTCCTACTCTAGGTGTCCCCCTGGGCAAATCTTTAATCCTGTCTCTGTGGGCTTAAGCAGACCTACACACTGTGTCGGATGTGCTGATCTTGATTAAATGTGTAGGTTTGGTCGTGCTAGAGGCTTAGTCGTGTGTCACGCATAGCTCTCCTCGGTGAATTTATCCACAAACAACCATACTGTAGTAGTAGACTTTGTTCATACTGCAAACAAGTCCAACTTGTCTCTCGAATATGATTTTTTTTTTGACTGACCAGCCAGACAGGTGACATATGGGCATGTTTCATCTTGTGATGGTGTCACTCTCGGAAAATAACTGATCTATGTGCTAATGACATGTCACAATGAAAGTGCTACATTGTGAGTTTGTAGATTAGATATTTTTGCTGAACGACACTCTTACGATAAAGTATAAATAAGATTTATGAAGTGTCCATACACATCTTCAGAGACCAGATTTAAATCACATTTCAAAATCTGTATACTAGATATCAGTTTCCGGGTGTTCAGACTTGTTTACAGACCAAAACATGGATTTGCGCTGCCAGTCTGAACATATACAGTATATACAGTATAGCCTCGCCTCTACCATTTCCCCAGCATCTGCGGCAGTGTCTGAAAGCATGGTAGGCTCAGCTGCCCCTCCCAGTGGCCAGCACACAATGATAAGAGATTCTTCTCATTCCTTGACACTGGGAAAGCTCCTGCTGACATTCTCATGCTGTTGCACATGATTCCATTATTGGACATGAGGCAGAAATTGGATTCAGGACTACTTTGCAATGCAACTTCTTCGGAAAACATAAACTTCAGTGTATCACAGTGTGACAGTGACAGGAATATATTGATAATAGTGGCTGCCTTACATAAGGGTCAACCATTGTACTCCAGGGCAGTTATCAAAATAGATAAGAGGGCATGAGAGGATCCAACATGTCACAATCTATAATCTAAGTTTATAAGTTTCACCCAGATGGCCACATGCTTCTGAACAGGGCAGGTTCGCTGAGTTCCCAGTATGTTTACATTATGTGGCATAATGTTTGGCTATATTGTAAAGCCTGTGTTCATGCGCAGCTTTTTACATCACCTGACAACCATGCAGGCCTTGTAGCTTGTGACCTCCCCGAGGGTTCCGCTGGGGAAGTGAGCGATTGGCCACGCATCATCAGCTAGTTCAAGTTGCAAATGATAGTGTTGAAGACGTAGTACTACTTAGCTGAAAGCTCTGTGACATTTAACATGTTGACAAATCGTTTAGCTTGACGAATCAATTAAAAAATCGACAAGAATGTTTGTCAGGTACACACAGACACACCCTGTGTGTGATGCAGAATCCCAGGCGAGTATCTGACCACTAAGCTTAACCCCTTGAGACCCACGCTCAATTCCACAAATGCCATTTCAATAAATACTTTGCACACATAAAACTCCAATCCTGGAACACATCTGTGTCACCTAAGCTTGTAACCACTTTAATTTAATATTAAACTTTAGTTGTAGAAAAATAGATAATTTTTTCTGGGAGGTCCCTTCCTGGAACAAAAAATTCCACGGGTGTCCACGGCCAATAGATATTTCTGGGGTGGTTGACAAGGAACCCCAGAAGGGGAGTTGTGTCTGAGTGGTGACACATTTTAGAAAATAAATTTGTAATTTGGATTCTCTTAATGGCTTAATCAGTTAAGTACCCCTGTCTAAGTGTCTCTTAGTGAGTTCTCTCTACTCGCCTAAGCTTTTGAAAGTGGTCCTAGAGACTGGCACTCAAATGACGTTAAACGTGGTTGCTCTGTGGTGCGGTCCATGTGTTCAACAGGAGAAGAGCGGCTCCACTGTGCCCTCCATCCTCAACAGAATGCAGACCAAGCAGACGCCACCCACGTACAACAAGACCAACAAGTTCACCTCGGGCTTCCAGAACATCGTGGACGCCTATGGCATCGGCAACTATCGGGAGATAAACCCTGGTGAGTGCATTGGTCTCACCTCTCTCCCTTTCTGTGCATTCCTCTCTCTCTCCCTCTCCCTCTCTCTCTCCCTCTCCACCAGCATCTCTCTCATCTGACCGGTGCCGGTGTCATGTGAGGCGGCTGCAGGGCTTTGTGCTCGGTGTGATAAGGGAAGGCTCTTGTTTTCCCAGCTGACTGCAACGTTGAGCCACGGCAACTGACAGGCATTGACCTTTCAGTGTTACAGAAGGCTTTTTATTTACTGGCTTTATCACCCATTAGCACCTCATCATGTCTTCGGACACCTGTTGTGAATCATGCACGTCTATCATTATCATTGTATGGGTGAATAGGCATTGTGTTTGTGTGTGTTTTCTTTTGCCCATGTTTCACCCTCCCTCTCATACGATGCTGCCTGCCTCCTCCCTGTCCCCAGCACCATACACCATCATCACCTTCCCCTTCCTGTTTGCGGTCATGTTTGGTGACTTTGGCCATGGTGTGCTCATGACGTGTGGGGCCCTCTACCTGGTGCTGAGAGAGAGCAGGCTGATGGCCCAGAAGAACGACAACGAGGTATGGATGTCTCTGTGTTCCCCAAACCATGACCAATCCCATTACTCCCCAACATCACTTCACAGGCCTCAGGCTTGTGAATCTTGTTCAGTTTCATTTCAGTATGCCGCTTGACAGAGTGTTGTTCTCCTATGCTATAGATGTTCAGCATGGTGTTTGCGGGACGCTACATCATCCTGCTGATGGGACTGTTCTCTGTGTACACGGGAATCATCTACAACGACTGCTTCTCCAAGTCCCTCAACGTGTTTGGCTCTGGCTGGAGCGTCAAGCCCATGTTCAACCCACGCATAGGAGGCAACTGGACGTAAGTGCTGGGTTTGACGAGGTTTTAGACATAGTCTTAATTTGAATGCACATTAGTTTGAGTCACATTTTTGTTAGTCGACTGAAATGTTTTAGTTGAGAAAAGTCGGAGATCCGGGCACACACAAATATCTAAAAGAAGAGAAGTCTTCATCTTCATCAGGGCTGCCCTGCTGAAGACTGGTATGATGATGTGATAAGATGCTGGCTGGCACCTGTGTATAGTTCTGACCTGTAATCTTAAATCAGCAGACAAAGTTTTACTCGACCCCCCTCCTCCAACACAAAGCTGGTGATGGAAGGTGATAGGGCTTTCACTGCTAGGGTTCCATTCCTGTGGAACCAAATAGTACTGCTGGGAATTAGAAAGAAGACTTCTGTGTCCACATTTAAAAAAAAACTCATTATTGTTGATCCATTGTTGATTTCAATTATTGCCTGTTTATGTACTGTAGGTGAAGCAATTCAATTTCCATTCAACTGCCATATGCGAGTGGTTTTGTGTAGCTGTTTGCAAAGTTTCAGTTGTTGCTGCACTATGTCCTTTCTCACCGCAGATGGAAGGACCTTGAAGACAATAAAGTTCTGCAGTTGGACCCAAACATTGATGGTGTCTTCCTGGGGGCGTACCCAATTGGCATTGACCCAGTGAGTTGTTGTATTTCATTTATGTGCATGAGGTAAACATTTGCTACTTGCGAAATAATAATGGATAGTTGTGCCGCGATCAGGAAATAGTTACTTGACAGGAAAGTCAAAGTAAGTAAATATTGAAATAAAGTCAGAATTGTTCTTGATACTGAACCGTGGGATATTATAGTATATTACAGTGGAATGTCACCACAATATACAAGTTACTACTCGTCAAAGTAGCCTACCACCAACATTTTATAAGCTTGTTGATGTGTCAGTTATTCTTGTAGCCTAGGGTCAGTTATTATCATAGTGTAGGACCACTGTTATTCTCATAGCCTAGGGTCAGTTATTCCTATAGAGTAGGACCACTGTTATTTTCATAGCCTAATTGCCCAATTGCCTTTTAAGAGCAAAGTGTCCCAATGTCTGAGGGGTGAAGCAAACACATTTCTGCTGAGGAAAAAGGATGTGTACTGTGCACATGAGAACACAAGCAACAGTTCTTGAGCACAAACATTGTTCTAATACAACAAAAATCACCATTACTGATGTAAAGTACTACATACTGTAGACAGAAATATTTTTTATTGGCCCAGGCAATCGGACGAATGTTAGTGTCAATGACCAGAACCCACTGGTGACCTAAGTTCCCTTGTTCTTGTGTTGTGAGGTAAAAAACCCTTCGATGCAGCACCTGTGTCAATATAGATCTTTGCGCTGGCTATTCAAAAATTACAGATATAAAAGCTCACAACCCATCACTTCATGCCGTACTGTGAGTCTTGATTAACCCAAGAGTGTTTTGTGTTTCCCACAGATTTGGAACATTGCCACCAACAAGCTGACGTTCCTCAACTCATTCAAGATGAAGATGTCCATCATCCTCGGTGTCATCCACATGCTGTTTGGTGTCACGCTCAGTCTATTCAACCACCTGTGAGACATTTTCAGCAGCTTTCTTTCTCTCTTTTAGAATTTGAAATTCTACCTCATCAAGGAAACCGATTAGAAATAGTCTTTCACTGCTCTTTGTTTATATAAACGATTATCTACAAGCCACCGTCTTGTGCTTCGCATTCAGATACTTCAAGAAACCCCTGAACATCTACCTGGGTTTCATCCCAGAGATCGTGTTCATGTCCAGCCTCTTCGGCTACCTGGCACTGCTGATCTTCTACAAGTGGTTGGCGTTTAACGTCCGTACGTCCAGGGAAGCTCCCAGCCTTCTGATCGCCTTCATCAACATGTTCCTCTTCAGCTACAACGACCCGAATAGCAAACAACTCTACAAAGGCCAGGTTAGTAACAAACCTCTCTACAGAGGCCAGATAGGATGCAGCATATTCTTACCTCAAGCCATCCATATGAATCCAACACTCGCTGCAATCCATAACGTCATTTATACCCTATCCAAGTCTCTCATGCTAAAGACGAAATCCCTGATGCTGAGCTAAGACAGAATGCCTGCTTGGGCTGGGGAGATAATTGTACTTTGAACTTCAGTGTTCCTACCTGAAAATGTTATCGCCAATCACTGCAGATTTGTTAGTTCTATATTGTGTTAACATGTTAAAATCTCAGCAATAAGCGATAACGTGGAGTAACCTAATCTCATTGTTTTTGTCTTTGACTGTGCAGGCGGTCCTACAGTCGCTATTGGTGATCATTGCCGTGGCGTGCGTACCCTGTATGTTAATAGTGAAAACTCTGGTTCTGCGGAGACAATATTTATGGAGAAAGAATCTGGTAAGAATTGACATATGTTTTTCTATTTATTTATTTATTTACTGGTGTATAAATATGTGTTGATGCTCGCAAACGGGGCACACAGAGCATCTGTAATTGATGTCTCACTCAACAGGGCACACAGAGCGTCTGTAACTGATGTCTCATTCAACAGGGCACACAGAGCGTCTGTAACTGATGTCTCATTCAACAGGGCACACAGAGCGTCTGTAACTGATGTCTCATTCAACAGGGCACACAGAGCGTCTGTAACTGATGTCTCATTCAACAGGGCACACAGAGCTTCGGGGGGATACGGGTGGGTAACGGGCCCACAGAGGACGAGGCGGAGATCATTCAACACGACCAGCTGTCGCAGCACTCGGACGAGGAACCTGAGGTGAGCACGGGACAACACCGCCCTGCCTAAGACAGGAATAATCCCCCTCTGCTTCTGACAAACACACAGCAAAGGCCTCTGTTTGAAAGTTCAAAGCAGACTCAGGACATTTATGCTGTGTACAGTCCATTGTTCTAGTCTGTTCAGTTGTTGCAGCCCAGTCAGTAGTTTAACAGGTGCTTGCTATGGTCCAAGGCAGTAGGTGGAATATCCTTCAATAATTCAAGACCTCAGCCGGTAACTTAAAACGGTTGCCTCATCTTTCCACATCCCATCCACACTACTGTGAAATTTGCCTCAATTATGGATGATGCTGGTGTGGGATTTGAAAAAGTACTTGGCTAGACCACAACTGTGGTCCAGTACTGTATGTCTATTGTCTATGTGTCTGGAATCTTGGTATTCTGAAGTCTTGGTATTCCATTATTTTTTTAGTGATGTTATGAGAAGTAAAATTATCAAATTGGATCTTCAGCGAAATCCAAAAGCGACCTCGCCCGCGGGTGCCCGGTTTCAAAAGCGGGCGCCCGCTTTCACAAAAACGGGCGCCCGGTTTCACAAAAACGGACGCCCGTTTCACAAAAACGGGCGCCCGTTTTCAAAAGCGGGCGCCCGTTTTCAAAAGCGGGCGCCCGTTTTCACAAACTAGGCTATGCCTAAACCTAACTCTAACCCTAAACTTAACCTCAGTAAACCTATGCCTAAACCTAACCTAACCCTAACCATAACCTTTTGAAAAGGGCGCCCGTTTGTGAAAACGGGCGCCCGTTTTCAAAAGCGGGCGCCCGGTTTCACAAAAACGGGCGCCCGTTTTTGTGAAAGCGGACGCCCGCTTTTGAAACCGGGCGCCCGCGGGCGAGGTCGCTTTTGGATTTCGCCCCTGCTGAAAATTATCAAATTGGATCTTCCCTGGTCGCATACTTCAAGAGAGAGCAGTGTATTTTCTGCAGTTGTAGTTATTCGTTATAGCTTCAGGCTCCTCTGGTGAATGTTGTTGAATTTCATGTCTGTTTGTTTTGTTTTCTGCACCTCCAAGGCCACAAGGAAGGAAAAGGAAACTAGGCTTTTTTCAGTTTGTTGTAGGTTGAGTATTTCAGGTTCTGCCCAACAAGAGCCTTTGAGTAACTTGTTAGACAGTGAACTCAGTGGTACTGGTTGTAGAGTTCTTCCTGAGCCATTGTTCTGTCTACTGACCTTTCGGAAAGCAAAGCGACATTCGATATGAGTGGAAGTGACTGTTTATAGAGCTGTTGATAACTATAAACACTGTCTACGCCACTCTAAACACGACCTTTCAGTCTTCCTAGCTCTTCGTAGCTTTGGCACTATCTGTGCGTTTTAGTTCACAGAAGATGTACGGCTAATTTTGTCTGACTTCCAGGGAATTTATTCTCTCAAGCTTTAGAGAGATTGGGAGACCATTCCTATTCGTGATCCACTCCTGTGCACTTCATTCTTGGTTAACCACTTGAACCCTAGCATCTCAATTCTGCTAAAAGTAGTGTGCCAAGTATGGACCCCTGGAGGTCCGTGGTCAGTGAAGTGTATAAGGTTTTAATGTTGAAGAAGCTTAGTGCTACAGTTGCACTTTTGATGAGGACACAAGTGTGTTGTGAGTGAGGAAAGATGTAAAGTCAAATACATAGGCTTGGATAAAAATAAAGTGGAACTGACAAAAAGCAGGAATTGTTTCCTCACAATTTTCCGCTGAAATTCTCTTGTACTAGCTTCTATCAGCAGAAGGAAATGAGTGGCTGCCTGAAACTTGACTCATTCTCTCTCTTCTTTTTATATCTTTCAGCAGTTTTTCTTGTTTTACTACTGAACTGTAACCAAGTGACATCACGCAATCTGCATAGTGTGTGCATGAGTGTGTTTTCTGTGTTTACACTTACAGTAGACTCTGCCCTAATATGACTGAACAGGTTCTCTTGTTCTCTCGACAACAATTTACTGACCACACCACTACTAACACAGCCAAAGTGTCATTGTAGTCAGTTGCCACATTTTGTTGCTTTTAAATTAATATATCTTGTGAGATAAATAATGTAGTAAAGAAGAAGTAAAGTCATTATAATTATGACTATTGTAATTATGACTAGTCTCCCTTCAGTCTGTCTTGACTTTTGAAAGCTCGGTGTGTCTTGCTCAGCCAGCTGTTCTGTGTGGCTAACTGGGACAGGCGGCATGCATGTCAGAATGGCTCCGTCACAGCATGTCAGGGCTTTCTCCATTCATCCCCAGCGTCTCCCACAGCAACCACAGACACAAACACCACGGCCAAATGTCCATGACCGGATTCCGGAAGACCTATATGAAAAGCCTGGCAAGCGTTAGCAGAATGCTTTTACACTCTTAGCATTACTGATCATGTACTGTAGCTTTGCCCTGCGCCCACATTAACATTCACAACTTGAGGTAGTGACATTACATGTTCTTTGCCCTTCTTGGGGATCAATGAATCTTTGAGACAATTTTGTGGATTTGCTGCCTTCTAAGCAAGGAAAGGGTTATCTTTTCAGGACGCGATTATATGAATAGTTGGCTTCACTAATTTCCAGATAAATAGTGTAAAACTAGCAGCACTACAAGCTCACAACATCTCACACTGCGAGCTTGTAGAGTGGCTATTGTCACAATGATTTCCTCTTTATTACATGGTGTAAAACTAGTACAGACACTACAGTGCTTGTCTGGGAACCATTTAAGCTTATACAGTCTCCACTAGAGGGCAATAAGCTCACAGAAATGTCCACAGTATCTGACACTTCTAAATAATCTAGTCAATCTAAGTTAAGAAAGAGTCAGCATGACTCAAAAGGGGGGAAAAAAGCATACCGATAGTAATCATTCAGGTTTTTTTTTATCTTTAGGGTTATCCAAAATGTATACAAAATTGGATACTTAGTGGAGCATGGTAGCAATAGGTTTGTCAAATTAGGGTTTTTTAATGATCCCAATCCAAGCATTCGTTTTGCACGAATAATGGCCATTGTGCTAAGCCCTCTGCTAACTATTTCATTCACAATTTTAATAGGTTGATTTGGTTAACCCTAAGGATCATTAAAAATAAAACCTTGAGCGATTGCTAGTGCATTTTCTTTTGTGTCAAACCTTAGTTTCACTGGCCTAAATCCATGCTTCCTGCTTGTCCTTTTTCAGTGATGCTATGACACCTTTTTTTCTGACATTCTGTCAGTCTGTGCATGTTATTAACCAAACCTGACATTCTGTCACTTGCTTTCAAGGCCCGGGAGGAGGAAGAGGTAGGACAGGAGCTCATCCATCCCAGACCCATACTGTACTGTCGTAGTAGCGCATGTCCCGCCAGTCTGTCTCTGTCTGTCTCTCCTTTCCCATTAACATCTGTAACCTTGGTTGTGTTGGTGTCCTGTAGTACTGCGTCTTTGTGTTTCTGCTTGGGGAGGGGGTTCTCCAGCAGCTCAAGTGGGGGTCTGCTTCTTCAGGCTGTAGTGCTTCTACCTGGCAGTTCCAATCATGCAGAGGGTGTAAGATGCACGTGGCATCATCCGGCGGGGTAGTTAATTCCTCTGGTTCAAAGGGTGCTAAATGAAAGAAATGCATACAACTCCATAAAGGGTGCTACATCAGGGTGCTACATCAGGCTGCCGATGGCTTCTTCAATCAATGACATGTACCCTCTGTGATCTGACCAAACGTCCTTGTTTTGGGAACCGCTGTAGACCCTTTTACTTCTCATTCTTTCTCATGTCTTCTTTTCTCTCGTATGCTGATGTGTGAATGTCTTGCGTTCTGTTTGATCTCCAGTTTAACTTTGGAGACGTGGCAGTGCACCAGGCCATCCACACCATAGAGTACTGTTTGGGCTGCATCTCTAATACAGCCTCCTACCTGCGGCTCTGGGCCCTGAGTCTAGCCCACGCACGTAAGTCTGACACGAAAACATCCCTCCACTATGAATCTAGTTGTTGGGCGAGCTCACAAGACGTTACACAGTCAACTTGTTGAGCAGCTACAGTATGTTTGGTGTCCAGTGAATATTGTGCTGATCTAATGCGTTCCTTTCCCATGCAGAGTTATCAGAGGTGCTGTGGACCATGGTGATGCACATCGGCCTGTCCTCCCGCAGCTTCGCAGGCTTCTTTCTCCTGGTCCTGGTGTTTGGTGCCTTCGCTGTCCTCACAGTGTGCATCCTGCTCATCATGGAGGGCCTGTCAGCCTTCCTGCATGCGCTGCGTCTGCACTGGTGAGTCACTGTGTTGTTGTTATTAGGGGCTCTCATCAAAATTTGTTTTGGGCTTTTTGCCGTTATTGATAGTTCTTAGTGAAGGCAGACAAGAATGAAGGAGGTACTGAGAAAGAAGGGGAGAGACATACAGCAAAGGTCATGAACAGGACTCGAACATGCAACATGTTGTCAAGCCAAAGCATATACTGTATGTGGCATGTGCCACATATTGGCCCGCTGGACCACTTGTCCAACGGGCATCCTACAATTTGTATTTCTGTTTGGGCTTTAAGCCCAAACCACACCAAAGTGGTCAAGACAAGGCAAGATGGTATTTCATCACTCCCAGTTCTGTGATATGTCCTGTTGCGCGTCGACCCAAGTCAACCCTTGTGATTCAACCGGTTCAATTCAGTGGCCCAAACCACACCAACTGCCTGTCTGCCTAAACCGCTTGGGTGCTGTCAGTTCAACCTGTGGATCCCACACAGTATGACAGTTCTCTAGCTCCCCCCAATGGTCACCAGACCTTTTTGCATTTCTACAACGCCTCAGATGAGTTTGACCCCCCACAACACCTCCCATCTATCCGATCTGATCTCATTGATCCCAGTAAAGTAACCAGTGTGTAACCTTGCTTTAACAATGAGTGGATTACCAGGCAGCACCCGGAATGTTTCCTGGCCTGGAGCCTGGAATAAGTGGGGCTCTGTGTTAGTGTTTATGCAGGCCTGTTGATAATGTAATTTGTGCTGTCAGATTTGTGACTCCTTGGGTTAAAAGCACTGGAGAGCATTGTGCTGGCTCCTCATTAAGGCACTTATCTAATGTCACTGAATGTTAGCCTGAATCTGTGGCTGATAATCCACTGGCACGTTCACCAAGCATGCCGGTGACACATCAGTCATCACTGTAGTTGTTGTGACAGGACAGCTGGAGGCTGCATGTGTACAGTGTTCATAGAGAGACCGTCTTTTGCATTGTTCAAAGCTCACACACTGTAAATGGCAACCCTATTCTGAGTGGAAAATTTGTCACAAATAGCTACAAGCTCACGTGCTGTGAGATTGTGGGTTGGCTATTTCCAGCAAAGATATTTGGTGTAGAGGGAAACAATGTGAGGATATTTCTGGCAAAGATATTGGGTGTAAGGGGAAATAATGTGAGGATAATTCTGGCTAAGATATTGGGTTTAACTGGTTACGGCAGTAACAAGTCCTTCCCATGACAAAAGCAAAATAATCCAATAAAATACAATGTCATATCTATTGCGCCAATTGACACAATTTCAACCATTAGCTAGTCATTGTCAATAATGCCATTTTGCAGTTCCTACATCAGTCCACCTTCCCCACGCCAGACAGGCAGACGATGGAACGGCAAGTATTTAAGGGATAGTCTTGTTTGGAAGGTCATCTGGCTGTTACTTAGCAATGAGTTATTAAAAATAGAGCCTGATCGGTTTCCCCTCTGACAGAGGCTTAGGTTTCTGGGCCCTGGACTAGTGGGCCCTGTTTTTTTTTTCTTCTTTTTTTTAAGAGTAGCAGAGATGTGGTCACGGGTGCTTCTGCAGAGGCAGACTGTGGAATGGAGAACAGGGGTCATCTGTCGCCTCATGCTCAGCTCAGCATTCTGCAGGCCTGATAGAGTCATTAACCCTCGACTGCAGTGGTTTTCAACCAGTGGTCCGGGGACCACCAGTGGTCCTTGAGAGAGTTCCAGGTGGTCCCTAGCTAAGTTGGTTAACCAGATGTACATTGTAACTCTTGAGAGCGTAAAGATGAAACCAAATGGACCCGCAAGGGTCCATTTGGTTTCATTTTTACGCTCTCAAGAGTTAAAATATTCATGTATAATATTCTGATAGCACAAGTCTGCATAACTAGAGAATGTAGAAGATTAATGGTAGTTTTTGATCTGTATGTTTGAAGATCTTTAGGTTTGGGGTCCTCAAATGGTGGTCAATGGCTAAAATGCTGAATAAATAGTGGGGCCAGGTGTCAAAAAGGTTGAAAACCACCACTCTACTGTATACTAGACCAGAGTTGTAGGCTTCCACCATGAGCCTGTGCTGCCGTTTGCACTCCGATAATAATATCTTTCTTTTCACTCTCTTTCTCATATACCAGGGTGGAGTTCCAGAATAAGTTCTATACAGGCCAGGGCTTTAAGTTCCTCCCTTTTACATTTGAGAGCATCTTGGAGGGGAAGTTTGAGGAATGAGCGGCCGTTGCACAATCCTTTTCCGGCAGCATCACCACCACACGTCACATGAAAACTCCTGCTGCTGTAGTGATCTGTCTGTGAAGTTACCACGGTCACCACAGCTGTAAGATGTAAGACACTTCCCCAAACACCTCTGCTATGGTCTATCAAACTAGCATTAGTTTTAAAGCTGTTATGAATTATTATTTTTTAGATGTTCTTCTGGATCTACATACAGTACATGTACAAAGAGATTTATTATATATTGAAACATATTATCCAGCTGTCTTCTCAGATATGCTAAATATAATACTATTCATTCATCTGCAGGAAATTAGGATTCGTCTGACATAGCTTGGTGTAGTGTTTTTTTTGTTTCGTTATTTTATTATTATTTTTTGTTTATATTTATGCTTTTTTTCTCGTTTGTTTTATTTGTGAATCCTCCTTCGTTCTCACTGAGAGTTGCACTACTGACCGATCATCCTGAAATGAGGTGGCCCTTGCCATATAGCTATGTAAATTCCCTGTTGATCCACATCAAGTGAAGTGACAACATGAAGGGACGGGACGGAGTATATATTTTCTTCCCCTGTCAATCTGTTTCATCATGTTACTCTACCCTGTTGGTCTGTCTGTCTGTCTGTCTCTCTCTCTTCAGACTGGTTCTTTACCAACACAGAGCTGCTCATATATTTGATCACACATACGTACACTCTACATAAACTAGATTTGCACAGTATCCCTACACAGCTGTACTGTAAAGGTCCAAAGGGAAACAGCCTATCATATAATTGTATCAAGCTAACAGACAATTATATTGAAAAGTAGCAGAAGTGATCCGGGGGTTGTGTATCCTAACATTACAGTGGATGTATTTTTTTCCCCTCATATCCACTGACGGTGAACTTAAGGGAGGCTGTCGTACTTTTCCAAATATTAGATATTACATTTGCAGCTTCCGATCTGATATTCTGTAACAGCACTCTGGGATTACGTGAGATTGTGTTTTGTTGATTATCCTCCCGTGTTCTTCCTCATTGTCTAATGATTGATGTTCCTGTAAAAGTTTACAACGTTGTGAGAATGGACTCATTCCATTGTATGTTCTGATCACCTTGCAAGATTTGTAGTTAATCTGTGTAAGCTGTGTGCTTGGTAATAAACAGAAAGGAGCTGGTTTAATTGCTGCCACAATTAAACTTCCCCCCTCTCCCCTTTTTGTCTCTTTATTTAAGTCTACATTAAATTCCTTAACTTGTAAAAGTTCAAATCTTTGAAATTCAATTCAAACATATGAGTAGATCGCCCTCTGGTGGTTGTATATGGAAAAGTAGCAAACGACCTCATGAGTCACTTTGTCTATAGACCTGTAGATGACGCTACAGGGCAGGACTTTTACTTTGCTCTGGCTCTGTTATGAAGGAATGGAGACGTGGTTGTAATATGCATGGATTATTCATATCACATTTCTTGCAGATGTAGTTCTTGTTGATGATTATACAATTCCGTCTAGCTCTGTACTACAAGGTTTGTGCGTGCGGAAATTCACTGTGTTTGCAGTTGTGTTTTCTAGGTTTTGACTTGCAGTAGGCTACAGGCTCTTCTTTCCTGCGACACAGGTACGTGTATCTTGCACAGCATTAATAGATGTGTGGATAACAGCTGTGTGTGTAATCCACGTAACTCAGGCAAGAAGCATTTGACCGAATGACAAATTGGAGGTGAACACATGCTCCACACACCCCCACAGGGAGTGCAGTGCCACAGTTCAGTTGTCCAGAGCTGCCACAAGAGGCCTCTGTCTGGGCCCATGCCCAGTGTCCATATGGAGCTGGCCTGTAATAAACACTGGGCATGCTTGACAGTATTACATATCTAGGAATAAAGGGCCATACATGACCAGAAATTCCCATTATGAGCATAAAAGGGCAGGACAGATGGATGAAATAGGTACTCTGACACGGGTACAATGGTATTGTATAGCAAGGTGGGCCATGATCTCCGACTTCCTTCGATGCTGACTTGGTGTTCTTCACCTGGACAATGGTGTGGTTACTTATAATGTCCAAGTAGTGGTGCACATGCTTCCTGAAAGGTGATCTCACTAGATCTCCCCCCAAAAAGCTGATTGAAAATGTAGTTTTCACATAATCTGATTTAAATGGCATTTATTTCACTGTTTTTGCAAAAGAATAGTGTCCTCCCTCATGTCAATGACATTTAGAAGATTTAGCAAACTTTCCTGTCGTGGTTTTAGATACTTCAGATTTTAGCAGTGAGACCAGTGTCTGATGGCATGAACACTAAAACTTGGATTACAATTCCCACAATTCTTTGGTGCACTGCACTGCTCCACCTTGTGGATAGGGGAATGGCTGACCTACTGAGACAACATGTTGTGCGTGTCATCAAAGACACGGGGCTGTGTGACTTTCAGTATATGAGGGGAGTATTTTTTATTTACTGTTTTCATTTACGTATTTACAATAATTATTTTTGGAAAAAGAACCGCCACCAATGCCACAAAAAAAGTTATAATGGATGTAAATACAGTATATAACAGGCTTTCACATATGTTGAGCAAAAGCTTTTATTTTAAGTGAAATATGATCAACAGGCCTCACTTTATCCATTTATGAATTATTATCAATATAACATACTGTAACTCCAAATATAGACGTGTTCTTCCTGTCCCTCTTGCCATGCCCTTTTCACAGCCATTCTTGGTCTCTTTGTTTTGGAGATAGCGTCTCCATTAAAGCTCCATTAAAAGACCTGAACGCTCTGGGACCTGCTGCAGGAACACCATGTCCTCCATGAAGAATGTTTTTGCTTGGGGAGAGTTTGGGGGAGAGGTTAGAGGGGGGTCTTTCTCTATAACAGCCCAGGGTAATAATATAGCTCTGTATTTATCTTACTTTTTTTTTTGCGCAGGCCCATTTAATTTGATATTTCCCAACATGTCATGTATAAGCGATGCTGAGAGCCAGCGTTGCGTAAGAGCCCAGAATTCCCACTGTGCGTGTACTTCCAGGGACCTCTAATCTCCAGCGGTCGTGTTTCAAAGCACAAAACCCTAACAACATTGAGCTTATTATTTTGCTCCCTTTATCTAATGCAAATATGCAGTGTTTCTTTAGCTTGGCATAAATCATCTTTCGGGAATGTATGAAGTTTTCTTATGCGGATTTAATAGGAGTTTCTCTGGATAAAATACATGCTATTACAGCTGTTCTAATCAGAACCTGCTGTTCTCCTTTTGATCAACAGAAAGGGGTCGAAATTATATTGACACTTAGCAGTGTAGTTATGTTTCTGTCACAGCATCACTATGTGGAACCACATCAACTGCAATGCCTAGTTTAGCAGTAGGCTACAATTATGTTCATCTCTTGAGAGTACACAGATGTGCACTATGTGTCTTCAGTTATTGACAAAAGCACACAATAATTTAAAATATTTTTATTTATTTATTTACTGAGACATTCACTGCATTACTGTACTTTAGATGAGTATTTCCAATACACTTTTTTTCTACTCCACTATATCTCAGAGGCTAACATTGTGCTCAATTACAATTACCTGTATTTGAAAACTTACGAGTAGATTGCAGATATTGATTAGTATTAAAAACATTAACCACTTAAGCTGTAGATTTTGGAAGGCATTCTGCACACGTGTGCAAACTGTGCATGTGTGGTATAGTTTATTTTGATGCAGATCTTTGTATAAACTATATCAGTAATCTGTAGAGTGCAATCTTGTAGGCCATGTAATAGGCCATGGCCTACTTGTGTGTGAGCGGAGTGGGCTAATGACATTACTAATGACATTAGCTATAAAGATCTTTTACTCAGGTCACATTACGTCATCACCTAAACCAGCCAATCGGAGTACCCAGGGGGGCCGAACACCGTGCACCAACCGCCTTAATCCTTAGTGTACTGAACACGTTTTGGTGTTCTAAGCATTATGTTTTAACTATTGAAAAATAGCAGATCTACAAGCTCATAGCGCGCCGCCGAGTGGCGCGCTAAGAGCATGTATCTCTGCTATTTTTGAAAAATCGTGAAAACATGGTGAAATCTTTGAATATTATGTTATTCAGAAACTAGATAGGTCCACCTGCTCCACTCACACAAGTAATTAGATTTTTAATTCTGTACTTTCATCTACATTGCAGTATTGATATTTTTACATTTCTATTATAAAAAAATACAAATATACTGTATACACGTTTTTTCTGGATAATGTGGATTCATAGTGTTCCTTCTGGAATGGCAGACTGATCACAAGTTCATACACGTATTGTATGGAACTTACAGTTGAAAGAATGAATCAAGAATCAATAAAATGGATTCAGTCATCTCCTAATCGACAAAGCTAACTAATTAAAAAAAAAAAAAAAAAAAAAATCCTGGCATTTTCTTTTAATAATACCATTTTTGGTCATGGCTCACATTGAAGGATTGTAAACTCTCTGAGTATGAGCTCAGTGGTTATTAGCTGAATCACAACTGATCACACCAGTGGCAGTGTTCATTTTGACGGCAGATTCTGGCTTGATTTATCTGCAGTTGATTTTGTCAACAACAAAATGGGTCATAATGTCAAATTTGACACTTGGCTGCGTGTTCTCCCTGTGTCCCCTAGGGTTGGGTACTCCCAAAAACATGCACTAACCCTGGTCTGGCCTCCCCCTGGCCAGCAGGGGCGCTTGTTGGAGGGGGCAGGAATTAGTCAGTATAATGTGTTCCTTCCATGCGGTACTTTTGGCTAGAAAGAGGCATGAGGTCATTCCACTGAATTGTCTGTCCAGCGCATCACCAAGGTGCATAAAGTTCAGGCAAATTAAGCCAAAACAAACATACTGTATTTGACTAAGTAATTAAATGTCTACGTAAACTGAAACTGAACATCAGTCGAAAAGGGTTTTTATTGCAGATGATTAAAGTTCAGTGTCCTTTGTCCTTTTGATAATTATGCTTTTATATTGCTTATGCCAGGGGGAGGCAACCTTGCAGGGCACGGGTGCCAACATTTGCAGAGTGAAGGGTGACTCTGGGTCACTGGCACACTGGCATATGTATGAGAGAGAGTTTTTCCTTTTCAATATTCAAAGATCAGGATCTCTCAAATCCATGCAAATCCTGCACACAATTCTACATTCATTCAAACTGAACTCTTTGCACACTGACCATCAGGAAAATGAAAACATGGCATTTCATGTCCAAATGGCAACCAAATGGCTTGCCAACCTTATGCAGTATACAGTTCCCTAAGGTATACAATCCCATTGACTGCAACAAAAGCCTTGCTTTACTGCTGTCCTTTGACCACTGACATTTACAGTTTCGGTTTGAAGTAGAACAGTTAAATATTCAGAATTACTTAATTAGAGTACCGGTAGTTTGGCCATACGTATTACACACTCCATAACCTTTGATTGGGTGTGCAGGACACCCACACGCACTTGTACAAGTGTGGTCAATAGTTTTAGTCATAGTTTTTATAGTTATCATGGATTAGTTTTCGTCAGTGGAAAAAGGTTGGTGCCATCAAACATCTTTCGTCATAGTTTTAATGAACTCTGGAGTGGGACACTTGTAGCCTTAATCTCACCCTGCTGGGCTCATGTTCTGTGTGATAAGCCTGTCACAACACTGTTCTTCCAGCTTCTCTGAGAACTCAACACTCTTGGCTTGATGCATTTCAAAACACGCATCACAGTGGGTCCATGTATCTGCCCTAGTTCTTGGGAAGAGTTTTAATTTATATCGATAAACAGTATAGCATGCCACTTTTTTAAACAACATAGCTATTGTACATGCATTAGCATGCAGTGTTGTGCAGTAACTATAGTTACTCTGCCAAAACAGTGATAAGCAACTAGTTACTAAAAATATAATATAGTATGTATTGCTTTTTTAGTTTTTGTTTTGTTATCTGTTGGCTTAGAATCATTTCATTTAAAGGGATGATAGAGATTGCTGCTATATTTTATAGTATTTCTTCCTGATGGGTGACTCTTCTTAATATTATTATTGGCTTCTGGAAAACAACTAAAATTAGCTGAACTAAACACATTGTGGCACATAAGTAATATAAAAGTAATATGTAATATAATGCTCATGATTCCAAGTAATAAGCAATGTAATATTACATTTTCTAAGGAGTAATATCACCCAACACTGTTGACATGTATTTTTAATGGCATTGATTAATATAGTCTGATTATTATAGGGGGATTTTGATTCACTTGTTGATGTCAAAGTATAATTTGGCATGTCATCTATGGTTAATTTCTATTGCACAGCATTACGTAATATTATGAAGCATTTTGATGACATGTTTTTTCCTCATCGATGGTGTTCTTATTACATCTACTTTGTTGGTCTACATTGTTCCCACTCTTCCATGACCCAAACGACCCCACAACCATTGTTTCCAGGGTTTTGTTCACACACAGTGATTTGGCCGATTACATCAGCAAGCTTTACACAACACGGGAGTCTGACAGTAATTACTATATCACACACACACACACACACACCCCTTCATACCTATGTGATTGCGTAACCGCAAAATCCTCAGTGTTCATTAATCCCCATTTCGGGACCCTTGGTTATACCTTTTCTGTATTTGGGACATCAGTCGACGTCCCAAATAGTACAGAAATGGTAACCATGGGGCTGATTTAACTCTGAGTCAAATGAAAACTGAGAATTTTACTTCCTAACATAAACAGGTAGGGATGAATGTGTAGGAAAACCATTGTTACGCACATAAAACCCTTTTTAACTAATTGAAGTGGTCACCTGCGGTTGTCGACTGTCTGCGCTCCCTCGGTAGTTTCCGTTTGACTGTAAGCGATGATGCAATGTGATTAAGGGACCTTTATAAAAATTATCATGAGTATTATCTCCTGGAAGTGTACTTGCTCTCTGGTCGCTCGCTCCAAAGTCTAGCTACAAAGTCTTGCAAGTAGGTCATAGCCTATGTGCAAGACTGCAAGTAGGCCATGGTCCATCTTTTGTACCCATGTGCGCAAAAGATGGCACTCTCACTGAGTGAAGTTCTAGTTAGTGGGCCTAGTAGTCACTATAGGTGCACTACCAGTGAGACTGCATTCGCTGTTACATGCTCAGTAGTCTACTGTAGTTTTTGTCTGAAACAACAATTGCTTGGTTTTGTTGGTTGCATAGAGACGTTATTGTGTTTTGTTCATGTCTATACATGCTCACCTAACCAATCAGAATGCTTTATTATTAACCACTGAGGCCATCTGTGTGCGTGAATTTGCATGAATGTGAGGCTGAAATTGTAAGTGCTAGCCTGGCTCCAGCCCCTGAAATGTGGACTGAAACCAAATTAGGCTGAGTGTTAGGCTAGGAAAGTGACAGGCTGGATGCAAATCACTTTTTATGGACATGAATAATAAGACTTCAGCGGTATTATCTTGCACGCCACCCTTATCGTTAAACATATTTAGTCATATTATACTATGCTGAAAAACATTTTAAATGCTCAACTAGCCAGTCTATTTCGACACATTGTGAGCTTGTGGTCCAGGTATTTGAAGTAAAAAATAATGGCAAACAAGTTTAGCGATAAGGAGTAAAGCTTGGTGCCAACTAGTGCCGTCTTCTCTACCCCAGAGTGCCCACTTCTGTGTGTGTGTGTGTGTGTGTGTGTGTGTGCGTGTGTGCGTGCGTGTGTGCGTGCGCGCGCACGCACGCACGCATGTGGTGCGTGCATGTGTGTGAGAGTATGTATGTACAGTAAACTTGTTAAAAACACCCACAAAATAAGCTATTTACATATTTCACCACATCAACAGGTTTGGATATAGGCTAAGCTTGTCCTCTAAAAACCCTGGAGTAAACAGCTCCACATGTTGTATGGAAAAAGCCCCCACTTTTCCCCCCTTTTTCATAAAGAACGCACTGATTCCCGGAATCCCCACAAGTGTCAATCATCAGGGGTCATGTCCCAAAGCTAATTCTAAAGTAGCCTCAATTAACTATTCATGATAATTACTTCAATCGATTTGCAGCTATTAATTTGGGGATGCCTATGAGACCAGGGGCAGGAATCCGTTTTGGTAGTGTTGAGGTTTTGTTGTGTTGAATTTGGAGTTTCAGGATATGGACATTCCACATGTGAAGTTACGGTGGTCAGATTGACAGGCCCTTCCCTGCCTCTCTGTTGCATACGGCCTGGCGGTGCGGGTCAATGTTTTGGACAAACAGCGTGGGCAGGACTGAGTGCAGGACTGTAATTTGTGAGAGTAAGGCGTGGCGTGGATCAGCTTTTGTGTGTGTGTGTGTGTGTGTGTGTGTGTAGGGGCCAAGGACGCAGGCCCTTAAGGAGTGGGCACCCTACAATGTTGCCTATATACCAGCGGCCGCAGCTGGTCTACCTACTGCCAGTCAAAACAATTATTAAGCCTGAGTTATACTTAGCTGGGTGTCGTGCACCGAAAAATGCACTGCAGCACTGAACAAACAGCTAAGGGTCACTTTGACCAAACAATCTCTTGAGCACGAGGGTATTGTGTGTGTGTGTGTGTGTGTGTGTGTGTGTGTGTGTGTGTGTGCGTGCGTGCGTGCGTGCGTGTGTGTGTGCGTGCGTGTGCGTGCGTGCAATAAAAGGGTAGAGTTAGAGCGATAGCCCTGCTATCTCAGTGGCGTTTCGAAGCACCTGGAAGTACCGTCTGCTTCCCTATAGAATAACATTGTATTTGCCCACAAAGATTTGGTGTGCAAATGCGGAAGTCATCATGAACGTCCATTCACTTCCATTATAATCCATTATAATCCCCCTATAACCCTTAAACCAGTGCTAGAGTGACCATAAAGGGTCCACATGAATTAAGGGTCCATTTGGTTAAATTGACACTGTGAATTTGATTACACTGTGACTCGGTTAAAAACAAAGCCCGCCAGCAGTCTAAGACCACCAGAATCTGTTCTGTTCCCCTGCCGTGTACAAACACATGGAGCGCTTCCCAAGTTTGTGGAGGCAAAATTCAGCCCACAGAGTTCAGCGTGGGTACATTTGTGTACACACACACACACACCCACACACACACACACACACACACACACACACACACACACACACACACACACACACACACACACACACACACACACACACAAACTGGACATCTAATCTAAACAATGGGACTGGCAGTGTCTTAGTGTCTTTCCGTGAGCTTAGCCACACTGAGATTGAACCCTACATACAGTACACACACACACACACACACACACACACACACACACACACACACACACACACACACACACACACACACACACACACACACACACACACACACACACACACACACAGACTCTACAGTGCCACGCTTGTTTTCCTTGGGTCTCCCTCAAAGCTGCAGCCAGGGTTGAAAAGTTCTCTCTGAGTTGCGGATGCCTATTGTAAAGTTGTTGTTTTTTTTAGCATCATCTGAGCCAACAGTGCCCCCAATGTTGTGGCAGGATACAGTCACCGCAGACGGAGCAAAACAGTCACCAGCATCAGGCCATGCCACTATTTCCCCTTGATTTATACTTGGTGCCGGTGTAGTGTGTCACAAGTATCACTTCTACAAGTTCACATTGCTTTGTGCTGCCGATGCATTGTGAGCATGTAGATCTGCTATTTTGGGTTGTGCGGCACGGGCGCAAAACCAAGTATAAGTCACCCTTTTGAGAATGCTTTTGTTCTTCTCGGGCTGTTTCCAGGGACAGAATAAATAGATCCGCTTAACCAAAGGCATTCGCCTCCCTCCCTGCTAAGAATGCACTGCCATGAGAAACATATTACCAGTGGTTACAGAGTCTTCCCCCCCTCCTTTTTTCCCTTTTCCCAATTCTCGCTCTCCGCTTTCCCTTTTTCAAAGCAACTGCTGTGACACGTGAAAGCAATGTTCCTCACAGGACGTCCCGGGCGGTATATAGAGGCTACGGTGCAGCGTCCCAGGGTGCATGTGTGTACAGAATCCCAAGCTGGGCATTAAGGAGCTGCAAGGTTGGGTCTTACCAGGGAATTCCCACATGGGTATGGATTATGGAAGCCAGAGTGTGTGACCCTATGGGTCAACTAAAGTTAATATTTCTGAATGTGCTGCTCTATCAGTCCCTCCCAGTGTTGCCAACCTACCACATTTGTTACTATATTTAGCTTTTTTCCAGACCCTCCTAGTGCCAAAATTAGTGGAGAAAAAAACTCCTGGTGGAAAATCTAGTGCTTTTTGCTGCTAAGTTGGAGCAAAATTGGTTGACAGGCAGCAGAGATAAAAAACAAACAAACTTGTTTTTCACCATTTAAAATCGTAAAATGAAACATAATGGACCCGTAAGGCTCCATTTGGTTTCATTTTACGCTCTTAAGAGTTACAGATCAATAATTGGTTAAATTATATTTAAACATCTGAATTTCTTAATTTTCAAGAATCTACACATTTAGAAAATGTAGAAGAATTGCTATTTTGACGTTTTACCAGTTATTTCTCCTAAATTGCTGCTGCTCTAGTGCATTTTGGAAGTGCCACTAGTGCATTTTGACTTTTGGCAGTTGGAAACACTGGTTCCTCCACCCACGGTGACCTCTCCTACCTGTCACTGGCAGGCATCACTGATTGTCAGCATACTGTGGTATTTGACCCCATGGTGGCTTTTGGGCAGATTCTGAAGATTGCTTATATGTCCAGGGCAGTGCGTGTCGTGACACTGCTTCAGTGCAGCTGCAGGAATGTTAACAGGAATGAGCCAAATTGAAGGGACAAGATCTGGGAGACCCATGTTGAGTTTGGAGGGCTGTTATACGAGGGTGTTAAGGGCCCATTTTATCTGTCAATTTGGGATGTCAATTGAGTACATTCCAATGGAGGGACGGATTATGATGTTATTTGGCTCAGCGGCACATCCTTAATGTGCAGTAAGTTACGCCGGATTTACTACTCCTGGCGCGTCGTGGTCACACAGCGTAAGTGTAAATCAGGATTTAGTCATAGATGCCGTGACAGATGAGTTTATCCAGATGACAGCGACACAAAGATATAGTCTATTAGGCCAGGGGTTTTCAACCGGTGGTCTGGGGAGCACCAGTGGTCCATGAGTGGGTCCCAGATGGTCCCCAGCTAAATGATGGACAGTTGGTTAACCAGATGTAACTCTTTGAGAGCGGAAAAATGAAACCAAATGGACCCGCTACACTCTCAAGAGTTAACAATTTCACCATCTGAATTAGCCCAAGTCTAAACAATCAGAGAATGTAGACGAATTGTCATTTTGTTCTGTAACTTTGCCTGTTTTGTTTCCCAAATCCAGCCTGGTATTGTGGACAAAAGCAAAATTAACCACTAGTTTTGGGGTCTGTGGGGCTAAAATGTCCTCAAATGGTGGTTTCCGTGGCTCAAATGCTGAATAAATTGGGCGCTGGTGTCAAAAAGGTTGAAAACCACTGGTCTATTAGGCTATGGTGTAAAAGCTCAAGACTAAGACTGAGCCTGGATGTGCATCTGTGTAGAAGTAGAGAAGGTGAAAAATAAAATAGCGAGTCAGGCCGTCTGGGCTGGAGGTGGTGACTTTCCCCCCTGGAGGAGCCTAGAGGAGAAATAGTTCTGTGAATCCCAGAGCTGGCTGTGACTTCTCTGACATTGGTGCTCTCTCTCTCTCTTTCTCTCTCTCTTTCTCTCTCTCTCTGACATTGGTGCTCTCTCTCTCTCTTTCTCCGTAAAGGCAGCAGCATAATCAGGAACATAAGCGTAAAGGAATTTTCCCCATTATGTAAGGTGCGAGGAGGTAGCTGAGAAAGCTGACACACTGATACAGAGATAAGGAGAGTGAAGCCGGGACAGCCAGTAGTGTAAAGTCACTAAGTGCATCGACTTAAGGGCACATTTGAAGTATTTTTACTTGAGTTTTTCCATTTTCCAATTTACTTCTAGAAATAATAGTACACCAATAACAGCCTAAGTCCATAGTTTACTTTATACTGACCCCTCCCTGAAAAGGTCTAGAGGTCTAGATATGGATCCAGTGTTTATACATTATGGATTCTTAGGTTGGACTTTGACTGTTATTGGTTTCAACTGCTCATATTTTTAATTACAAATTTGTAGATTTATATATACTGTACACATGGTATGCAGGCAGGCATAAGCTTGGCTTAAAGGATGCCCCTACCATGCATAGTCCCAGGGATTGTCCCATCTAGTCCTTAATTGAATGATATACTGTACAGTATATACAGTGTATATAGCACATCTAGCTTTTGATCACCTTTAAAAAAACATTTTATATCATTAAAAACCTGAAATGGGATATTATATTTATATAATTTATACTTTCCACTTCGTACAAGCACATTTGAATGCCAATACGTTTACTCGAGTAACATCACATCATTTACGCATCATTGATACTTTCACTTAAGTAAGAAGATTTCCAGCACTGCGGGGCAGCTAGGAGGAAGGGAGGGAGGCCATGGAGGAGAGGGACAGGTCAGGCAGAAGGAAAGAGAAGGAATGATAATGACGAGCTTGGAGCTGTCACTTCACATACAGTAATGTGGCTAATGGAACTCCAGCATGTCATTAGGGCAGCAGGGATGCTGACCTCACAGAGAACCAAAGTGCTTGGTTCATGACCAACTGTACAGAGACAGACAGTTTATTTGAATTAATACATCTGACTGAGCGCGTCGGTCCACGGTGGTTCCCCAAATCTTCCATTAAGACATCAAGACCCAGACTGTTTCCCAGACAGTGGGTCCGGGACCCATCGGTGGGTCATGGACACATTCTTATGGGCCACGACTCAAGTAAAATTCCCATTTTCTTTTCCTGCCATTTCTTCTTTTTTTTTTTTTTTTGCATAAAACAAACAATAAATTAATAAGAAACAAAACAAATAAATCTAAGAACAAGTAGGCCATCATGCAAGTAAATACTAAAGCTGGATATGAATAGCCAAATTACAAGCTTGTAAAGTGATGTAGATCTTCTGTTTTTAGTAGATTGGGACCAGGCAAACATCTACTACCGATATCTCTACCGGTCTCAGCTTGAAAGGTTTGGAAACCACTGATTTAGAGTTAGATTGTCATTGTAGGACACCAGGGTATCATCTGAATCAGGTAGGTAGGATGACAGGCAGGACTGTCCGAAGCTGATAAATGAATATTTCCCCAGATTATTGTCTCCCATTTCAGGACACAATGATTTGAGCTCCAGAGTAGAACATTGAAACTCAAAAGTTACAGATTGCAGCTTTAAGCAATTAAGGCGCTGAATGCCTGATGCATACCGGTATATCATTGGAGGGCTAGTGAGTATGTGCATGTTTATTGGCAATGTAATTCAAATGACCTTGTACTGTAACAACTGGTCATTGGAGTCATCTAAACAATGCTGGTTACTGTAGTGCGGATCCCCTTGAGAAATAACTCTCATGAGGTCAAGTAAGTTGACACAGTCGACATGACTTTAAATAGCGTGACTGACTGTCTAGATAGAATTTTGCAGCATTTGAGAGAGAGAGTGAGTGAGTGCGTGTGTGTGTGTGTGTGTGTGTGTGTGTGTGTGTGTGTGTGTGTGTGTGCGTGTGTGTGTGTGTGTGTGTGTGTGTGACCAAACATCAGCACCTCGGCTGATGACAGCCATCATGTCACGCACCGTTTCTTTGTTCCCAAACATTCAGTGGCAAGACATATCATTCATCACATACCTAACATTCACCCCTGTGGTAAAGGACAGCATACCATATGGATTATGCAAGTCAGTGGTTCTCAGACCGATGGCAGTAAAGTGACAATTTACTATGTACAAATACCAAAAAAGACTTTTTAATAATGCGAGAGAAAAAAGAGAGAGTAGAAAGAAAAATCACTATCAGTGGAACTGACAATTCCTACATTCCAGGTGCTTATCAGGGTTTTCTCTCTCTCTCGCTCTGCGTGCGTGCGTGCGTGAGTGCGTGTGTTGGCCTGGCTAAAGCCAGACCGAATCAGCTGTTGGCAAAGAAAGTTGCCTGCAGATAGGTCTTTATGATTTAACCAGGCTAGTGTGTTGGGGGTTACCCTGATGTAATCTGTGACAATTCAGAGTGCTCCACAAGGTAGTACTAGTTCTGTTCCTTCACAACCTGGTCTACATTTAGCTTTTTTTTTTTTTTTTAAATCCCTGTTTGGTATTTTGTGCGACTACCACTGGGGTTCAGATTGGAGCGGCTGAGGTTGCTGACAACTACTGACTTTGTTTTATAGACACGTATTGGTTGGATGCCACTGCAGGAAATGCCTGCCGAGGCATCACTGCAGCCAGGAACCATCAGCCTGGAAGATAACTAATCTGAGTTCCCAGAAGTTGTTGCCTGCTCCCGCATTACAAATAGGAAGATAACAGATTCATATTATCCCACACAAACAAAGCCATTAGTACCACACAATCAGTAACCTGCAATGCTATAACACAGAAGTTTTCAACCGGTGGTCCGGGGACCACCAGTGGTCCTTGAGAGGATTCCAGGTGGTCCCTGCAGCTAAGTTGGTTAACCAGATGTAACTCTTGAGAGTGTAAAAATGAAACCAAATGGACCCTTGCGGGTCCATTTGGTTTCATTTTTACACTCTCAAGAGTTAAAATATTCATCATGTGAATTATCCCAAGTGTACACAACTAGAGGATGTAGAAGATTAATGGTCATTTTGAACTGTATGTTTTGACTGTTTTGTTTTCCAAATCCAGCCTGGAATTGTGGACAAAAGCAAAAGAAATCTTTAGTGTTGGGGTCTGTGTGGGGCTAAAATGTCCTCAAATGGTGGTCCGTGGCTCAAATGCTGAATAAATGGTGGGCCCTGGTATCAAAAAGGTTGAAAACCACTACTGTAACACATTACTCTTCATGACTGGGCTATTAAGAGACACAGACACAGTACGTACAAATTCTTGTTCATGAATATGCATTTTTGTCAATACAAAAACAATCAAATCAAGTTGAAGCCATGCATGACATCAGCTATAGTCTCCCAGTGATGAGGGATCTATCGCAAAAAAAAAAAACACACATTTTGATGAAAATTAGCATAACTAATTAACATAAAACATATCCTATAACCAAACTGGCCTGGGCTGTGGCTTCGGCTCCTGACAGCTTTTGCTGCGTGTTGCCCACCATCTTTCTACCCATTTCCTGTTAGCCTACTCGATGGAAAGAATAAGGTGAAGGCGAAATCCACAACAAATACATTTTAAATAGGCTTAAACCACTTGTAACACTCATATCACCATGACTCAGCCATAATAACCATAAAGGTGTGAGGACCGCCCAAACCTGTAATGTTACATAACAGCAGGTTAGACAGCAGATTAGAAAAACAAACAGCTAATATAAACAGTAAAATAACAATATCAGCACTTAGGAATGAAACTTATATGATCTAATTACGGTACTAGAGATGGTAATTTAAATAGCCTACCCTTTTCCTATCTAAAAAAAAACAACTACAGTACGGTATTTGCTTTAATATGATTTAGTAAAGTGTTCCATCCTGTCATGGCTTAATGGTTTATACACCTGTGTGGCAATTTGACTTCTCCATGGAACTAAGTGATTTTTTTATTGTGAATGTGCCGTTCCTATAAGAGCTCCAGGTAGCAATAGTTTCAGCATGTTTACATGCTTTGTTTCCGTAGATCAGGGATGTCCAATCTTTTTTTCAAAGAGAGTATTAAAAAACATTAAAACATGCAATGCAAGTGCAACAGGCCAACAGCACGTACATCAAGGCCCACCCCAGTCGATCCTGGTTGGAAGAATGCCCCTCTCATCCTGATTGGACGAAAGGCTTTTTTCCCAAAGCCCAAAATTAAAGTACTTTTTTTTTTAACCCAAGGAGCTCACTGTGGACAGGGAGGAACTGACAACGCTGAGGAAGACCACATAGGTCGAAACGCGTTCGTTGCTGTACACTATGCGAGGTAAATAAAGAACATTAGAAAGGACATTTAATGAGTGCTGGCATTTTCTCTGTTTTCTACGTATATCTCTGAGCCTTGCACCTGGAAGAATATTTTTTAACATGGAGTGTTGCGGGTTGTCTGCTTCGGCAGCTCTGCTTGTTTTCTCAGGAACTTATATGGTCACCACACTCTATAGTAGGGAGGATTAACCAGAGAAAATAACAATGTTTGAATTATTATACCAATAATATCAAAGGACAGTCTTATGTCACATTAGCCAATGTAACCAAGCAAGCAAGGTGAGAAAAACCTTTCATCATAACACAATTCACCTATGAATCTGTGGGCTGTATAAAATTTGCCCTGGGGCCACACCTTGGACTCAGACCTTTTGAAAGTGAGACCAACCCATACACCAGCCACTAGTACTGACCTGTGTGATGTTTTTGCCTGCTGTGTGGCAGTATATATAGAAGCATAACAAAGTCTGCTGAAAACAGAAAACCCATTTAAAAAGGCAAAGCGTAAATAAACAAATACGGTTAATGAGAAAAGGAAGGAGGCCAGTTCTGAACATTTCTGACATTCCAAGCAGTAGCAGCAGCAGCAACAGTAGCAGGATATTCTTCAGGGGAAAAGGGCACTCCACTCAGGGCCTCCGGACAGAGCAAGACCCCGCTGGGAGCCCCCTTCTCCCGTCCCTGCTGCTGGCTACCAGTCTACGCTGGAGGGACTAGCCCAGTGCCCGCCAACAAGAGGAAGAGCACATTAAAGAAAGAATTCAGGACATTGGCGAGCACGGCCATTGTTCGACCTGGCTCGAGTAAACAAGCTGGACTCAGGAGAGTGTGTATGTGAATGACAGGGAGAGAGAGAGGACAATTTACTAGAGTGGAAAGCAAAGCTGTGTTCCTCTTCATGGGACACTGGCATTTCCTGTAAAGAGAGGCTGATGGATATTTCTGGGAGACTGGTCAGAGTGCTTTGTTTTTCTCAATATTCACTCTTCACTAAATGGCCCTACTGTATATTGTGATGAGAATCTCTGCTCCACTGCAGATTCAGGGGAAATTATCCTAAAAGCAAGCGATCAGCCTTCAAGGCATGGCCAGACTGTGTAGCAATTTTTATTGTTATTCATTCTTTTTGAAATGGCAGATTGGTTGGTTTCTAGGCAAAATCAAGGCCACCCACCTTCTTGCTCGCATTTCTCATGCGCACACACACACACACACACACAAACACGGCATGCTAATATATAAGCCTTATTTATTGAATTACATTTGCACTTGAAAAGGACTTGCTATTCTTAAAGAGTTTGGTATGATGTGGGTTTATGTATGTTTTTAATTCAGCCCTTGCAAATTAATCAATAAAGGTCTATCTATTTGGCCTCTCTGATTGCGGTGTGGTTGTCAGCTCTAATTAAGTACTTTCCCAAACAGTTCTGTCACTCAATATGACATTGTTCACTTAAGTAACCTTGTGTTTCAACTATCTTTAGGCCAGGTTTTAATGCTGGCAGGCTTAACATCTGTCGCTGTTCTTAGGGGGAAATAACAAAAAAACAAACAAGTAGGATAAAAACAAACATTTATTTGTCTTTGATACATTTCACAATTCATGCCATCAACATTACTCTTATGAATGTAAAGTCCAGAAGGACAAGTGCAAACCTGCCTAAAATTTATGAACAGAGACCAGGAATGGGTTTCATAAGTAAAAAGTAAAAGGTACAAAATCACGTTTTATCATACAACGTTCAAAGTTTTTAGCAAACAATATCTTACAGATTAATCTTAACACACAATATATACATTTCAGTACTTTTGTTTGGAAAGATTCTCACGAATAGATTTTCTTCTCCCCAACATCCATCTGAAGGAATTTGAACTCTTCACAGAGTGAAAAATTCGTCAGTTGACAGATAATGAAATCCATAGAGGCATATTGAAAATGGCAACCATGTAAGGAGAAAGGTTGTGCAACTCGTGCAATAGCAATTATTGACACAATAAGACATTTTAAATTACTAAAAAAAGGGGGGGGAAATGAAACGACAAACATGGTCAATAAAGTGGCACTTAATGAAAGAGAGTATGGCTATGGCAACTGAAGGTGAAGAATTGTGTACAAATTTCACATTTCACCATTACATGGAGTGTAATGATGAACTGAAAGTGCTCAAGATTGTCCTACAAAATAATAATTATAGGAAATATGTTTTATAATTGGGCAGGGATGGGGCTTTGTAAAGGAGCTGAAATTACAAAAACAAAACAAAAAAACAAAAATAAATAAATAAACAGATGGTGGAATATTTATGCCATGAAGTATAGGATCATCATCTTCATCGTCATTATCAAACCTTAACTTCCTTCCTTCATCAACAAAGCGCATCATGAAAGGCATGTCTGGGGTCAGTCTTGGGGTTGAGCGTGCATGAAGTTATTTCCCCAGGAAGAAAACAGCCAGCCTCCTTTGTACTTCTACCTATGAAGTTGTCTTCCTGTAGGCACCAGGAGCCAGTGCTTGTCCTTTGGGCAGGTTGGTCCAGCCAGGCAGCCCACAGAAGATTTCAGTTCTTGGTGCCTGAATGCAACCTCTGCTCTTGAGGACCAACAAACGTTCCTGCTCCCAAGAGAGAGCTCCCTCCTGCCGTCTGCCCACATAATTACACACCACCACCATCATCATCATCAGGAGCAGCATGCGTCATTCACACAGACACATACACACCCGCACGTGTCAATAGAGACACAGATCAGCTTGCAGACCTCTTGTCTGTTACAGCATTAGCAGCAGCAGCAGCAAACAGCGCGTGTACAGCACCCCACACAGATATAGTTATAGCATGGCCGTGAAATCTGAATGCGTCAGCCCCCAATGGGCCTCAGCGGCCACGATCGTGGGTTAAAGTCAAGTCCGTTTTAAAAGACACTCTCGGAGAGAGGCTGAGAGTCAGTCACGTGGCTCAGCAGATGAGCCCATGCTGGATGTCAGTCCGGGTAGGGAACTGGGTTTCGCTGAAGGAGAAGGTGTTGCGCCCCGTCTTCAGCTCGCCCTGGGCCGGGAACGTGAGGTACGAGCCGATGATGTCCAGCTCAGGGGACGACGCGGGACTCTCCGGCTCCGACTCCGACTGGCTGGTCTCGGGCTCATCCATGGAGGAGGCGGCGGAGGTGTGGATGTGGGTGTGGGAGGGGGTGTCTGAGCTCAGCCACGGGTGGTTGAGGCATTCTTCTGCTGTGGCTCTTTTCCTGTACACATAAACAAGATAGCACAGTGGTTGAGTGGAAGTTCACAAATAGTTTGCAAAAACCGGTTGCACTGCCGGTTACCTTTCAAGTCTCACGTGCCAATGTTCCTTTATGGCATTTCTGTTTGGCAGAAATGGAAATGCAAAACTGGAGATCCCCTCCTTTGTACAATTAGCCACCCACTCAGGAATTACAGTCGGTACCTTTCAAGTCATCCTTCTCTTGTTGTTGATGTTATCCAATATTGCTTTACAACATTTCCGTTTGGCAAAAATAGAAAAATTCAAATGTTCTAAAAATGTTCTACATTTCCTCCTTTGTAGAATTAGCCACCCACTCAGGAATTTTCCATTTTTACATTCCCACCCCCACCCCCTTTTCAACCCCCAACCCCACCGCTAATTTGCTGCAATTAAACTACACTAACTGGAGATTATGGCATTGAATCAGAGAGAGACGCGGCCACTACTTTTGACTGACACATTGTGGCGACAAATTAAGGGCTCCTGTGCCGGAGCACTTTATCAAATAGTGACAGTCGTGACGTAAAAAGGGTCTGGGAGAACTGTCGATAGACAGGCCCAGCGCTTTCCCCAGAGAGTGGAAACGCTCACCAGGCAGGAAGAATGCATTGTGGTCACCAGTTTTTAAAGACATTTTGCCAGAAAAGAGCGATAGACGTGAAAAGATGTGTCTACCATGTTTATTATGACTGGATTTTACAAAAAAGGAAGCTTGCCTCATATAAATGACGTCAAACAATTTACCACACACACACACTTACACATATCAGGATGTGTTACAACCTTGAGTCACATCCTGGACACGTAAACGCAGCAATTCAGGAAGCTGTGCTAGAACCTCACCTGGGGTCCTTGATGAGCAGAGATCTGATGAAGTCGACAGCCATGGAAGAGACGCCCTCAAAGGTGTCCTGCGAGTAGTCGATGTTGACCTGGGAGATGTTGAGGAATGTCTCCTGCTTGTCCTCCCCCAGGAAAGGAGACTCACCGGTCAGCATGACGTAGGTCAGGACCCCGATACTCCTAAGCGATAAACAGGGCGAGACGGAGAGAAGGGATACTGGGTCAGGGCCAAAAACAACGTCTCTACTCTGAAGGCTGCTGAAGGCAGAGGGTAATTCACAAGGTTGCATTCCACTTTCGCATTCTTAGCTAATGATTAACCATACCGGTGGTGAAAGAGAAGCCACATGCAGAAAATAATTATATATCAGAGTAATACGACAGTAATGGGGCAGTGGGGTAGAGAATGCCATTCACACGGGGGATAATTAAGATTTACTTTGACATGAAAACATGAAGACAGGAAATGTATGCAATTAACAGTGCATGTTACTAGCAGGTCTTTTACTTTTTGTAAGACATTACAAAAGGCATGCCAAAATTAAGCCACAAATGACAACCTTCTAACCCTGAACAAAAACAATTGTGCTCACACACACACACACACACACACACACACACAGTGCACAAGCACACACAGGATTTCAAAGCGTCAACTGAAGTCACATACAGTCTAATAGAGACTGACAGAGCACACACAAAACAGTGAAGTAATCCTGTTAACTTGTACAACTCACCACATGTCTGTTGAAGTGCTGATGGGTTCATAGTTCAGAATCTCAGGGGCTGTGAACAGGAACACATGCTCCAATTAGTCATGGTAAAACACCATAGCAGACACTGTATGAATATAAAAAAGGTTATCGTGTGTCTCAGTAGAATGCTCCATGCTTGACTCACCCACATACTCTGGGGTACCCAGGATCTCCCTGACTTCTGTGACGCTGTCCATGCATCTGGACAGGCCAAAGTCCACGATGCGGATGTCCCCCAGGGGTCTGGCACTGGTCAGCAGGATGTTCTGGGGCTGGAGATGACAGAGACAAAAAGACGATTAGACAGAGCTCACCACAATCTCCAGTAACGACTCAGATTAGACAGAGCCATCCACCCCCAGCTGAGATCTCCATTAATTCCAGACGATCAAAATCAGAACAAAATCTAGCAGTTTTTTTCTAAGCCAAGATCATCCACTAATATGTACATCCCAAGTAAGTAGATGACTCTTACATGAAAATGTGTAAACTACATCTATGAGTGGCCGGAAAGTACATGGTTTGATTCACACAATTAAGAGTTGCGCACCTTCTTCATCACATGTAGACGGTACCATTGCAAAATTGACCACATTGAAAAATATGTTGTTACCCTACTAAATGTTACTGCTGAATTTGCCAAAAATCCCATTCAGATACAACAGAGGAGACCTAATCTATTAGCACAAAGAAACCAGAGACAGTGGTGATTTGACAAAGAAAAATATACGCTGGGGATGACGTATAATGTGGATAATGTTCCAAAATATTTAACCCAGTCAGGGCTGTTACATTCTGAACTTTGTTGACATTACAGGGTGAAGATATATTTGTAAAGTAAGATAGTCTGTGTAGACAAACAGAATCCCTCATGGCCCTGTAGTGAATTGTACATACTTTTAGATCGAGATGGACCACGTTGGAGCGATGTAGGCAGGCCACACCAGTTAGGATCTGTCGGACCAGCCTGATCACATCCGTCTCTGTGAAGGCCTCGTCGCTCTCAGCAACACACTGGTTGAAGATCTCTCCACCCGCAGCACTGTGAACAGGGCAGAGGAAGGAAAAGGGCCGAAAAACAAAAAATGAGGACAAGTCGTCTCGAAAAAGAACTTTGTGGACAAACTCCACCTCAATGGCGTTTAACTTGGCTCACTTTCACTTCAGCTTATCCAATTTTTACTTCTCATAATAAAAATTGTACCCATGAATAGCGAGAGTACGCCCTTCCCTTCGATACGCATTCATCGCACAATCTGGATGACAATGGCAAATTCTAACATATTCCCTTAAGCAGAACAATCTAGCCCTCTATGTCAACCTCTCGTTAGAAAAAACAAAATTACATAATTTAGTACACTGCCTGCCGACGGCCCCAAACCACCCCATTAGTGTACTTTGGCTGGGAGAAACAAGGTCCATTCAAAGCCACACACACACAGCATGTCATTTCTACATAAATCAGGAGAGCCATTAGGTACCACACCTCTCAACATCAGTGGCTCCCTGACCCCGGGTTTATGAGGGGGTCATACCAGCTTGCACAAGCTCTGATAACAACCCTGATCAGATAACAGAACAGGACAAAAGAAAAGAAAACTAGCAAACACTGGCAAATGTACTGTATCCCCCCTCAAAAAACACATAGCCACTGTCCTGGAGTAGACCCCAAACTCCAGTGGATGAAGAAGGAAGTATTATAATAATTAGCTGGATGTATAAATGCCAGTTTGGAACTCTTCCAAACGGATCTTGGATTACCAACACCCGAGCATAGCCCCAGGTTAGTGTTTAGGGATTATCCTGGTCTTTTGGAAACACTTCTTAGTAGAGCTAATTATAAAAATCAAGTTGACTTCTTATTGTTGTGAAAATCGATGTGCTTGTGTAACAATGTCCAATGACCTGGAGACATGGTGGATTTGCGTCGGATGCTCCGCGATCACATCAGTACCTAAAGCTGACAGGTTAGCCCCCAAAAAGCAAAACCATGTGTGAGGGATTTAGACGGCGCACACATACTTTTCTCTATCTTCAGAGGGAAATTCTGTGACCCAGCCCCTGGGCACATAATATCGTTACATAACTATCACTACACAATCCCTTGTTATAGCCTCGCACCCCTGCCTGCACTCTTTACTGTCCTCAGCTGTGAAAATAACAGCCATACCACCCACCCCACTTGCTGAGGCGTTTAGGAGCACAGGAGGGCTCCAACAAATATTCATTGCACCGGCGCAAAATGTACATACAGCGAAAACAAGGAGGGCTTGGTGCTGTGATTTGGGAACAGGAAATGAGACCCACGTGGATGTGCTTTGAAGCATATCTTTTATATGAATGTTGCAAACCCAGCATCGGGGAGGGGAGCAGCACACACTATTCTGTTATGCTGCTCATTGCAGTTATTGAGCAATTCCAGGTGTAGGAGTTGTTATATTAATCACTAAATATGCCCGCCAAAGCTAAATCTTACCAGGGTGTTTTCATCTATGATAACTTGTCCTGAATAGGGATGCCAGGTTGTAACTTGTTAAGTGAACTGCAGCAGAAGAGGCTAAATGCATAGCTTGAAGAACTTATACGTGTGTGGCAGAAGAAGATATCCCAGCCAAACACTTGATACGTCTCAGGTGTCTAAACATCGTCCCTCTTCTCCCTCAAGAGTTTCTCACTACTTCAATGTTTAAGTGGGCATTCTCGTCCGAATGAGTCTCACTCTAACTAATCACATTACGGCCAAGTCAAGAGCTGAGAGGAGGACCAGAGAAGCCATCAGCTCTGATTAAGAGAAGCCTAGCAGTTTATAGTACTAAATTTACCCTCTTAATTATGTGAGTGAGAGTTTAAAGATGTCTTCTCGGGGACAATTCGCGACAATTTGGGTGGTCACAGCTGGCCGATAAAAACCCCGCTGTTAGCAGACCTTGATCTTTGGACATTACATTATGCAATTAGTGAGTTTAGGAGTGCTCCAACATAATGGCCTTTTGTACTTTGGTAAAAAACAAGAGATGGGATTTATTTGTTTATCTGAAATATAAATGGCAGGGAGTGAAAAATAATTCATTAAGAAATGAATCAAATAAAGAGAGACATTTTGTGAGGGGAGAATGAGAAGGAACTCAAAAAGATCAGATTATGCTCAGAGAGAAAACGAGTTAGGCCTACTGTTGGAATGACGCAATACAGTCAGAGTAGAGAGCCATGGAAAAATAGTATGGTGCCAGGTCAACCGAGGGTTTAAGTGATAGCATTTTCATAAACATAGGCTGTAGCTTTTTAGATCCATGTCAGCGATTCAGAGCTGGCCTTGGCTGGCCATGCAATCTGTGATTCTGGCTTCAGTTCCCAGGCTTCCTGCAGGGTTTGGGACGTCATCCGCTCTTTATCTGCTCATTTACTCAAGGTTATGGAGTTCAAATGCATCTTGCCTGAGTGGTCTGTTTTCACGTGTATATTATACAACTTATATCATCTGAAAAACAGGGAGTCAATTATATTTGGTACGGTTGAATAAGACAACGTCTAGACGGTAGACGTACAGTAAATAGTGGCAGCATGATCTACAGTAACTCAATATGCTACGGTCAGATGAGGGCCAGGGCTTCATCATCTTTTCATTCATTTGCATGTCGATTTTATGGTCAGATCTCAAATCAAAGGTCCTTTGGAAATTATATTGTTTATAAAATAGAGGGCGCACTGCTCCGACTCTACTTTTCATATCAATGGAAAAGCTCATTGGAGTTTGAAGGACCAGGAAGAACGTTCTACTTCCACATTTTATCAATGCACATCCGCACGCATGTGGACACAGATGTGCAATAAGCGCAATAAACCCCAGGCCAGTAAGGTGGGGTGGCCTCAACGTTTGGCCAGCCGTTCTGGGGTCCAGTTGGTTCCACATCTCTCTGATGCAGGTTCATTTTGGCATCAGAGTGGCCCTTTCCCTGACTAGTTATTATGTAGGGGGTTTTTGTGGTTCTTAGATGGAGTGCAGACACACTCGCAGAGATGATGAGAATTCACTTCTTTTTCTTTGACATTACCAGGGATGTGGTTGTGGCTGTGCTAGCGATGAGTATGTGTGTGTGAGTCATGTTTGCACACTCTATGCCCGTGTGCTGCTTCTGAGGCCCCTTGACTCCCTTTACTGCTTAACATTACAACCCACAGGAAATGGAAAATGGTCCTACTGGTCTGCAGTTATTAAAACCCACACTGAGGTCAGCTTGGTTGGTAGACGAAGCTCTCCGACAGCCAAGGGTCCAGCAGTAATTGAGGGTTTTGTGCTTTTATAAAGTGAGTGGTAAATCGAGTTGTGAATTGACTTTAGTCAAGTCATTTAATGTCATTTAATGCAATCAGAAATGATTTTCTGTTTGGATGTATGGGCTGTCAAGTGCTGAAAGTAGTTCTTTCGACAATAATGCCCTGGTATGCGAGCATGATGATGATGATGTCACGCTATTGTGGCCATGGGTTTCAAATACACGTGCAACTGCACAACACAAAGAGAGAGAACAAACACACTCTTCTTTGATTTAATTTGTTTTTGGCTTAAGTTTTCTGCCGTTACTGATAGCTTCAAGTGAAGTCAAGAAAGAGGGAGAGACATGCAGCAAAGGTCGTTTTCATGAACGGCACTCAGACACACGAGTTGTCAGGCCAGAGCCTTTTATGTGACATGCACTTGGACCACTAGGCCACCGGACGGCCCCAATTGAGCTCTTTTGTGTATAATATTACAAAAAACTATACATTTCTATAACTGCTTGATGAAATGAAGTATTCCCAATGCAACTCGTTGGGCTAGTTGACCTACTGCTCTGTTTTCTCTGTAGGCATGCAGGGGTGAACTGTGGTGCCACTTCCTTTTTCACACTTCAGTCAGAGGTCAAACACAGCCCCCCTCCTCCCCACACACGCACACACCAACCCCCATAGAGACGCCTTTGTTCTGCAGAAGCATTCCGAGTCTGCGATGGGGATGACAGGGTGAAACTGGGGGAAGAGGGGAAGCTTCCTGCCTGGCTGCCCCCTCTCTGTGTAGCAGGGGGCAGTTCATGGGCAGCTGAGCCGGCCCGGGTCAGAGAAGGACAAACGGGAGGCTTTGGGCGTAATTGCTCTGTAGCAACTAACTGTCTATAATGATGATAGAGAGGTCATTTAAGTTTTAAAGATGCTAACTGTTCTCCTAAAATCGCATTTAAAATCTCATTAGCAAAGTAGGTGGGACATGTGGGCTGGATAGTGCTGTGTGACAGATCAGACACCAGACCAGACCAGGCAAGCACTCTGAACTCCAGTGGGTCAGACTGTGGCTAGGATTCCACTGGTATCCACTAACCAAAGCACCTGTGTATTAGTGAGCCTTCCCCGACATACAAGGAGTATTATAGTCCACAGTCTCTGTAGAAGATAGTGGCAGGTAAAAAACAAGAAATGTTTTCTGTCGTCATTCATAATTAGTGAGACTGAGCCCGTCTGTGCTTATTAGGCAGATTTGAATTAATCTTGACATGATGACAGCTCCAGAGTCCTCCCTCCCCCCCCAAACTTAGTTTTGTCAAACTCATATCAAACTCATAGGCGATAAATGAAAATTTAATGAAAGAGTCTATGGTGTTTCCACTACAACAGCTGCTCAATTGCACAATAACACCTAAAACGTTTTCACTGACAAGGTGGCTGTGCAATAGTAAGCAGCATCCGGTTGCTCTACATTCGCATTTAAATGGCATTTAAAGCTTGTGACAGTCACTTAGGTTTCGTCAGTTATGAGAATCATTAGTGTTGTGGTTAAGATTCGCAATATCCGCTAACCACAGGGGAGACAGAATTTCCTTTTAAGGTAAAAGTGCTCATGCGCGTGAGCGTGCGTGCGTACAGTCTTTCCTTTGACACTTTTATTTGTTGCTGAGGTAACATTCAGCAGCCTGTGGCCTCAGCGAAACGATATTTAACTTGTCGACAGGAAGTCTCAGTGCTGAGGAGAAGCTATATTCTATCTAGTTTGACACTTCTCAAAACAAAAACCCTGCACTAGCGTTCCCGTCACTCAGCATCCTCCTGCTGCCTACATAAGAATAAGATCAGACCTGTGGTTCTGAACCATGCATAACATCACAAAAGTCCCTACTAGGCAGAAATCTCTGACTTTGGGGAGTTTCTGAGTAAGGCAGTGGGGTTTCAATCAGTGCTTGTGCACGTACACCCCAAGAAAACCTGCTGCAGCGATGGAAAGTTTCCACTGTGTGACACTTAAATGGTTTCTCATTTCCTCCACTTGATTATGAACCTTATCATTTCATCCCAGTTTTCCTGGCAACAATACACTGCAGCAGTAAAAGTAAAAGAACGATTTAGCATGCATTTAAATTGCCCAAATTCACCAATGTTAAAGACTAATAGTTTAGTATATCTGAACAAAAAAATGGAAACAAACGGTGATGGATTTGTTATCAGTTATGTCCTTTAACATTAAAAAACAAAATACTCAGCTCAATGTCAGTGGAATGTGGACTAAAATGAACGTTCTCCAAGTTAAATTAAAACTGAACATTGTGCGGTGTACTGTACTGTAATACTAAGTGCTGTGTACTGTATAAGTATATTTGTCGTCTTACCACTCCAGAACCAGGATGATCTCAGTGCTGGTTTCGTAGACCTCGTGCAGTGCCACCACGTAGGGATTAGCCTCGGCTGATTCCAGGACAGCGATCTCGTTCAGGATGTCCACACGGCAGTCCTCGCCCTTGCGCCGCTTTCGAAGAAACTTGGCGGCGTGTTCCTGCCCCGTTGACTTCTCCATGCACTTCTTCACCACTGCAAACTTTCCCCTGATGAAGAGGAGGAGGGGGATAGAGACAGAGATGGGTGAGGATGAGATGGAATAATCATGACCACATTGCTGGCTTTTCACATAGGTCAGAGAGGGAGACGGTTGTCTTCCAAACTTCCACATCCAAACAGTCAGTACAATAAAACAAGAGCGTTCAATTGAGACTCACTACCAATAGAATTGTACTCTATAATTCCGAACATCTAAGCCACATGGTCGTGAAAAACATGACCATGCAAGGTTCTTATGAAAGATCTTTGTGTGAGTGACATTGACCACAAGGGGAGTAGATATGGTTAAAGCCATAAAAATCAATCCAAGTGGTGAACACTGCTCTAGTATGTAAATGAACTAGTTTGTCTTATGTCGGGTCTGATTATCGTCCACTCTCTCCTCTTCCTCTGGGCTTCAAGACAGCCTGACATGCAGCAGATAAGACTGGCGGTTGGGGTTAGAGGTTTTGAACAGTGGGCAGGGCCCTGATGATGCCATTTCATAAGTCAAGTGCAAAAGACACAAGTTGCAACAGTTGGACTTAAGATGCCCCCCCCCCCATTCCCTGAAAGAGAGAGAGAGTAGTGAATAAAATAGAACAATGGATCGACTACCGTTCTATAATCTCAACATTTCATCGCATTCAGCTATTTTTTGGCTGCATGTGCACCACGTTGATGGATTCATGGGAGGTGCTGAGGGTCAGGCGAGGGTGTGGGCAGGATGTCCGATGTGTGTAGAATCGTCTCCCTCTGTCTAGCACTCCACAATCGCCAGCTGTGCCTCCCACGCTGATAATGAGGCCTTGTCCACTTCCCCATTCTTACAGCTGACAGCAGTGGGGGACAAATGGAATTCTCCCAACGCCTCCACCCAGACCCTTGGCAAGGCCCTTGCTTCTCTTTTGGGTTGGCCGGCAGACAAAAGCTCAGGGCAGGCTGACCGGTCGGCTAACAACACAGCAGCCTCCTCTAGGCCAGGAGGACCACCCACCTGACCAGTCTGCGCAGCAGTACAGGGCCAGGCAGGGGGTCACTGGCCCTGCAGCCCGAGTGGAGCCTTAAAAGGACCCCCAGCTTTATAGAAGGGAGATCGTAACCCTGCTGAGTACCATGTCCATTTGGTTTCTGTCAAGCCATAAGACGTCCATGACTGCACTGTGGATTATGTGATCGACTTCAGAAGCAGGTCCAATTAAATTTACAAGGTTTTTAAAAGTGTCTTTGGCAAACAAAGGCCACTGAATAAAAGCCATGATTTTATATTTGCACAATTCAAACTAAAATGTGAGCCGTGCTGCAGAATATGAAAAGCAGCAGCTCATAGCACTTGGTCATGATGGTGGTGATTTTCCCACAGTTCTTACTAGTACTCTCTAGGACGGCTGTTGTTGTTGTTGGTGTTGTTGTGGTCCAATTCTCAGCTACCATTCTGTGGCCAAAGTCCGGTTCTGTTGGCTGGCACCTCAGATCGGACTCCATGAGGCTTGCTCCATCTCTCGCTGCATTCTCACACTCTCCAAAAGAGAACGGCGAAAGGACCCGTTGCACAAAATGAAAAGGCAAAAATTCTCTGTCAAGAGGGCTTTCTTCTTCTTCAATTTCTGCCATTTGCCAAGTTCAGAGGCACTCAGCTGAGGGACGGGAGCTACATACGGACTGAAAAGAGCCTGCCGCTGCAAGGAGCAGCAGGAGGCTGCAGGGAGCGAGGGACAACAGGAGGCCTTTCAAAGGCTAACAACAGGTCAAAGGTTACCAAACACAGCCTCCTTGAGGGGAGGGATGCAGCATTCACACCTTACAACAGGCAGAAGCATCAACAGTTTCTCCTGTGCATAATATGCACATGTCATAAAATCGAAAGTGCTTTAATTCAATGTTTGGGGCATGTGGGAATATATGCCATTTTAAGTTTGCCGTTTAAAGAACAGACGGTTCTCCTTTAGCTCTACTACACTCAGACCAAACTCAGACTACCACTAATAAGTGCTTTCTCAAACATCCTGTGTCGAGTCCACATAAGACACTTATGAAGATCATACACCTAATTTGCATGTCAGTCTCGGTTACAGCGCGTCTGCAATGGGTGTCTCATCAGATGTTAAAGACAGAACCCCACCAAAGTGGAACTGCAGTGGGAGAAATTGAGAAATTGGTTTCCCTGTCTAGTGACAGTGTGTTCTCTCTTCCTCAAACACAGAGTGACTTGCGCATATTTCTCTCACGCGCACACTCTACATTTTTTAAACACACACATGCACACGTTCGCGCGTGCACGCGCACACACAAACACACACACACAAACACACGCGTGCCCCATGTACCATGGCACATAGCTCCTACTAAAACTGAGGATGCTGCTGGGTTAAAGACAGTACTGTGAAGAAGATGGATGGAGGGAAGCCATGGGGTGGGTGGTGGGTTGTGTTTGCTACACACTATAAGTACATTTACCCAACTAACTGTACTTATATTGAGGCATTTTCACTTTACAAATTAGTTGCAACACATAAGATTGAAGATCTGCTATTTTCAAAAGATAACTTGGGACCTAACGAGTGGCCTACTTAGTTTCTACCTGTGGTACTTTGCATACATTTTCATAAACACTTTTACTTGAGGATATGAGAGTTTATACATTGCAGTATCGATACTTTAACTTAAACTGATTCTTCTTCTACATTGACTACAATACAGCATACTCTGTCTGCAGTTTGCACACTCAGGTCTCTGCCAACTCCTCATACTCTGGCTGCTGTCCCAGGATGTCCCATGGTGTCTGACAAGGAAATCTCAATCTGGCTGCTACTGCTACCAAGTACTGGCACACAACACACACACACTCTTTATTTAGACTCTCTTCCACACTTTGGGGAAAATACAGGAACACAGGCAAACTTCCTGCAAAAACTGAAGTTAAATGGATGGACGCAGGTTGCAGGATATTCCCACAATACCAGTTGTTGACAAGAAGTATGCGGTGATGACGCATTTATCATCAACATCACTGAACATTTTTCGCCTGGACTCATGTCCAGGCAAAAACCTGGGCCTGCTTTGGGAACCCCCACCAATTCAGCAGAATCAGCAACCTGCCTTGGAATGTTGAAAGTCAGAAGAATGTGGATTCAAATACAATAGGCCTACATGTATGTATTTGAATGTATTACATGTAAAGCATTAGGTAGGATGTCTGGGGGGAAAGGGGGGGGGGCGCTTATGTTAATTGCCATTGCCTCCCATGCTATGGGGCAGGAGGAGACATGACTGGCAGGTTTACCTGTCTGGAACGCTCTGTTTACAATACACTGACTGGAGGTGTCTGGTGACCAGCCCCTGGCGACAATCACTAAGATTACGCGATACTGCATTAAGTACCAAATTTGCATTTACCCGCAAGACGAACGTATTCAGAATATTCGTCATATTCCATTCATTCTGCATTCATTCTTAAAAAGAAAATAGGTAGGCTACTGCAGCCTATATTGCGCGCGGGACCAGTCCATAAACCAACGAGTGACATAATTAAGAGTCAGACAGGATTCAAGAAAAGTGGTGGCTAACGTTTTCATATCAAGGACCCCCAGTTTGACATGGATTATAGCCTACGGACCCCGTCATTTAATCTATCTCTGGGACTTCCAATTTAAATAGTAAAAATCAATGTTCATTTAACTCTGTAAGTGTAGGCCTACAAACTATTGTTTAGCTGCCCCCCCTGGAACTCCCTCAGGGACCCCTGGGTTGGCTGGGGGTCCTCGAACCTCACATTAGGAACCACTGCTCCACTTCCATCGTCTCATATTAACCTGCAGCACTGATCGCAGCCCACAACACGTCCGCGGAGCACTTTTTGGACACGAAGATGCGAAATGCTCAAATAAAACACGTTTCCTATGTGCACAACAACATGCGGAAAGAAGAAACCCTATAATAATTTCACTTGATGAGGACTTTACAAACGTGTCAAACAACAACTGTGTCAACTGTCAGTCAAACGGCGCAATTAACAATACCTCTGCCGTTTATTTTATTCGCTGGACAAAGTCCATCATCATTGTTAAATATTAACCATCCATGTTGATTTAGTAATACGCAGCTAAACTCACCTGCCCAACTCTCTGCCAACCAGCTCATAATTCGCAGTGAAAGGCACGTCAGTCCTTATTCGCGTGCGGATTTTGGTCACCATGCCGTTCTTATTCGTCATTGTTGAATCGGGCATTATTGTTGTCTGCCTGGTTGATGAAGCAAAAAACTTTGAGTGCGTATTTCTTTACGCACACAAAAAAAATGTATGTATGTCGAGTTCAGGATCCGCCAAGTATTTACTTGCGTGAAATTAAAAAAAACGCAGCCCTGCTTGCTGCCCTGCAACAGCTGTCTGTATTCAGTCACGAAAACGATATAATCCAAGTAAAGAGGTGATCGTTCATTCCAAAACAATGGGACTTGTCGCCTGTAGCGTTGCACACGCAGCTGAGAGAGACAGTGCGTTGAGTTTGGTTTGTGTTGGTTTGAATGGTACTATGCATTCCTAACGATAAACCGCTTCAGGGCCAGCCCTCTTCAGTGTGACGCTCAGCCCTGGAAGCCAATGGGCTGAGCTGCCTGACAGGCTAGAACAGTGGTATCCAAAGTGGGGTCCGGGGACCCCTAGGGGTGGCCCAGAGGCCGAGACAGAACCATCAGGATGAGACATCACCCCAGCGGCAGGAGCCATGCAGTCTATCAGGCTATTATGTTTCACACGCCTGCTGGTGCGTATTTTGTAGCATTAACCTACTTTTAAAAAAATAATATAATAAAATAATTGTTATACAATTACTGATAACTTCACTAGAAACTACCCCCTCTCTCTTATTTCATTATCATTTGGTTCACATCTGTATCCTTTCAGGAAAATTTTGAAAATGGGTGGAATTCCCCTTAAATTTCTTTCTTTCTAAAACTCACACACACATAGACAGGCTACATATTTTGTACAACTAAATAACTATACTTGTAATAACATTCCATGGTCTTTACAGTTCTAATGCCTACCATGACCCCCTAACTACTAATGCTTACCCCTAATTATTGCTCTTGGCTAATGTAGCTCCATAGCCTAGCTACTTCTAATATATATATTCAAATAACCACAGCTCCCAAAAATAATATTCTCATTTGACAATGGAGGACTGAAGTGTGCACACATGGCCACTTGCTACAACCAAACAAAGCACATTCTAGTTTGTTGTTGTTGAGCATGGTTTGGGCATGGCTGTGCTAGGCTAGGCTTGTCTCTCTCTCCTACATACATGCCCATGGGGGCTGAGAGCTGAACAGTAGAGAATGTGTACTGCAAGTACACAGGGACATTTTTAATTATTGTTCTTCAGTGCGTGTTTACATCTTTAGCCCCTCATATACTGCCTATGGCAGTCTTTCTTAAAGATGCCTTTTGGGATGAACCGTAGTGATTTACAGGCCTAATTCTGTAGGTTAGTAGTGCAATGGTGTCGCCTGACCAAAGGAGGAACGCTTCTACAGTAGTAATTTATACCAGTGGAATAGGTATGCACAGACAGGTGCAGTAGGCTACAATTGTAGCTCTCCATTTGATATTCTAGGTCACAACACATAACACGATTGCCACAAATTTGGAAATGTGTCAATGTGTCACCAAAACATTTTGGCCTGCGTCACCAAAACATTTTGGCCTGTGACCCAAAAGATACATTTGACATATCCCAGGGCCCAAATGAGTGAAAATACATGCTCAAAACATGTTGATTCATGCAGCGTTGTGAGATTGTATATCATAAACATTGTTTAAATGTATTTAATTTTTAATTTATTTTCTTCAATTATGATATGACACTATTTTTATTTTATTTATTTAAGTGTTGATTTAGAATTTCAAAAACACAACATACAAAATACAAAAGAATGTGCCCACGGCCCACTGTTTTGGTCCTGACCGCCTGTTTGAGAAACAGCTGACCTACTGTATACCATTGTGATTCGTGGTCGACGTCTCCTTGTTGTTAAGGTCTGAGGCTCAAGAGTCCAAGCTTGGAGCTGGAGGGCCCAAAACACAACTCTCTGTGGTCAATCCAAACAATGGGGAATTGGTCACTCCAGAGGTCATGACCTCTGGAGTGACCACACATGCCACTGGGAAGAGACGGCATAATTAGGCTATTGGGCAGTTTGATGTCCTGAGATATCCAACCAGGTGTGCAACTGATAATACTTAATTCAATCCATCTTCATGTTGGGAATGTATAGGCAAAAGGTTTAAAAATAATTATAGAAATGTAAAAGTACTGACAGTAGGCTATTTAGAACATAGCAGTAAGACGCCCTGAGGGCAAGAACGACCTTGCTTGCACACATCCGCAGACTGCTGGGTGAGCATTGGCGCTTTAGCATGGGGGAGGGCAGATCAACTTATGGAATTAATTCTGTACTGGCCATTTATGGAGTGTGTCTTGACAGGTACAGGGTTTGTTGAGGTCAGATCAACATAAGGAATGTCAGAAAAGGTCAGATCTATCTATGGAGATCTAAGGGTAGCATTGTCTTGCGTGTACAGAGTTTGATGTGGTCAGAACAGGTCAGCTCCTAATGGTGATCTACTGTAAGAGGGGCAGTGTCTTGGGTGTACAAGGTTTGATCAGGATCCAGGTACGGCCGGGCCTTCATTTTCGAGTTTGTTGAGAATTCTAGCTTTTCGCCGGCTGCTAGGTACTCCTGCACTAATAACTTTGGGCATGGGCCTGTCTAGAGTTTGATTGGACAGGTATCAGTCAAAAAGGAAGTCATGGAAGAGGAAGACGGATGGGGAAGGATCAACATATAGAATGTTAGAACAGCTCAGTTCCATATGGAGATTCAAAGGTATAGGGCTTTGAGGTCAGATGTAGAGTTGGAGGCAGGCTCCATGTACAGTATGCACAACTAGGTGATGATCCAGTCTTCTCTGTGTATGGCTATCCAGGGTTTGATGAGGTCACTGTTGTGATCTTCATGTATGAAGATGGCCATATATTATGGAGTGTCGCACAAATGTATTTTGTAGCATACATTCTTTGTACCAATAGAGTGGGGAGAAGGGTATTTGTGTTGGAAGGAAGGATTGGAATGAGGTGGTTTGGAGGTGATTCTTATCTACAGTATTTCTTCTGGCTGGCTCTGCATGCATGCAAAGATTAATGTAAAGATTGCTACTGATTGGACACTCGCCCAGCTCTGCAGTTATGGAGTGCTGCACGGCATGGCATTTATGATTTGCCTAAGGTTATATCAAATCAAAGCTGATCTGTGTTGCCACAAACAGAAGCTGATGAAAAAGGGATCTGTTGAGGGTGGACATTCCTGGATGCGCCTCAGGAGTCATTAGGGTCTGTGCTAGCGAGGAGCTACGTTACATAACCTGTTATGCCTCCTTAAATTGTTACCTTAATTCCAGGCCCATTCCAGAGCCTTGACCCCTCTCTCGTTCTCTGCCAGTCAGTCTTTCCATTTTAAAAGCTGGTTGGGGTCGGAGGTCACACAAGCGACGTTAGTGAGGGAGCTCTGCTCGGCCCTCGAGAGCTAATGAAAACACATACCGGTGAATTAGCTTGCCAGCCTGTGCTTCAGGCAGCTAACGTAAATATGAGAGGTTCAGCCATGACCCAGGGACATGAACACTTTTAACAAGGGCTGGAACAAATCGCTTGTCTTGTTTTTTAGATTGATCAATGCTGATAGATAATGTCCAATACATGGAGCTACAGGCATAATAGTATAATTACAGTATAGTAGTAGGGCATTGGTTTTGTCAATCGTTTTGATACTGGGGCCCACTATTTATTCAGCATTTGAGCCACGGACCACCATTTGAGGACATTTTAACCCCACAGACCCCAAAACTAAATGTCTTGTACTTTTGTCCACAATTCCAGGATGGATTTCGGAAAGAAAACAGTCAAACATACATTAAATCAAAAGACCATTCTTCTACAGCCTCTAGTCCTGTAGACTTCTTAATTAAGTGGTGGTAATTCAAACGATGAATATCTTCAGATTCTTCACTCTTGAAAGTGTGAACCAAACCATTTTTCATTTCATTTTCTCAAAGAGTTAGATCTGGCTAACCAACTTTTCATCTGGTTAATCAACTTGGCTGGGGACCACCTGGAACCCTCTCAAGGACCACTGGTTGAAAACTAGTGAAGTAGGGCATTTGAATAATATATTCTATATTTTTGCGGTAAAGGTTATTATGCTCTGGGAATTGAACCTTCAACTCACTGTCAGGCTAAATTAGAGCCCATATGTGGTACTATGCACCTTTGCCATCTGCATTAAAAGGCGCTTTTAAGGCTGTTGGTGGTATAAGAGGAAAGACTAGTCACTCTCACCAGGGGAAAGTAGGCAACCGTGTCCTACAATTTTATTTATAGCACAACATTAAGGGTGGCATCTATTATTTGTATGGTGTGACTTAATTACATACTTTAAAATGGTGACACTTGCTGTCTACATTCAACATCTCCAGGCAGAGGGCTCAGCGACTGAACTCTCCTTTTGGTGGTGACCAACATCTCACCCTCGCGGATGGAGCTGACATACCGTCCCAAGAGCTGCTGCGGTGCCTGCTGAGGAGGTTCGTTGATTGTGTGTGTGGGTGTGCGTGTGTGTTTGGTGGAGGGGGGGGTTACTGTCCTGTCGTAAGACCAGGGGGAATGTACACTGTTAACCTCCCTTATGACTCCCCTAAGTAAATGAGTTTGTGAGACAGAAAGTCTTTTGTCTGCTTACTCAAGGATGTCCTTTCTCTTCTTCTCATTTATGTGACCCAGGGGCTAGACTAGCCAGGGGCTTGTAAAGTGAGAGAGAGAGAGAAAAGTTGTCTCTTGTTATGTAAGGGTTATTTTTTTCTGTTGAAGACCCTGTGACACTGTTGAGTTGGAAGCGTTGGATGTTATTCCTTCAGGACGTTCCGTGTAAGTTCTTGTTAGGTTAGATTAGATAGACGTGTGCTGACTTCTCCTTTCAGATTGAGCGGACAAAACAGGCTGTTTTGTTTGTTACAAACATGAGGAATGCTATTGCCACTAGCAGCGCTTCCGTTCGGAGCGCATGTATTGTCTGTGCTGTATGTGTGTCATGTGCCAAGGTTTTTATCGAAAGTACAATTCATACCTTATCTTTGCTTGATGGGATCTGATTCCTGACTGAAGTCATGGTTGACTTCATATCTAAGGAAATATTTTTACTAAGGTTATTTCCCCTAATTGGCTATGAAACTGAAAGGCTGATAAAACGGTTCAAAGTATAGCATTTCATAACAACCAAATGTGACTGAGCTGGTATTGTGAGAGTGCTAGAGAGACGTCCAACTCTCTTAGGAAATTTGCCTTGTTAGTGAGGGGTAAAAGATTTCAACTGCAAAATTGCAGAATGTTGAACCCTCACAGAGCATGATTGCTAGTTGTCTAGCTGCTCTGTTTATGGTTCTTAGTTATAAACCATTGTTTACAGCAAAATGGGATTCGCTGTAATGAATGGGTTCAGCACAGGCGGGCAACCTGGTAATCTCACTCCAGTCTAGGCCTCTGCGAGTGCTGCCTCTCCTCCTTTGGCTGACTACGCTGCGCCTTAAAACGTATCTCATCTGCCATGCATTGTGCAATTAGTCATTTACAACCAACTGACGTTTAGCTTGTAAAGCCACTGCAAATCAATGTCAACAGATCATGGCCTGAAGTTTGTTGGATTGCGTGCGTGTCACCATTTAGAGTGTTAATGCAGTGGGCCGTCTCAGAGATGATGTCATGCTTTCGTTTGCTATCATTTAGGCCAATGATGTAATGACGGTGAAGCCAGGTCACATGCTGGTGCGATGCGTGATCTGTCCGCTGTGACCACAGTGCTAAAGTGTCTGGAGGGAACAGGCAAAGGTCTCACAACTCATAAAACTCAACAACCCAATGGCTTCGGTTGATTTAGATACGCACCGCGCCACCCAAGTCTTAACCCCTCCCTCCCCCCACTACTGGTACTTCTGCCACATCCATTGAGGATAAACAAAAGAGACAAAAAGTCGCTTCTATTGGCTTGATGGTGGAGCCTTGTGTTGTGCTGATGATGATTGGACGACCCGCACAATGGTGCTGGCAGTCATTCACCTCCACACTGTGGGATGACGTGCGGGACCGACGCTTAGTGGCATATGAAAAAAGAAAACGGTTCCCTAATCTCTCTGGCAACAGAGTAAGAACACTAACGGAGGGATAAAAATAAGGGATCACAATAAACAAGTGATGTCATTGCCTTGTAGGTAATTTAAGGATAACAAACGATTAGGCATTGGAAAGCAGTGTGTGTCCGTGATGCAACGTTTCCACTTGCCTTCGGATAATCAGTGACCGTACTTTATTTGACAGCTGAATATTAGTTGACAGGAGGGTGACTTGAGATTACAAGTAGATGTGAAAGCTGCTGAACCCCTGACATGCCTCCCATAATGTGATTGATTAGCTAAATCCATTGTAAATCTCTTGAACTACCATGTGAGGAGCTTGACTACAAGCTGCACGGTCATCAAATGATTTTTTCAGATTGATATCAGAACAATGAAAAAGTCAAGTTGAAGCATCCGCAACCAAGATGTGTAGAATTCTTTTTCTAAACGCACTACCTACACAGTTAAATGGTTAACCACATCCTGTTGATGAACTACTTGTTGTTGTTTGCTAGTATGCCTATTGTTAGTGAATGTTAATAAATCCAATTGACCTGAATTTAGGAAATTATTTTCTATAATTTTAACTTTCTGCTCTGTGAAACTCTAGGTACCTTAGTGTAGCCTACTCATTAAAAGAATAAATGACTCAGCCCAATGTCATTTCCTTATTTCGCCTATATCCAGGGCAGGCAAATGCATGTCTCCTATGCCACTTTCTCTTTCTGTGTTTAATTCCAATTAACTTTTCCATGGTGCAGTGACACGGCAATGCCTCACGCTATCAAGGCAGGCTTCTGTTCCCAAAAGTATCAGTGGGAACCCCACACCCAGCTTGTGTAAACGGAGCCAGTGTGCACGTTTATTTTACAGCACTAGACCCAAATAGGCCCTCATTTGTAAAGCTTCTCCCCCAGGGGCTTAAATACACCTATGACATATACACCTCTCCTTTTGAATCTTTGTTGAAAAACAGCCAAAAGCAACAGACCCTGTTTGCCAACCCACTAAGTACTGTAACCATAAAATAGAAACGCAGTCATTTATTCAAACTAGTATTTTCAAATAAAATGCCAATCTTCGCTGTCAGGCGGAAACCTTGTATCTGATCTCAGGTTAATCAGAAAACATTCTACAATTCAGCCCCCAAAGTTCAGTTCCCAAACTTTTCAGGCCGAGACCTGAGATGTTTGTCCGGGACCCAACAGCTGATCTGCAAATGCACAACACGTTGCTAGTTTCGGTACTTCTTTTTTCATAGAATTTCTTAGATTTGTTTGATTTTGTTTGTTTTAAAATTCATTAAATTCACAAAACAGATAAGAAAGTGGGATTTTTTATTTGCGTCATGATCCATACAAATTGGTGTGTGACCCACAAAATGGGACACTGTTTTCGAAACAGTGTTCTACATAGACAGACACAGATTTTATATTCTTTACTGGTGACAGGAAGAGGGTTTTTCTATCCAGTCTCCAGCTGCGTGGGTTGATGCAAAGCAGACATACAGAATCAGCACCGGAAGAGGGGGAGAGAAAAAGAATGAGAAAGAGAGGAGATGAAAGGAGTTCTCAGGTAAAGAGATGCTCAGCCACATCCTGCCATGCTCTCTCTCTGTCAGCGTGTGACCTCCCAGACAGGAGGAAGTCACATACAACTATAATTCTGCACACATGCCTGTGAGAGGTGAAGTGTGCTCCGTGTCATCGGCTGAAGTCTCTAATTAATGGGTACAATGAGGAAGCGATAAACATTTGATAAGCACTTCATGCAGAACACAATTTGAACATGTCTAACACAAGTTACAACTGCATATGCACATTCAGTCAATTCCAAAAAGGACTGCTCTACTAGGGTTCAATTCACTTGAATATGATCAGCTCAGATTTGATTCTGACAGCTCAGATGTTGTGTAATCAACATCACATCTGCAGGGCAGGGGCTCTGCTCAGAAAACAATGAAGCTCCTGGTTAGTCACTTAGGTTTAGTGGTTTACTTGTCCAGATGGGCGGGGATTATCTACGATTCGGTCCTTAACGGTTCGTAACTTTATACAGCACAGACTCAGCTCAGGCGAACTTCGCAAACGTCTGCCACGCCTAGTCGCTCGCCTTTTCTCACTCAGAGTCGAGGGTACCTCTCCTATCAGGTTTGCCTCTCGTGGCTTAAGACGGTGACCCTGCAACAGTGTCCAAACAGTTTAAGGCAGAGTGCACAAAAGGTAGATCGTGATCTACCAGTAGATCACACAGGCCGTGCAGGTAGATCACATGACGGTTCCCCCAGCACTTGGACCCTTATAGATCTGTAACTCTTGAGAGCGTTAAAATGAAACCAAATGGACCCATAAGGGTCCATTTGAATTACATACTGTAATTTTCCAGAGTCCACACAATTAGAAAATGGAGAATACTTGTTATTTTGACCAACGTTTTGCCAGTTCTCTTTCCCAGTTGTGGACAAAAACGTGAAAGTTCTTAGTTTTGTGTGCAAGAAACTAAACATTACAAACTGTCAACTCAAACCTCAAATAGTGTTTTCAAACATCAGTAATAGCATATACAGATAAACCTTCCAATTCTCCCCCTCTATTTTCGTTATAAGTGCATTGTTCTTAAACACTATAACAGTAAGTAACACCATCGCCACTATTTCGAAGCTCAAACTTCAGGGGACTTTGAATTGGATTGTCATTAATGGATCACAATTTTGATGTGTAGATCTTGTTGAGCCGGTCATTTTGAAAGTAGCTCTCAAGTCAAAAAAGTGTGTGTTTAAGGCCTACTGGCAAATTCAAAGGCGTTGAATTTGCAGATGTATGGAGGATTGCCTCGTAATGGACACAGCTGGAGGTGTCACATAGTCTCTTCATATTGTTTTAACATAATCTTATGGCAATGTTGTCTGTCTTTCTCTTGAATCAGGGTAGCTAGATTGAGATTTTGGTAGGCTACAGCCTCCGTTGCCTTACAGAGAATACGCCTCAGTCTGTGGGTTGAGTAGACAGTAGAGCCATTCCACAGGGGACAGCAAAGTCTCCCCGCTTTGCTCCCCGGGGGCTGAAACACGTGCATCAGTTCGATGATGTTTCCTCTTTTACTGTGTCACAAATATAGTGCCAGTGTCAGATAAATGCACAAAATATGTTGGCACGAGACGAGCTTAGCACCACAGAGAGAAAAAGATCTTGCAAAACAGCTGTGCTGGTTCGAACAGGCAGACACCCACATATAGATGTTACGCCAACCAAAAAGCATTGAGGCGTGGACCTTATGCAGCCAGGCTGGATTATAGACACACATTACTCACTGATGCGCAGACACACACACACACACACACACACACACACACGCACGCACGCACGCACGCACGCACGCACGCACGCACACGCACACACGCACAAACGCACGCACATACGCACGCACATACGCACACACGGCACACACAGACACATAGACATGCAGACACATTGATAGACACACAGACTTGGAAACTGAAAGGGTTTTCTCAGCTGTTGCTGTGGTGTCTCCAGTCTATGTCCTCCTCACAGCCACTGCATTGTCTCTGTGATCCAATACAGGCAACATGAGACCAATTAAAGGCAAATTCACTGTACACGCATTACGCCTCATAACGCTCTCATTGTGTCCCTCTATATCACACAGGATTTAGTAGTAGCCTACTGGGGGTGTGGAGGCAGTGGGAGGGTGGTTAACTGCTGGACATGGTGGAAGAAAATAAAATAGAACTGCTAGCAATTTGGGTTAAAAAACAACAAGAACATTACATGCTGTCATCTCCTCTGATAGTCCCCCTATATCAGGGGTTTTCAACTTTTTCATACCAGGGCAGGCCCACTAGCATTTGAGCCAAGGACCACCATTTGATGACATTTTAGCCCCACAGACCCCAAAACTAAAGATTTCTTTTGCTTTTGTCCACAATTCCAGACTGGATTTCGGGTGGAAAAAAACAGTCAAACATACAGATCAAAATGACCATTAATCTTCTACAATCTCTAGTTGTGTAGACTTGAGCTTATTCAGATGATGAATATTTTAACTCTTGAGAGTGTAAAAATGAAACGGGTCCATTTGGTTTGATTTTTACTCTCTAAAAAGAGTTACATCTGGTTAACCAACTTTTCATCATTTAGCCTGAGGACCACCTGGCATCCTCTCAGGGACCACCGGTGGTCCCCGGACCACCTGTTGAAAACCCCCTGCCCTCTCAATGCTTTCACTCTTCATTGTGCCTTCTTATAACTATGTACTCTTTTTGGGGTAGGGGGTAGGATAGGAGCCGGGTTTGATACTGACTTGTGAGCCTTTTTGTTTTTCAGACAAACTCGAAAGGTTTCTATTACTCGCTGTTTACATTTCCTGTGACATTCCTTCGCTAAAAATTATGTTCAAAATGCAAAAAAAATGAAACTAGAAATGCTGGCTGTCTGACAGCGATTCTGCACCTGCGGCCATCCATCAAAATCTTATCTGTGCTGGTGTTTTGTCGCTGTAGCCAAAACAAGACCCTGTTGTCTCAGTTGTTGCATCTGATTGCAAGCAGAACTATAGTCTTCAAAATGTGAAAGTCGCAGAATAGCAGAATGCTCCAGTTTTGGAACGGAAAATATCCCCATTGTAGGTCAAGCCTAAGAGATAAGAAATCAAAACTTGTACAAACTTGCAAAAAACAAACATTAAAAGTCCATGGACTTGGCTGCCATATGATATACTGTAGTTTCAAAAGCCATGCAAGTCATTGGAGCATCTGCCACCAGCGCCTATCAAAAAATGTCATAATGGATGTTTAATGATATAAAACCTCAAGGGATCGGGATGATGGAAGCCATTTGAGAGCAACAAACGGGACTAAAATGGGGAAACAAGAAGATGGGGGAACAAAATATTTACCAGGAATGCATGACTCAGTGCAGAGATGGAAAATTGTATTTTAATTGGCAACTGAGAAAATGGGAATAAAATAGAAGAGGGTGTGTGTGTGTGTGTGTGTGTGTGTGTGTGTGTGTGTGTGTGTGTGTGTGTGTGTGTGCGTGCGTGCGTGCGTGCGTGCGTGCGTGCGTGCGTGCGTGCGTGCGCTTGCACGTGAGACTGGAATACCACTCTCTGCCACCACTGTCTGAGAGAGAGACAAACAATTCCCTTGTAAAGCCCAACCATTCGAAAAGGGGAATTGTAAACATGCACCACACTCACACACATGGACACGCATGTGCACACATGCACGGACGCATGCACACACACACACACACAGACTCTTTGTCAACTTTTCCAGGCTGGTGTGTGGCGACTACCAAGGGATTCTCCTATTTCTTATGCCTAATTTACACTATATTTGGTTGCATGCTATAGTCTTGCATACTACAGCAGACTGAACTCACAATGCGTGTTGTTAAAACCCTGTATTCTAAATACAAAAGTAGTGAACATGACTGATGTAGACAGTCATCGCAAGCTCGCAGTTGAGCTATCTTCTCAATTAAAAATAAAATAACTCATGAATAATAAGTAATCAAGGTAAAAAGGTTTAAAATAAGCATGATATTGATTTGAGCCTCCCAGCCAGCCCTAAACCAGCCACCAGCCGTGGTAACAGCAGGTAGACACACACTGACACGTCCCCAAATGTTGTTGGGTCAAAGGGCAGATTGCTGATAACGATTGCCTGCTGAAGCGTGTTGCTCTGCACATGTTTGGCTGTGTCACCACGGAAACAATGCAACAACACTACCGCATGAATCCCCCGCAACTTCTTTCTTTCAGCACTACACATACTGAACCCAATATTGGTCGTGAAGAGGTGTTATAATTCTACTGGGCCTACTACTACACAAATACGAACACTAAATACAAATGACATGAATGCATGAATGAATGCATGAATGAATGGACGAACAAACAAGCATTTTATTAAAAGCTTGAAGATTTACAGTCAGATACGTAAACAGTGGCTTGGGAGGTAAAGCGGCCGCTTGCACTTGGTCAGCGGAAGGTTCTTGTTTTTATCGGTTCCAGTTCCTCCTGGGTTAGTGTTGAAAGAGTCCTTGAGCAAGGCACACACCAACGTACAATAATTGTTGCCAATGAATCGTTGGTGGTACCTTGCATCGTTTACTCCAGTGTGTGTGTGTGTGTGTGCATGCGTGCGTGCGTGCACATCACGTGCGTGAATGGGTGAATGTAGTGCACACTCAATGTGAAGTGTTTTGGATAAAGACGCTATAAAAATGCACCCTTTACCCTTTATACCCCAAAAAGTGCAAAAGCACTGCGTGTTTTTTTCAAAATCTAATAAGGGGGTTTAAATCTTTCTTTCGTTTTTCTTCCCAGTGAATAAATGAGTGTGGGAGGAAAAAGGTTGCTTTTAACGTCGGCCAGCAAAGATCTTTAAGTGGTTGCCATGGACGTCGTCGTATCCCATCCCACCACAAAAGCCGACAGGGAGAGCTTTGTGGTCTGAGTCCAGGGGAATGCCTCGACTTCAAATGAAATGGAAGAGGGCGGGAGAAAACAAATCATAATAGACCTCATAAAATATACAGCGGTAGAATTTGGTGAGGCGTGGACCACATACCGGTGGTCTCGTGGGTACGGTCGATCGGTTGTAGGTTTGAGTGATATCCTTGTGCTCTAATGTTGCGGTGTATGTACTACCTTTTTGTCCTCCCCTGCAAAAAAAAATATATGCACTCACTCTTGTCTCAATATGTGTTGTGGCCATCACTGATCAAGAGTATGTGGTCAGGTACATGTAGCTTAACTTTATCCAATTCTTGTTTTAATTATTTATTTGATGTTTTTCAGCCCTGAATTGAGACTTGAATACATGCACGTATAGTGTGGTAAGAAATAGGTCAATTAAAGTTAATGAATAGGCCTATTAGCTATGATTCACTGTTTTACAATGTTGGATGAGCTACACGTAGCTTAGCTTGCGCAACACTGCAGATAACATTGAATCATAGCTGATAGGCCTATCAATTAACTCAGACTTATTACTTACAGGAAAACTGCAGGAAACCATCCTTGTCATCTACCTCATGATAGTCTATACCTGTCAAACACTGCATTGTACCTGAAAGTGTCTATTTGGACTGATGATGTTGCATGTTTAAAAATATATATTAACATGACCGTGCAAAGCATTTACTTTTGAAAATAACAACGAGGAACAACTGTCTACTTTAATCTGTCCTTGTTCAGTCTAGTTATAGACTCTCAGAGTTATAAGCACTTTATTCAAACTAAAATAATTTGCAATGCAACGCATTGTGAGCTTAGTTGAAATCGACGCAATGATGCCATACAACTACTTGCAACTGCCTTGAAACCACTGTGCCCAATGCTGCCAGTTGCAATGAGTTGCAGTGCTGTGGATACAGATGTCCTCCAAACTGTCTCATTGCATGGCTGTTGCAACTTGCAACTGTAGTTGCATGAGTGTGGTTTGGGCTTTCGGTCGACTCTTTTAGAAGTAAGAATACATTTGTACTGTTTCACTAACTTGGTTGGACAGTTATCTTTATTTTTTTTTATACATTTTTGCCTATAATAATGATGACATGCCCAGAATGCTACAATGAAGGTGGTTAAATTATCACTGAGAATTTCACTATGCGCGTTGGTTGGACCAGAGTTTGGAATTTCCTGGATTTCATGCAAAGCATGCGGGGGTTTGGACGGTGATGGTCCTCATGTACGGAAGTCATTCATTCCATTTTGTGGAGTCCTGGCTGTGGACCAGTAGCCTGCTTCTGCTTCCTGTGTTTTGTTTCACGACCACACAAACAAACTCCCCCCCGTGCAGTAAATCCAGGAGGGGGGATCGAACCTCATGAACCCCAACGAGAATCAGACTCTTCATTCACTCCCATAATTTTATATTCTGTTCTATATACAGTAGTTATTTACCCTGCATGGCAAGACCTCCCACGGAGACACTTAGGCTTAAGTGTGTATGATTGTGTGTGTGTGTGTGTGTGTGTGTGTGTGTGTGTGTGTGTGTGTGTGTGTGTGTGTGTGTGTGTGTGTGTGTGTGTGTGTGTGTGTGTGTGTGTGTGTGTGTGTGTGTGTGTGTGTGTGTGTGTGTGCGCGCGCGCGTGCGTGTGTTTGTGTGTGTGCGCGTGTGCGTGCGTGCGTGTCTTGAGGACCCAGGACTATACCGTATAGCTCATGTCAGTAAGCAGTTGTTCATGTGTCCTCTCCTCCTATTAGGCTGTCTGTGATAAAACTCTGCTATTCAGCATCTGATCACATCACAAATCACACAAGAGGACCTCAGTGGCCACCAATGAATAAGACATTCCTCGAACAAATGGTGTCTGGTAGCTTTATTATTCTCAGGAAGAAAAGAGAAGAGATGTTAAAGCCCTGCCTGATATACTGTTTTTTTTACTCATTTACCAATACAATAATTCCCCCCCCACACACACACAGACACGCACATACATTTGCACACACTCCAGTGGAGATCCCACTCCGTATAAACCACCATCTGAAAGCACATCTGACCCCCCTACCCAAACTGGCCACCACAGTAACACACACACACACACACACACACACACACACACACACACACACACACACACACACACACACACACACACACACACACACACACACACACACACACACACACACACACACACACACTATTCAAAAATAATGACCATACTGCAGAAAAATACAAAAAGGCAATGAAAGGCTCACAGATCCAGAACCGGCTCTATTGATTTAGCAGCCTCTCGATCGATATACTGATCATCCAGGTGTTTGATCGATATATTGAATACACCACTAACACACGCACACGCGCACATGCGCACACACAGACACACACACACACAGCACAGAGAAAGTGGCTATGTGCCATCTGTTTCATTTCAACTTTTCCCCCTCAAATTTACATACTCAATATTAGTGATCAGGCAGTGACAGGCGTGAGTCTGTGTGCATTGCCTACTCTACGTGATGGGCAGGGGCTGCCTGGCACCCTCTGATACGATCAAAGTGAAATGTGGACGTTTGGCCACCACTTGGATCACACGTCTCCTCTCCATTCATAGTCCAGTATTTATTATATACAGGGCCCCTTGTGTTAACAGATACTGAATTGCACCATTGTCCCTGCTTCCTCATCTGCTGCTGGTGGTGTGGGGGGAGCCCAGGGGTTATGGGGGTGGTGTGTCGTTCTCTAGCCTCTCACAGACTATAACTCTGACCTCAGTCGGTCTGTTTCTCACACCCCTGTTCTCAGCTGCTGGACAGGGAATGCTTGTGTCTGCCGTCGGCGGCAGTGGGACCGGCGTGTCGCATGAATGTGGTGATAGCAACGTGTTGGGATGGGAGGAATGCAGCACCCAGATGGAGAGGGCCTGCAGGAATCCCCCTGCTGACGCAAGGCCAGGCCCCAGGAATCCTCTGCCACGTCCGTGTTAAAGCGGGGTCTGGGGGCCCAGCTCTGCATTCGGACGTAATGTCTTGGTTAAACACACACACACGCACACACACACACACACACACACACACACACACACACACACACACACACACACACACACACACACACACACACACACACACACACACACATACATGCACGGAGTGGAGGACATGTGGAATTCATGGGGCATGAACCTGTCCTTCGTCGTCATGAATGCACATTTGCATTAGAACCTTAAATTTTAGGCCAGGGGTCGGCAACCTTTAATGTCCATCGAGCCAATATGGATCAAAACATGAATACAAAAACTGTCTGGAGCCACAAATTGAGTATAATAATGAAGTCAATACTGTCTATATTGGTCTATCGAAATACTGTATTGTATAAGATTACCCTGGCTATGAGATGACCCCCATTCTTCAAAACCCATTTGCATAAAAACAACACTGAATTCCATATAATATACTCCCAAAATATAGGATGACTCAATTTTTTTTAGGATATTTTCCTTGGGAAAAAAAAAAACACTGTCTTATATTCAGGCCAATAGGGTAATTATCCAAATATTGTACATGTTAATACAAGTTTTAGTTGGTAGACGTGTTGAAACTTTGTGTTTATCCTAAAGTACACATTTTTACTTAGGTTTGGAAAAACCTACACATACATTCTTTTTTTGAAAAACCTAAGAATGTATGTGTATGTTTGGCCTACTACAGCAACAATGAATTAAAATATGTAGAGACAATTGAACATAGTTTATTCTCCATATTCTGTACAGCTCGGGAGAGCCACTAACGATGTGTCTCCAGAGCCACCTGTTGCAGACCCCTAGGTATATCTTCATTCTAGAGCCATCGGCTGGTAAGATATAGTGTTCAACCACTGAACCGTGGCCACTAGTCTGGGAGGGGGAGGGGTGGGGGGCTGTAATGTGCTGCTCAAAGAAAAGAAGCGGCTTGTTAAAATCTAGTCTTTCATTTATGCTCTTTGACGTAAATTCACCTTTGTGGATCACAACATATGTCCACTGGACTCTATGATACGAGCCACTGATCAAAGGCCAATAGTCATAGAAACTGGCTCTGTTGAACAGGAGAGTGTGGCGGATGAGACAGCCGTGACTGTACGCAACAAGCCTTCTGACCGATCAGGCGCAGGCAAACTTCCACTCAGCTATCTCTGAACATTCGCAGTTCTGGCAGTTCTGTGCCGTCACTTTCCAATATGGTAGGAGGGTCATGGGAAATGGTCAAAGAGCTGAAGCTCACAGTAATTCGTCGAAGGAGCTCTCTGACATTTAGATCTCCCAATTATATGATTGTATGAATTATTTGATCCACTCTGTCCGCTCCTGGGATTTTTGTAGACTGATGAACCACTCCCCTTGAAATCGCATTTCCACTAATTTGTGCCGAAGAGTCTTGATGCTGCTAATGCATGCATGCTTGGCTGGCAGGAGTACAGCACTGACAGGCAACCCCTTAAATCAAGCCAATTAGTGTAAGGAAAAAGGTGATCTTCTCCAGTCTCCAACTGAGCAAACCAGCCTTTTCCCTATTGCCATATTGCTTTTATGGCCAGGGTTGGACTGGTTATAGGGAGTACCAGGAGTTTCCCCAGTGAAGTGCACATTTTTCTTGGCACTGTCTTGTCTCTGCTGCTTTCACCTACAGTATATTGTATATTTGCAATCATTAGAATCCAAATAAAATGCTCCACTTCATTGTCAAATGAAATGTGATTCTGATCCTCTTATTATCTGGAATGTTCACATGATCAGCCCTCTTGTAATTATGCTGTCGCAAACATGTATCTCAGAGACGATCAAGGAGTGACACAGTTGAAATAGTTGGCTATTCAACCAGTTTATCCCTTTAGTTTTCAAACGTTAGCCAATGAATACACACTTTATCTTATCTTATTAGATGTTTTATTAGTTGTGGAAATTTACAAAAGAAGATAGGATAGTCAAAGTATATCTACAAAAGGATCTATCAACCATTTGTGTATTTTTGCTTGTGCATTTATGGTGTTGTTTGTGAAAAACACACAAACAAACTCTAAAGTTGTCCATAAAGGATCCATGGGAGGGTCAAGGTTCCCAGATAGACCCTTACAGGCCTGTAACTTGGTTCCATTTGTACACTCTCTGACTCTCACAGTTATGGGAGTCCTTGAAATTAAAAAGTGTTTGAACCGCTGCTATAAACAAATTAGCAATTAACACAGACAAATTTAATTGTCACCCTTCTGAGCAAACCTGTAAACAAGGAGGAATGTGAGGATGATGTCACGATCGCATGATGTGCAGAAACCTCCTATCCGTTGGAATGCATTGAGACGGATGGAGACACGTGAAGCGGTGGCTCTGCTGCCTGCCATGCCCGCACCAGGGTGGAGAGCAGGGCATTCCTCTCATGCCTGCCATGACGCCTGTCTACATGCCGCTCTTGCATGGCAAAGTCATTTTGCCATGCAGGCTGGAGAATGGAAAACCCCTGAGCAACAGGGGAGATTTTACTTGACTCCATTAGATGCTGTAATTGAGAGTTAACAGATGGACGGAAGGACACACGGACGGATGGATGGACGGATGGATGGACAGAGTGCAAAACATACTTTCTCCCTGTGTGACTTCGGCCTGGTGGAGACTACTGTATGACTGTATGTTCATTGTCTCAAGGGGCATACGTTTGTCTGAAGTACCAATAGTGGCTGATTAAGACTCATCACCCATGGCTCCATTTGCGTTAAGACACATATTGTACATGCCGGTTAAAGGGGAACTCCACCCATTTTCAACATTTTGCTATGTCATTGATGTACCTTCGAGGTGTTGGGTGGACATGATAAAAAAGTTCCCCCATTCTGTGTTCCCAAGAAATGGCGGTCTGAAGAAAGCCACTAACATGGTGAAACATCTTGATGACATCATCAAGATGTATTTTCACCATGTTAATGGATTTCTTTAGACGCTTCTTTTTTTCTGAGAGCCCGTTAGGGTTCATTTGGTTGCATTTGTACGCTCTCAGAAAAGAAAATGAAATGGGTGGAATTCCCCTTTAAGCTCACCTGTGGCTTCCACTTGCGGTTAGGGTTTGGGGTGTTGGATTATTGCATGTCGAACCGTTCATAAGACTTAATTCAATCCAAGCCTAGGAGGACTTATGTAAGCAATGTCATAATACATTCACTGTAAAGCATAACCAGCTACATAATTATGAATTTGGGCCAGACACCACTGAGTCTACACAGTAAAATCAGCAATGTTACAGTTCATTTATAATTCTATCTCAGACAGTGTACAAACTTACACTACTGGATCCCTACTGTTGTTGTACCTTTGGTTGATGATGACCATGCTGAAGCAATTACCCGGAATAATTCAAGATATCGAGGGAGTTTGATTAGAGACCGTAAAATCAAATCCTTGGGCTTAACTGCCAGTTTAAGGAAGTATGCACACATAGTACAGCACGTTCTCCAAAGTTTGACATGGACCTTTGTCTTTTTATTCTGTCGTAAACACCCTCATAAATCCATAAAGATGCATTAACATCAGGTGTGACCTCCTTTCCAACTATGTTTTAATTCAAAGCTCGAAACTCAAACCCTCCGTGCAGCTGCTCACGTATTTAAAACATACATGACTGTTGTGTGTAGTAGGCCTACACCTACTCTTCCGTTTGTTGTGGTCTGTTCATGTTAGCATTTAAAGTTAAAGTATGTCCTCTGACATGACATAACGGGAAGTCGTTTGCAAAAGGCACGTAAGAGCTGTTTGAAAGTACGCACAATTTAGGAACTTGGCTCCTTGACATTTTATGTGAAGGAAGTGATGCTGAGAGGCGATAAGACCCAGATGTTCTGCTGGAATGTTCATTAATATGAATATCTTTCCTCCAGAACAGAAGGAGGTTGAAAGGTGATTTCTTGTAGAACAAATTTTGCATAATTCATTGGTTATTTGGGAGAGAAGAGCACATTAAAATTAATTATGCTAACTTCCTGTTTTTCTGACTAGTGTTGAGTAAGTAAGTGGTATTTTGTGCAGCTTTGTAGCCTTCTCTTTATTCGTCATTTTTATAGTCACAGTTTAAAAGCATCTTTCACTGGCTCCGTTTCATGTAACGACAGATTAATAGGCTTGATATATTAAACATTTCTGGAGCACACAAATTCCAGAAAGAGAAGTATGCTTGATTTAAGGTATTTTGTGGACTTGAGGAAACAGTCCAAACTTAATGGTATTTTATGAGATGAAAATGCTGAACCATTGTTTGGTGATACAAACAATATGCCCGTGTTATCACCCCTGGAAACCAGAAACAAAGCCGAGGCCCAGAAAACAACCTTGAATACTACCCAAATGACGCCAACCATATTCATCCTCAGTCTAAAGGTGGCTTTAGTCTGAGAGAGAGAGAGAGTTCCTGCTCTGAATGCTCACATATAAACCTGTGATTAAAAACAAAACAAAAAGAAAAACAGGCCAAAAAAACAAAACATACCGTATACTGTATATAGCAAGAATCATGCACGTAAGCATATTATGGCCCTCTGACAGCTATGTGAATTGATTTGATCTTAGTTTCTATTGCAGGGCAGGTCCTTCCTGGTAGCGTTCCACTGCAGCCTTACAAAGGTTTGCACCCTGAAACCGTTGAGAAAGGCAACCAATGAGATCATTAAGGCCGCCGAAAGTGCAATGACTCACCGGGACAGGTATGCCCAAAATGAAGATGGGCGACATTTCTTTCTATTCAGGCATACACAGGAGGCTTATTTGTTTAAGTAATGAGGATTAGCTCTCACCTGTGGTGGGAAGGGAATGTGTGGGACCTGGCTATATTGGGCCGTGTGCAGAGAGCAGGTGACAAAGCACTGGCAAGAAATATAATCCACATAGGCAGAGTCAGTTAGAGCAGGGAGAAGAAAAGTGCTTAAGGTGACAGGCGTCTACCCGGTTTGCATACCACAGGTGTTGGAATTGTCAAGAAAAAACATTGAGTTCTTCTTGGCCCGTGGGAAGTGAGAACGTCTGTGTTGATAGATGTTATTAGCTATGTTATGGATGACGGATGCCCGCGACATACAACACTTACATAACATGCTTATGTTTATGTTGTTGGAAGTCTCTAAGGTAACAGTCCATGACACATCGGTACAGTTTTCTCTGTAACAGACAGACACTAATAAGTGTACAGTTAAGCATGAGGCCAGTCTGCTGCCTCCCCAGATTGGCAGAGGCCGTGGACAGCCCACATTAGGAATTTGCACATTAGCAATGGGGTGAAAAAATGGGTTACAAAATTGAGGGTTAAAAAAATACAAAAAAAAGTCCTTATGCAGACAGATCTTTTGAAGGATCAAAACAAAAACTGCTTTGTTTTTCTCTGTATTGTGTCGGTTCTTACAGAGAGGAAGTGGGTTTTTGCAAGTATATACTGTGCACTATACAGGAGTTGAGTGTAAAGGCTTAAACATACTGCAGGGTGAAGTGAGTTTGGGTGAAAGCTTTTCACCGTGGTGTAGTTTTAAGGCTTCACTTTGGCTGTAGTATATATCAGGGGTTTTCAACCTTTTTCATCCCAGGGACCACCATTTATTCAGGATTTGAGCCACGGACCACCATTTGAGGATATTTTAGCCCCACAGACCCCAAATCTGAAGATTTATTTTGCTCTTGTCCACAATTCCAGGCTGAATTTGGGAAACAAAACAAGCAAAACATACATTCCAAAATGGCTAATTCAGATGATGAATATTTTAACTCTTGAGAGTGTAAAAATGAAACCAAATGGACCCGCAAGGGTCCATTTGGTTTCATTTTTACATTCTCAAGAGTTACATCTGGTTAACCAACTTAGCTGGGGACCACCTGGAACCTTCTCAAGGACCACTGGTGGTCCCCGGACCACCTGTTGAAAACCCCTGGTATATATGATACTACAGGCTAAAGACTTAGAAACTACTCAGCAGTGAAAACCCTTCACCCAAACTCCCTTCACCCTGGAGCATGTTTGAGCCTTAAGAGAAGAGGTAGTGGCATGTGCAATATGTAAAAAAAAAAAAAAAAAAAAAAAACTGTATGTATGAACAGGGGTTAGTTAGGCTAAGTAATTATCTGTAGTTTGTCATTCACTGTGCCACGCATGCATGTTTTGTCTACAGACATGCTCCACTGTAAACAGACATACTGTAGATGGGGGTACCCTGGATGGGGCCCGGCCAACTGCTTCACCTCCCTCTACTTTACACAAGGCATCAGCTTTTCCAATTAAATAAATGACCAGTGTTGGGCAATATTACTTAGGAGAGTAATATATTTACTTTACTTATGTCCCCTTAGAAAAAGTAACAATATTACATTACTTATTACTTGAATCAAACAATAATATATTGCAATATTACTTTCCCAAGTCCCCCCTCCTACCCGCATAGGAATCACAATCTGTTTAGTGACAACTTGTGACAAATGATAACTTGTAGTGTAGGTCACGTGTGCTGATTTCTGCAGTGGATTAGGATCTACAAACTACAGTGCATCTCTGTTATCTGTTGATAGCTTGAGAATCTGTTCTATTTTCAAATGCAACAACAAGCTCATGAGGCATGTTTTGAGCAACATATTACTTATTAGACTGTCAGAGTAATAGGCAGCTTTACTTTACTTTTGCTGTAAAAGGTAATAAGATTACAGTTAGATGTAATATTTAATTAGTTAATGGCCAACACTGTTAATGATTGATGGACTATTCTAATAACCAGGTGGGATGGAATTGATCATATTAGATTTGCTTTGTGGAAGCAAGTGCAAGTGGACAGCAAATGTACAGACTACAGAGAGATGGCTGGAAATTCCTTGAGGGAGGGACAGAAGAAAGGATGAGAACCAGGCAAAATCACAAATCATTTCAACGTGAGAACTTCGCAGTAGTGAAAGTGTCTGGGGGCTGAGCTATGTCTGCTTTAATTGCAGAGAACAATCGTGTACATACCAGTGTGTCTGAGTCACCTGCACGCCCGTCACTTCAGCTCCACCACATCACAGGTGAGTAAGTGATGCATGGCGTGCCTCATGCCTGGCATTCTCCACCAACTGCACCTGGGGTACAGCTAGTGCACTGTACGCTAGAGAGGGGGAAAAGATAAAACACAATGGAATTTCAATTACTGGATCACTGGCACACGCCCTGGCAAGAATGAATCTGCAGTATTTGTACAATCAGTGTGTCCTGTACTCCTTTTTGCCTGGAGCGAATGCAGCAGATGGATAATGTAAATGATAAGGTTAGGGTAGAATTTACCCCACCCACCCCCTTTCCACTCTTTATTTATTTTTCCCCATTTTTACCACTATATTTTACCTTGACTTGTTTTGCTGCTTCTGGCTTTACAGAAGTAATTATTTTGTCTCTAAATGTCTTAATGAAATGAACAATGTGGCACTACTGTAAAGAAGTGTATTCTTAATTAGTGTCCAATCATCACAAGTATTGTAGTTGTACTTGAATTATTCTGTAATGCATTGTGTACTTGACTTGTACTTTACAGTACTCCTCCCCCTTTCTGTTAATAACAAACAAACAAACATTCATTCATTCATAGGACATAGCCGTGGTGGATATCATCTGGTTCCATATATACAGTAGATCCACACCCCATACATTTTCCCCATAGAGCTTTCCAAAACCATTCAAATCATTTTGTTTAACCCAGCATCAAGTCATGAGGATGCTGGTGTATCATGAGTCATGACATAGCACATTTGCATATAGAGGGCAGGACTTTCCCATAATCTAGCGATGTACATACAGCAAAGGAAAGAGCTCGTGACCTACTGTAGATAAGATATGCATGCTTGTGAAGCAGCAGTGAGACAGAGGAAACAGCTATATGCAAACACAGCAACTTCTCCATTGAGCACTGACAGGTAGTCTATGGATGAGTAAGACATCAACTCCCTAACTTGAATGGAGGTCAGGTCCGATCCTGTCCCAGAACAGACTCGATTGCCCGAAGGGATAGAAAAGAGAGCAGCAGGAACAGGATGTCCCGTGTTCGTGATATAACGGCAAAGAATGCCTGGAGGAACGTATTCACAACGAAGGGGACATTTCCCATGACACAATCCCCATTCCCCACCACTTCCTGACAACTTATTGGTACACAAACTGCTCTTGGGGGAATGCCAATAAATTTCAAACAGTGCAGCGACCCTGAAGATTATGGCTGACGCAGAAGGTCATGTCCAGCAGGGATGCTGATGTCTTCCCCATGCCCTCTCCCGGCTTAATCATATACATGGATATAATATGACAATCTGTTCCATCTCCAAGTCAGGGCATGCAAGGCCTATGACCTTTTCTGTGGACATGCAGAAGCCTCTCATGGGCCCAAGGCACAGTTGATAAATAAACTTTATTTAATTTATTTTTACCTTCTTTCTTTTCATTAATGTTCATCTGGGACATCCCGTCCTGTGCTTGAGGTTATGTTTAGGGTTAGAGTTTAGACTAGAGCGTTGTTCTGACTAATTGGAGGACAACCCAATGACATGTTACCATATTTTCTTTTCAGAGCTGAAATCTTAAATGTACTTGTACGTATCAGTTCCATCATGCAAATACCCATTGTAATTGATGTATTTGTAGTCTGCGTACGTGTTGTACATCTTGGCAGGGTACCAGATACAGGGATCGCTTATGTCATCAAAAACTGCTGAAGTGGTGTTGATGACGCACATGGACATAAATGGAAGATGGAGAGACAGGAAGAACTCTGCTAGGGTTATGTGCTGCCATTTCTATTGTATTTTGTATATCGTTGCAATGATTCTCCACTGAGTGGGCTGATTTTACATTCATATCAAGTGCGTGCGTTTGTGAATGCGTGTGCATGTTTGTATGTGTGGCATGCGCATGTGGCTGTGCATATAACCATTCATACTTTCCACACGTCCTCTCCTATTTCGCCTTGATGGTTTTAGCAGAGGCGAGAAATCACTGCTACCTCCCTATGTGTTAGCTTGTGAAAAATGCACAGTGCATTTCTCAGGCTCTCCACTTCCCCCAACTCCCGATGTGTTCTTCATCATACAGCGGAGACACGTGCCAGAAACAGCAGATCTGCAAGCTCATAGCGCATTTTGGATGAACTGTATTGCAAGCTTGCAGATCAGCAATTTTTGGCGCACAACTCTCTTGTACGTCAAAGTATAAACCGTAAACCATAAGGCCAACCATATTCTCCATGGCAGCCAGAATGGCTCTGCTCTCTGCTCCACTGCTATCATCTGCTGGTGGTTTATAAGCAGGCATATATAGTTATAGCTCTTTGGTTTTGTGTTTTACCAGCTCAGATTCAATTCTCAATGGAGGGGAATTCTTTCAGTGTTTCACCCCAGTTCTGTTGGCCCTGCTGATTTGATGAGTTCTACAGAACAGGGCAAAGCTTTCTATTTTACACGTATGCCACCAACATACTGTACAGTGTACTAAAATTCATAAGACCACACATGCACACACACATGCCTGCGTGCACACGCACATTGATACTCTGCATAGCTCAATTAGGCTACAATTGCTGAACCTCAGAGTGGAAATAGGAAATGAGTAATATCTGGAGAAACACTAGAAATGACCTTATACCGTGTGTCACTGAGGACTGAGCAGCAGAAATAGAACCTTAAAGGCAACGAGAGACGAGGCAGGGAATGAATCTCCGACCTGGAAGGCAGACATAATACTGTACTGTGAGAGGAGAGAGGAGACGAGAGAGGCAGATCACAAACACTACTTGGCGTAACTCGATCCCTTATAACATCAGATATACTGTAGTCGAGCCACGTTCCTGACAAATCGTGTCTAGACCTCTGAGGAGGAGCAGCTGTGAATGCACTGGACGGAGCTGGATGCTATCAGACAGGGTTGGCACGGCGTACGTCCATCTCACCTGCATGGCATACCCACACATATCAACAATAACAGATATGTGATATTTGTCTTTTGTTCTAAAAGGTGATACATAATGTCTCTCTGTTCATTTCCAACTGCACGGGTCCAACTCCTCCCCCTCCTCCCCCTCCTCCCCCGTATCCAGCACTCTTTAGCACGAGACCGGCCTGCTGCCTCAGCACTAGAGAATCATAATCTGTGTATGCCTGCCCCGCATTTCACTCAACACACACAGGATTATGTCTCAGCTGCACAAAAGCTCACAGGGAGGAATACCTCTCTGTGGGGTTTGCACCGTGACCCTTTTTTTTTTTTTAAGAATGCATCAGTCTGCCCTATATGTGAGAGTGACTGTTTGAGTTCAGGTAGAAAAATACTGACCTTTCATGTGATCTCTCGAGGAGAGGTGAATATTGCCTCTTGCATGGGCACACTGTGACTGCATGTCAATGTACTCTTCCATACTGGTGTGCGTGATAGTGCCAGTAGCCAGTAAACGTTTTGAACTTACCTAACAAAAGTGAAGTTATATATTACATTATTACATTGTTAGAGAGTATAGAGTTAGAGAGAGTAATAGTATTTTATAATACACAATAACAATTAAACAACTGTAAAATTTATTTCTCTCTTTTTGTAGTAGATAACAGTAGCATCATTTGTAATTTGTCCAGAAAAAAATGTAGTGAAGTATGTGGGTTTGATGGGATTGCTGAATTTCTATAATGCCCACACGGCCTTAGTAAACTTCCACAATTTCATGACAGGTTTTTGGTGTCATGGCTGAAACATAAAAAATATATAAACATTACAAACATAGAAATCCCAAGAAAGTAAAATGCTCTGGTTGCAAAAGGGGTGAAATAGCCCTTAAAGGAAACCTGATTTGCAAGGAAATAACTCATCGTGGGAACTTTGTTTGTGGGCTACATCTGTAACATAGCCTATTTCAGTTCTACCATACCTTTTAAAAGCTTTAGTTTCGGAATGTGTTGACTAGTCTGGTACACCTCAGTCACCACAACGCCTGTAAGCAGCATTTCTCACTTTTTCTCATCAGTCCCATGATATCCTGTCCATGAGAAAATGTCTATGACTGTTCCATAGTTGATGAAACAAGATATTGTATTGTGTCTTACTCTTTCTCTCAATAAATTAATGCCCAGAATGAATGCCCAGAATAGCATTGCAACTCCCAAAAGCCTAGAACATTAATGGGACAATTAACACCAGGAATATTTATAGAGGATCATTTTCCTGCACTGCACTGCCTGCAGCGTGTCCAAAGTCCTACATGATGTGTTTGTGTTTGTGTCCCAATATTTCCATAAAGCCACAAGGCTGACTTGTTGCCTGTGAATGGTGCATTTAGCACTGTTATCCACGGCGCTTTACATAGATTGTGCATCACATTCAACCATACATTCTCGCACTGATACTGTAGCATGCAAGCACCAACTAGCACATCAGGAACAAACTTGTATTTACCATCCAGCAATTCTACCTCTAAGCCACTGCCGCACCTAGTTGATTGCTTGAGTGGCTTGTTTCCCTATAGAAACATGCACATACACACATGAATTCACACACACACACACACACACACACACACACACACACACACACACACACACACACACACACACACACACACACACACACACACACACACACACACACACACACACACACACACACACACACACACACACACGGCCATAGACAGTGTGTTTTCCATGAACAGCAGTAGGGTCATATGAAGTCTATTTTCTTCTTGTGCTAGGGGGCTCAAGCTTTTCAAGACTATTCCAGGCCACTTCACCATCATACTCATACTAATCTCATAATGTTTCCAAGAAGTCCTCCATAAAGACATGGGTGAAATTAAAACAGGTCGACCTAATTATAATAACCCTGAATTAGCTGAGTTCTAGTGAGTAGCATTTGTACCCATGTCTTTTTTTTTCATTGAATGCAGCTGCGAGTTTGCGAGTTTGTTCCAAAAATGTGGTAAGATGTAGCCCAAAAAAGAAGCTTCTCCAAGTTTAGTTCTGCCTCAAGGGCCAGAAGGCAGACTGAACAAATGAATGAATGAATGAATGTTTATTTTTATTAACAGAAATATAGAATTACAGTATGAGTCAAGTACACACTGAAACACAACTGATGACAGCTTGGAGAATTACAGTACAATTCAAGTACAGCTACAGCAAATTTGAGGGGGAAAAAAAACTGATTCGACACACTAGTTAAGTGTAAGGCCTTTACACATTAATTGGCCTTACATTTGGCCATTCCAGTTCCACATTTTGTGTATTTGGTTCAGCCCAGTCTTGACTCTTGCTTGCTTGCCAACCCATGTAGTCAGATTGTTGTGCTCTAATGTTAGTTGATTCTAAGTACCACTTTGCTCTGGTTGGGTGTAAGGTGCAGGACTTGACTGGCCACTAGCGGAGAATTGTTTATTTAGTATCCAAGCAACAGAACATTGTTATTGTTGTCGGCCATGAATGCACACAAGGTCACATTAGCTGTGAATTGGCTGTATGACTTATGGTTTAAGCCGGCTTGACTTTTTCTGTCCCACAGTCCCTGTGTGGGACAGAAGCCAAGCTGATACAATCTTTAGAAGAATGCAGAAGTATCCGGAAATTCCTATTTATTTAGTTCTCAGTGAAAGAAAGAATGGATATTAAATCAGGCGGTTGAACGCTTGTATAGGGATCTTCAAGTGGCCAAGAATTGGCCTGAGATGTTATTGATGTATATGTAGATAATTACAAACATATACTGCATGGGCATCCAGCAGGGGCGGACGTAACATTTCCCAATTGGGGGGGCAGGAGAAAATGGTAGGGGGCGGCTTCATCGCCCGTGTCGCTTCGCGCCACGGGCGATGAAGCCGCCCCCTACCGCACCCATACCATTTTCAGTTACAGGACTTTTATTAATCAACTAAACCATCATTAATAACACCAGTTGCTGTTGAAGTTAAAACAGACACGCAGCATGCATAAAGCTAAAGGTCTGACTCAGAGAGTTTTCCGTTTTCAATGATGAAATGCTGTTGGTTTAGTGGTGCCACAGCTGTAGTTAATTCGTAGCAGTAGTAGTGTTTTAAATCATTTTAAATATAAGCACTTTAATTTGAAATACAGTATCTTGGGTTGTTTTGCATGCCACTGTGTTTGGCGGGGCAGACTGGGCATTTAGGGGGCATTGCCCCACCCCATATACCCATGCCCATGCCCTGGCATCCAGGTAGTGCAGTGGTGAAGTATGGTACCTCCCCATCACCATGGGGAATGGGTTTGATTCCTCTGTAGCGCGTTCATGCAGCTTGCCTGGGCACTCCAAGTCGGAAGCCAGGAAGGAAAAGTCTGTTTCATAGTCTGTCGCACACTAGACCAGGGGTTTTCAACAGGTAGTCGGAGTCCGCAGACAACTGGTTGTCCATGTCCGTGTTGCATGTGGTCCATGAACATGCATTTTGTATGTATTTTTCCACAGAAGTTGTGTAAACTGTTCCTTGAAAGCTCCTCAGTGTTGTCAGTTACTGGGAAGCCTGGTCCAGGTTAAGAAATTCCACAGATACAGTAAGGAAGTTAGACTCTCAAGAAAGCTTGCCTGATGAGTCATTGTGCCCATAATAAAACAAGTGTACTCATTAGATGTGTCTGCTCTATCATTACTGGATATCAGTGAATCTGAGTTTAATGGAAGGTTGGATGAAGTAAGGGAATGGAATACGGTTAACTGAGGCGCTCCCCAGCTAGGCTGATTATTAATCAGGGTTGTGGTCCCCGAGTTTAAGACAGGGTGGTGGTCCTCAGGTTGATTCTTGGTCAGGGTGGTGGTCACAAACAGTTGAAAGGATTGAGATGATGACTGATAATTTGGAGATTTTTGTTTTTAAGTGGTAAGTCTCTAGTGGGCATTAGCTTTCCATGGTTCCACACAAAATGTCCAGTCTCAGTGAATACAATTCTCTTGATGTAAACAGTACAGAGTAGTGAGAGTACCTGTATCAAACACTTTGTCTAAAAGGATATCAGTGAAAAAGCTCCTTCCGGCCTTGTTTACTGATATATGATTCCTGTGTCCATTTACAGAGAACTGATAGTGAGCTTCGTATCATGGTGTATTACTGTAAGGACAATCAATATCAGCAAAACCAATGAGTTTGTTATGGACTAGACGAGGACTAGGAGGCCCTCTGTACTGGTTGTTATCCAGGGAGAGGAATTGACGAAGGGCTGTGAACTCAATACAAGTACCTTCTTGAGATCAAAATCATGGGAGCTTCACTTTGTCAAATCTAAAAGGCAGTGCCACAGATAAAGGACAACTTCAAATATGGATACTAGATCATGAACCTTTACTTTTCCTCTTCCTGACTCATCATTTTGTCCCTCTCCTGCAGCAGCTATCATTTATTTTGTTGTATTGTGTTTTTTTTTTGTAGATGAAACTAGAACTTATTTAATATAGATATTTAAGATCATGCCCTAAACATTACAATGTATTGTAATGTGTTTTGAATAAAAATAAAAATAATAAACATCCAAGAACAGGCATCTTTATTTTGCAAAACAATTATTAATGCAAGGCAAGTAGGTAACCACAGAATTATATATAAAAAGATAATAGTTCACTGTGAATGAGAAAGTGAAGTCTTATCGCCATCTAGTGGTTGCAGCGACTGTCCACACTGCACATTGCAGTTATATTGCAGGGTTATATAGGCTACTATTTACTAAAATGTCTGTCTGTATGCTGACAGCATGTCTGAACAAACTATTCGTTCAAGTAACTGTCAGTTTTCTATGTATTCTACAATGGATGCTTATGTTTTAGGCTACATATTTTATGACACATCCCTGCACATAATTGATTCAGCTACCTTTCATCTCACAGCTGCATGAAACCAACTTTAAGCTAAAAAGTTTTTAATACACAGCAGACAGCAATGATCACTGGTAATTAAGATCCAAAATGCGGTATTGGCTGTAATAGGTCTGCACAATGTTGCAAAACTGGGACAGTAGGAGACAAATTACTGGTTGGGAAAGAGGCATTTTTAGATTCACTTGGCCTTGTGATCGAGAGAAAAATGAAAACATGAGACTCCCCTCCATTTCAACATCTAATTCTTTCAGATCAGTCTGCAAGTTGTCCACCCACTGCTCTTCTTTCCCTGTACAAACAGAACAGATGGTACATTTGTATTTGTTGTGTGTCTGGCTTGTGTGTATGCATGGTCCTACCCTCTCCTTTCAGTGTGCAGTGCTGGTTTGGGGTTGATGGGGCCAGTGGAGGTCCAGTCATTGAAGACAATAAGGCAGATTCTGGAGGTCAACCATTTGGGAACCATCCAGAGCATCCATCCATTCACAGGCAACATGGGTGGGCTTTGTCATTATGGTATGAAAACACAGATACACAGATTATGGGGTTATTTGTCAGTTATTAATTTAAAGACAAATAATATTTTCCCCTTTCAACTTGCTTGTGCATGGCCATTTTGCACAATGTATGATTTGGCACATTGCATGATGCAGTACTCTGAGTAGGGAGATTGTATTCTGGCTTGCTTCCAACGCGCACGCACGCATGCACGCAAGAAGCAGGTACCAATTGGTCCTGTGCAAGAGGTGTCTGAGTGAAACTGCATATTGGTGGTGGGGGAGGAGGGAGAGGGACACAGAGAGTGGGTTGGCACTCAGAGAAGAGATGGATGCACAATTAAAGTAAAACTTGAATATGTTGTTTGTCCCCAGATGAACAATTATTTGTTGTTCACTACTGCAGCAATAAAAAATAAAACAAAAAGTGGGGGGAAAAAAGTTAAAGCTAAAGTTAAATGCATTTCAATTAATAATATTCCGTTACTAACCACACAGTGTACATAATCTACATAATCTTTAATTGAAGTTTCTATTAAAAGAAGAAGAACAACAAAAAAAGGTTAAGGGATTGCACTTAAACTTATACATGTATCAAATACATTTGTTTTGTGGTGTCTCTTGTTGGGATGTTGGCCGATGAGTGGAATTCCCAGAAAACCTCCCATCCCTACCTGAGTGCAGCGTGGATTAGATTTAGATTAGTATAATCAATGGGTGGGGTCACTTTATTCCTTGGCTATGTGCAGCATATAGTTGATGCAAAATCCAAACCTGGACCTGTAAACAGGCTGGTAGTTTGGAACTAATGGAGCAGACAGAGAAACAACTTGTTTGCTGCAACAAACAAACAAAGAAGAGTGAAGAAGACATGGAAAGGGTTTACCTAAAACACAGACATATGAGGTTTAAATTGTCATCAGATTGCATATTTGTCTGTCTGTCTGTCCGTCAGTCCATCTATCTATCTTGTACCCCACTGCTCCGCGTGTGTCTGTAAAATGTGATACACTGCTGTCTTGAAACAGCACAAAAGCCTCGGGACAGTGCCCAAATTAGATCACACCTGATCATCCCTGTTCTGACATCACAAAGCTGGGGATGCCTGACAAATAATCCCCATATATGGGCATAACAGGGACACATATTAACTAGGTCGTTCATGCAGTTCCAACTTGCATAATTCCAAGTAGGCCAGTGTCCAATAACAGGCGCTGCTCTATTTAAAAGTAATACGAAATTAAAAGCCATGATAATATAGGCCGGGCAATGAGATCTTGTTAATAGATCAGTTACGAGTTTGATGTTCCAAGTCCCAATCAGAAGTCATTAAAAGTAGCACACATAAAAAGGGATTTCCTGAAAGATAAACTAGCCCAGGGGTCGGCAACCTTTTGGACATGAAGTACCATGTTTTTTCCTGATAGTCAGTGTGCCATGTCATGTCGACATTAAGTTGAGCTGAGAACACCTTTTTTTTTCTCAGGACATTGTAATCGTCATTAGGGAAATCTCCAGAGTTCAGTTTGAATGAAAGTAGAATTGTCTGCAGGATTTCCATGAATTTGAGAGAACATAATTCATGATTAATTAAAAGGAACAATCCTCTCTCTCATACACATGCCAGTGTTCCAATGATCACCTTTCAATGTTGTCATGTCAATGCTGGCCCTGAACTAGCCTACATAGTCACAATAAAGTGTTGGTATGGGGAGTAACAGCGCCCTCTGCTGTTCTTTCAGATACACTCCAACTCGGCGGCCATAGTATGCTACAGCAGTTATTTTGCACGTGTCTGTGGCCTACTGTTGGGATTCTCCCTATTTAGTTGTTTTATTCCATTTTATCCTTTACATGAATCTCATAGGATCTCCTGGATTCTTGTCAAATTAAAGTTTGATGTTCTATAATACTTCCAATTTCCTGAATGCGTAGTGTCTGCCGTCTGGCCAGCCAGCAAGATTCTAATGAAAGTTGGGCAGGCGGTGGCTTCATATGTTTCCTATGCAGAGCTTCTTCTAACTACAGGATACTTACTGGAGCAGAGGACATGGCAGGTAGGTCTGAGGTTGGTAAAAGTTGAGGGCTCCATGATACATACAGACGGTTTTCCTTTTCTTTTGATTGCAACCCCATTGCCAAAGACGTCAATGATTTATTAAACAGAACAGAAGCGCAGTCATTTGAGGATCAGGATGAGTTTCTAACTAAAACAATAATAAAATAATATCTGTGCATATGATCTTCAGGTCACACCGTCGCAGCTCTTATGTCGACATGAAGGAGGAGGAAAGGAAATCATCTGTTTCGATGAGGATGTGAAGCTAGACCTGCCTGCCAGCAGTCTGCACTGCATGAGAACAACATCACCGACCGCTGTATGACCCCAAAGGTAAAGTATAAGCATTGCAGTGCACCAATGTAAACACACCACGGTAAATTATCATAACTCTGATTAGGATCAAGGGTCAAGGTTTCTTTATTTGCCATTTCAACAAGCTGAATTGGAATTTGCTATGCCCATATAGGGGGGAAACCCAGGTTGCACTGAGCGTGTCGTGAGGATGTCCTCCATGCTATTCGTTTTTTTCCATGCAGCCTCATTAAAGGGGAACTCCACCCATTTTCAACATTGTGAAATATATTGTATGGTGATGAGTTCCCCAATTCTGTATTTCCTAAAAATGGAGGTCTGAAAAAAATCATTTACATGGTGAAATACATCTGATGACATCATGAAGATGTATTTCACCATGTTGATTTTGATTGATGATTTTTCTTTCAGACCCCTTTTTCCTGAGAGGGTACAAATGGAACCAAATGGACCCGCTAGGGTCCATTTGGTTCACATTTGTATCCTCTCAGGAAAATTTAGAAATGGGTGGAATTCCTCTTTAAGACAATCCTTAATCCTTCTTTATCTGAAAATGTATTTTCTGTTTATTAAAGTAAGAAAGAAAGCACTCTATATAATTCTCGCAGTGTATTTATCACCTCTAGGTGGCAGTAGTTGCACCTTTGTATACTGTCAATTATACATCATGAATGAAGCATTAGTTGAAATATTAGACTGCAATCAAGGGTGCCTCATTTAAACTCACGCAAACGACTTTTCTGTCATATTCTGTAAGTGTTCCTTATCTACTTCAGCAGCCTGTTGCAATGGTGCGACGAGTTAATGGATTAAAAGCTCCATCATCTCCGTCCTTTTCCTCATAAAAATGGCCTTAACACCAAAACCTGGCACAGTTATCAATGTTAAGGTGTGAACTTTCCCCACTGTTAGAGATTAGAGATTGTTCCAAATGGGTTGGTGGTTTGAATCCCGGCTCCTCCTGTCTACATGTCGAAGTGTCCTTGTTCAGTGAGTTCGTCGGGGTGAGCTTGCCGCCATTGGTGTGGGAAGTGAGGAAGCAGGTGTCGACTGTTTGCCACTTCACCTCCCAATGCATGAAGGAATGCACCATTGTAAAGTGCTTTGAGCACTTGGTAAAGCGCTAGAAAATGCAATCCATTGTTATATTTTAATAGTATTACTTCTTATATCTATTGAATTCCTGAAGGCACTTAGTTGTCTTGTTATTAATTTGTCTGAGTAAATATTGTCTAATTCAGTAAATGACCACAATTAGTCACTTAAATTAACCTTGAATGTCAAACATAATATTACAATATGAACATAATCTACCTTAAATCTAAACCCTTCGTGTGTGTGTGTGTGTGTGTGTGTGTGTGTGTGTGTGTGTGTGTGTGTGTGTGTGTGTGTGTGTGTGTGTGTGTGCACATGCACGCGTGCACGCGTGCATGAGTGCATGCATGCATGTCTTTCACAGATTAGGTTATCTTCTTGATCAAAGAATTCCCACATTGCTAGCTGGAGTCAGTCACTGTCTGGGGGTCCAAGGGGGGGTCAAGTCATGAATGAGGTCAGCCTGTGAGAAACCCAGCTTGTGAATTACACATGACACAGCTTAACTATGTGTAGTGAAGACTGATGAACTGTACCTGCCAATTTCCGCCCTATTCAGTTTCACTCCCACTCTAATTGGATTCCACCCTGTCTATGGCAGTCTGTGTGTGCCATGCACGCTATGTGTGACGAAGAGTGCTGTGACGTTATAGTAAGAAAAGAAAAGAAAAACATGTTGTAGCGTAGAGTAATGCAAGATAATGGCCTTCAAGTGAATCTAAAATGAATTGGCAATAGTTAACAGACAGTTCATGAATAGGTCCTAACAGTGCTGTCTCCCCATCAGTGCAGCCATGCAATAATAATGTGTTTGGCTTTGTGCATTCTTCTCTTATCTCCCAGGAATGAAAACAAACGGCTGTCAGACCTTGAACGTGGTTTCTGTGTGATCAGTGATGTAGTGTCTGGGAAGACCAGGACATTGGGCAGGCGAGTAAACTCAGATCAATCGAATCAGCTGTAGTGCTGCATCACAGGTTTACAGAAGTAGACCTTTGATTTGTTTTTGGTGTTTTGACTTTATTGATAGCTTTAAGTGAAGATAGACAGGAAAGAGAGAAGGGGAGGACATGCAGCAAAGGTCGTCATTAGTGGGATTTAAACACACTGTCAGGCCAAAGCCTATATGTGGCATGCACCTGGAACACTTAGCCAGCAGGCGCCCCCAAAGTTGTGAAATTTATTTTTGTTATTTCCATAAAAATAAAGAAAATGAAGAAGAAGAAGGGAAAAGGGGGATGGATCAATAAAAGAAAACAAAACTGTCTCTCTTTCCCTCAAAATTTGCAGATCCTGTGACTGCAGGGAGACTGATGATGATGGAGAAACTGCCTGGCTGTTTGCGCAGGTTGACAGCCGGCCATACAACAGATTGACCCTACCCACCACAGCAGAGCTGTTTGACACTGTTACCACAGCAGCAGGTGGATTCTGTTAGCGTGGATGTGTTGCCCTGGACACAGCTGGACTGCCCAGGCTGCTGCAGAACACCACAGGATTTATGTGCCTGTTGTTATACATCACAGCTCTGGTCCAGAAAATGTGATATTATTACTGTGCACAATGATTATGTCACATGTATCACAAAGTCCAAGTACAGCATTGATAAGTGGCAGCAGGGCAACAACAGAGAGTTCAACGAATAAGCGCACATTCAACAAACAGCAGACCTGTGACCTTTTGTGGGTGGATAGATAAGTGTGTGTGTGTGTGTGTGTGTGTGTGTGTGTGTGTGTGTGTGTGTGTGTGTGTGTGTGTGTGTGTGTGTGTGTTTCTCTATGTGATGTTTGTCAGGGAGGGTTTTACTAGTAGGCGGGGGACCACACATTAGGGAGGAATGAGAGAACGAGAGAGGGAGAGAGAGAGGAAGAGAGTGGGTGAGATATATGTTCTGTCTGAGAAGACTTAAGTGAAAAGGAGAGATTTGTCAACAGTGAAAGGGAGGGGTTATACCAGGGGAGGGTGAAATAGAAAGGGGTTGAACTTGTGAAGAGAAGGTGGCTAAAGAGACAAGGCAAGCACAGATACTATACTGTATGTGGCTTGGTTGTGAGGGAGGGACAGAGAGAGAGAGAGAGAGAGAGAGAGAGAGAGAGAGAGGAGAGAGAGGAGAGAGAGGAGAGAGAGAGAGAGAGAGAGAGAGAGAGAGAGAGAGAGAGAGAGAGAGGGACAGAGACAGAGAGAGGGCCGGGGGCTTTTAAAGAAAAAGTAAACTTGGAAAGCTCATCCGGAAGCCTATATGACAGAGAGGGGGCGAGAGGAAATGTGATAAGCAACGTGGGAAATGACTGTGTAAATTGCATGTCACTGGTGAATGCAGAGGAGGCAGAGGAGGCTCAAATATGAACGGCAACAACAAGCAGCACTATGTGTCAACCTTCAGGATGTACATCAAGTCGCCTGCACAGGGGAACGGGTCAGGAACCGGACCCATGACCACCAGTGGACCCACCAAGGCCCCGGACAAAGTTACAGATAAAGGTACTGTAAGGGCAGAGTTTGAGATTGTGATAACGGTACTGTAATCCAACACCACTGTTTGGGTTTGAGTGTGTGCAGGAGGGAGCAGGCAGAGCAGAGGTAATGTGGGCATATCAAAGGAGCAGATGGATGCATGACTGATCATCAAGGAATAACATGAGGGAGGGTAATATTTTGGAAGTGGTTCAGCCTCGGGTCTTAACTGTTATCAGAAAAATCAGGTCAACGTTGTAACAGCAAAATAGAACACAAGCTTTGACATGTTCACCCAATTACAATTACCAGTGCCTCTTAATGGTTATGTGATTGGACTACATAGTAACTTTATCTTCTTAAATTTCTTGATGTGAGAAATTCTTCAGGCAGTGCGGTTTACCCAGTCTTTGAGCATGCTTAAGGCTAATATCCGCTCTTCTGTTTGGATGCCCAGATCTAAAATTGTTTGTTGCTGTTATGCTTCTGAACTTTCACTTTCAGCTGGGGGTTGTTGAACTTGTTTCAAGACAGAATTCCATATCCAGATTGACATATGAAAACAGCAAGGCAGTACACATTTGAAACCAATGCTAAATGAATAAAAAGGTTTGGGGCTAGGTATGGTCCTAAAAACTGAATTATTTGAATGAGATCATAAGGTATAGCAATCAGGACTGAAACATTTAAAAAGTAGGTTTTAAAATTCCACACTAACAAATCCTATACAAACAAAGGTATACTGTATATCTTAACCACACAAACGGTAGCGTCCATATTCTGAACACAGTGGACAGGCCACCAACATAAGCAAACATTTGGACTATGTTGCAATATGCAAGTTTACTGTATGGTGCCGTATACAGTACTTTGTAAACTTGTAGATCATTTATTCTTAAAAAGGGAATTGTTTGGGGGCCAGCGCTTCTACAGACCCTTGGGGTACCCCGGTCAAGTGTAGAGCGTTTTATTGTTTACGCCTTCAGTGATTTGAACCAACTGTCTTTGTATTGACTACCCCTGAGTGTGTTTATCTGTGTGGAAAGGTGCAGTTGTTTGATTTATGAATCAGCCTTATAGAAAACCTCTTACAGGTTAAAGATCATGAAGGTCGGCTACACTGTCTGTCTGCCAAATGTCAACCTCAGACTGTAGAAGACAGTAATAGTATTGTAAACACGGGCCAAAGGTTCATGGTAAAACCATCACTGTTGTTAGTTATGTTTAAACATAATGTATCTAAGAAACTTAGATACATTATGCACTTTTTGCCTCAGCTGCCTGTTACAACTCAGCTTTAATCTCACCTAGAGTAAACTACCTACCTAGGCTGGATACACCTAGCATGCATGTTGACAGAACTAGTTGCTTGGGCAGAACAAGTCAAAGCTAAAGAGCCAACCAGAGAGCTGCTGTTATAATTAATGTGACCCCGTCGATTGAGCAATGCGTTACCGTAACTGTGTACACATCAATCTACTACAAGCAATTATCGGCTATAGACATTTATTGGCAGCCAAACAGCCTGACGTCAGGTTGGTGTGTAGCTGAATTCAGTATACAGTAGATATTGTAGATTAGCATCACCCGCCATCGAATGTTTAATGATCAGACTGTGGGGTCACACTCATGCAAGGTCAGCCTGTGGCAGCTGATAAGGTGCTGCTAAGCTTCAGAACTTGTCCATGTCAGTATTGCTGATGTGCTTGTCTGGGAATACACACATCTGCCACCTGTCCGGGGGGCTGTGCTACAGGAAGGGCTCAGATACTGGGTACAGTATATCTCTGCTCAGTCCATGGATGCAACGCGGCATTGTGGCACAGTAAAACCCTCAAGGTTAACCTAACTGAGAGACTGAACAAAATCTAGAAAACGGAACCATACAAATGGATAAATTAACACTGAGGATTCGACTCTGTTTTTCCTCGTAGTCTCTTCTCTTTTGGCAAGTAAATTAATCAGTTAATATATCAACTGTTGACATCGTCTTAACTGCAACTGAGGAGAACTTAAAGAGAGGCTTAGTAATTTCTAAAGCTTGTGTGGTCTTGACTCTTGACTGAATAATGCTGTGTGCTTTGGGATTTGAGGAGCCTGATATCTGCTATCTATCTTATGATGAATTGAAAATGGAGGACTCTCATTTATACAAGTCTATACAAGTATTTCTTTTTAATAATTGAGCAATAGACAGCTATTAGCTATTAAAAATAGGTTTAATTGGTCTAAAAAGTGTTTTTTTTTTTTTTTTTTTACATCTAAGCTTAGCATAAACATTGATTAGCGGTTGTGTAAACATACTGTATATAGACTGTGGTCCGTGTACAGTATAGACAGTGATATGACATTGTTTCAACGTCTAATCTAAGCATAGAAGACTTTACCAGGTAAAGTCCTCCCCTTAGCAGATTTTCTATTGACCTGTACTTTTCCTTGAACTACCCATTCTGCGAACTGTTATTTTTTTTTACACATTTTTCAATCAAATTAATATGTGCTATATGTGATGATGTTTCACTGTGCATTAGTACTGTCCTGCTGTCATGGTTTGTAATTACTAAGAGGCATAACAAACAGATACTGTACCTTCCCGACACCCATGGTTGAAATGCTGTTTTGTTATTTGTTAGAACAGCACAAAGAAAACATGCATCACATGCAAATGTGGTTAACACATACAAGCATAATGGAACAACAGAAATAGAAAGAGTTACTAGAATTGTTGTGGTTAGCTAAACAGGAACCCTTAGTATGCATGCAAACTGGCTGCTGGGTTAAGGCCAGAACATTTAGTAATAAAAAGATAAAACCCACACACTGAGCTATTGACTTCCGAGAAAGTAGTCTAAACTATAGCTCTGTGTGCAGGATATCTCTGAAAACAATCATAGAGAAGCATTTCCATGCTGACTGGATGAGTGACTGTGGAACTGTGGTATTTTTGTCCCTGATTTGAAGTTATGAACATTCCTCGCAGGAATTGGAAGCGCATCAAATCTTGATGTCAAATCATTATAAGCTTTGTTAGAGGAAATGGAAAAAATAACCTGTTTCAGTGGATCCAATGTGTTTGTTATTTAATCATATGCTTTTACTCATAACACCTTTTTAGGGTTTTAGGTGAAAATATACAAGCTCACATTGCGAGTTTGTAGATAATCTCTTTTCCACTTTTTGTGCATGACATATATGCCACATATGATTGAGTATAAATACAGGGCATTCACATGCCGAAAAAGAAAAATAATTACGGAGTTACAAGGACTTTGCCCAACAGCGACAATGAGAATTAAAAATATGTTTCCGCCTCTCTCTGAACCCTCACCTTAATCTGTAGGGTCCGACAGCGTATCTGCTGTCAGAGGACTGGCCCCTCCGCTCTTCACAGAACCCATAGAAGACTGCTCAGTGGATGAAGGAAGCGACATTACCCTGCGTGGGGTTGTCACTGGGAGTCAACCAGTCCGAGTGTCATGGTTACACAATGGTGAGCTAGGCAGAGGAATTGTACACACACACACTCACTTTCACAGATCTTACTTCCAGTCATGTATGTTCAAGTTTGATTCCCAAACTCTTCAGGGGCAAGAACCGAAAGAGAGATTAGACATTTGTCCAGGACCAAAACTTTTTTAAATAAGAAAATGAAATGTAGGAAAAGAAAATGGTATTTACTATGGGAGCCATGACTCATATAGTCTGGCCCATGACCCCCAAATCGGTCCCGTCTCGTAGGCCTACTCTGGCACTGATGAATTAAATGTTCTATTCTTTGTTTGCCAAGCGTAATACAACAATGTCAATCATAGCTTATGTGCAGATTTACATCTACCTTGTCCTTACTTAGTCATAACAGCAGCGTTTTGGTTTGTGCCTGTGGGCAGGTGAAGCGGCCCGTTTCGGCAAGCCTTTCTTCAATGGCAGTGAAGTGAGCTTTGTGGTGAAGGAGTGTCTGCCAGAAGATGCCGGGGCCTATACCTGTTTAGCAGAGAATTCGGCCGGCAAGACTTCCTGCTGTGCAGCTGTATTTGTCAGAGGTGAGATAGCGCAGTGTGCAGAGAGACAACCCATTCAAAGACCTGTTTTCCATGCATTGTTGATTTATGGGATGACATGATCAAGGCTCTTTTTCACATGCAATTAAATATGTTTTCAACCATGTCTTATCAGGGGGAAATATTAACACATTCGACAGCTACTGTCAACTGCCTGTTCTTGTTAATGGTAAATGGCGATTTAGATTTAGATTATTATGCATTACATTCGCCGATTCACACAATGATGCCGGTGCATGCATATTGGGAGCTGAGGTTCAGAGTCTTGTTCATGGACACTTCGTCACTAACTCCGGGGGAGCCTGCGGGTTCAAACTAGGAAATTGTGGTTCACTCTGCTCCCTTGTTCTGCGCAGAAGTAGTAGTGGTTCCCAAACCTTTCAGTTCGAGGCCCAAAAGAGAGACTAAATGTTTGCCAAACTAGTGAAAATAGTAGATTGCACAGACACTCTACTACAGCATAATCTGGAACAAATCTTTACTTTGAGACATTCTTGCACGGTCACAGTCACGTGATAACGTACTGCATTTGTGATGCTTGTTGCTTGTTGCTGGCTCTAATCACACAGCTGAATAGAGACTAACTAGCTGTGTGAACCCAATGTATTGTTTGTAAACAAGAAACATGTTCATACATCAACATGCAACTGCCAACAACTATTTCCAGCATATTGTCTTTCTTTGTCGTTCTTATGTTTTTTATGTGCGATGTGTGATCACTTACATCATTATGATCACTTCTCTAAAGGCCTAACCACTTTAGTTTGCAGCTAGTGTTTCAGTTCTGACAAAGCACTGTTTGTTGTTTCTTCTCCTTTCTCCTTCCTGTTGATAAAACCAATCCAGACTTTGAAACTATCCGTGGGGTGCGAGACAACACATCAAAGAACAACAGTAAGACCATCATGGAAAACGGAGGAACGTCACCACAGTCTCCCAGTATTGGAGGGCCGAGTTCCCCTTCACTTTCTAATGACCAGAGCGCTGCGGTGATGCCAAGAAGAGGTAATGGGGATTGTTATCAATCAACACTGATATGAGACATATAATAATAAACAAGTCAAATACATTACAGAATAATAGATGTATTATGATGCATGTGACATCATCATCACCATACCCTGAGGTTAAGATATGTATACTTTCTAGCCTTACCAGCCCATATATCTAAACAGAAGTCCTATATCTGATTACATTAAACAATGTTAAACTCACTTTCCTACTCAATTTGCCACTGTCTTCATGCAAGCATATACTCTCTATTCTATTATATTAAGGTTTCAGTCCTTGCCTGACACAGGACTGGGCCTAGGAAAAAAGTCAGAACAACAAAGTCAGAAATAGAAAATCTTCTCATAAGCATCACAATTGCTCGTCATCCAATCAGTGTCTTTCATAGATCATGTGCGTATATCCATCATAATATATCGATCATATACAGTATACTGCAAGTTCCACTAGGCTTGAGAACATACAGTATATCTGAGCACTTCCTGTACTTTTGGCCTCATAAAACATTTCCAGTCTCCTTTACTAGTGAGATGGAGATAAAAGTGGGAGTAATCTTGGCTGATATTACAGGTCATCAATCGCTCCATGCAGTCGTTAAGGAATGTGTAGTTAAATTTAATCCAGAAAAGATAAAAGAACCTGCAGCACTCCATCCAAAAGTTACACTTTAGTGTTTGACAGGATGAAGAGCCTTGGCATCAAACGTTGTTAATTTAATGAAGTGCAGTGATAGTTACTGCACTTCATTTCAGTTATGGAAGTGGTCAGCTAAAAATAATAATCATATTTGTCTCCAACTCTTAATACAATAGCGTGAACTAGAGTGTACCGTAGCATGGATTATATGCCTCTGATCTCTCTTCAGTGTCACGAGATCCAAGGTTAAGTTTCACAACACGTGACGTCATGCTGCATGCTGTGTTGTGTATAGAGCCCATGCATAATTCCCCCTGCATTTTCCCCATCGACATTTCAAAAAAGTATTTAGTTAAAGATCTGTAAGTAGGCTGACCATACGTCCGTATTTCCCAGGACATGTCCGTATTTCACGTCCTGTCCTGGGTGTCCCGGTTTATTTTTAGAAAATGAGGAAATGTCCCGGTTTTTGTAAAATTACTTTCATTCAGTTCCTTTCCGACACGTCTTTGCTTACATCGGACCAGTAAATCGACAGGCACTAGGACACTGCGCACGATGACCTCAGCCCTGAGCAGAGTCAGTGCAGGCAGCCTTCGTCAATCAGTTAGTAGACACTAGACAGCGTGGTTGTCAGTCTCCACCACCATGCCCAAGCGCAAGTGCACGTTTACAGACGAGTTACAGAAAAAATTCCCTGTATTCAGACCGGGGCGAGACAAAAGTGAAGCACTGTGCACTGTTTGCAAAGCAGGCACATATGTCTCGCTCTGCAATGGTGGTGCAAGGGACCTAAAATCCCACATTGACACAGAAAAACACAAAAAAGCTGTTTGAGGCGATAGTAGCGCCTGTTCGATATCTGAATATTTCGTGAAACCAGGGAAAGATGATGCAGTGAATGCAGCGGAGGCTGCCTGGTCTTTTCATACAGTGAAACACCACCACAGTTATCACTCGATGGACTGTTCTAGTTCTTTGATCAAAAAAACGTTCAATGATTCAGATGAAGACGAAGACCAGGATAAACCAGGAAAGTAAAGAAGATCCATTTATATTTTGTTTAGTTTTTGGTACATTTTAGTTACTTTCTAAGTTGTTAATATAAAAGAGGATTTTTTGTTAGATATTTTAATTTCATTTTTCCAGAAGACAATTGATAACCTTTTTCAATAGCCTACAACACAACATTGTTGCATTCATGTCTGAAATTGAGGCTGAGTTTCAGTGTTGCTGTTCAGAGTTGTTAACTTATGTCTGAGAGAAGTTGATTGAGACATTATTTCTTTCCTTGAAAGAAATAAGAAAGACGCTAAGGTGTCCTGGTTTTCTCCTTTGAGAATATGGTCACCCTATCTGTAAGCCTCGAACAAAGCCAACTGGGATTGCGACAAATAATGACTATGAACACAATATTTTTGGCCGAACAAAAAATGACAAAGAAAACAAACAACGACGTCTTTGTAATAAATATTTGTTCGGCCACAAAAATGTGTTTGTTTGTTTTCATGATTTGTCACGATTACAGTAGACTTTGACTGAAGCTTTAAAAGAAGGAAATAAATGGGGAATTATTTCCTTCGTCATTTCTATGCTGTTAAATCTATAAATATATACTTATGGTTATGGTACACTTGAGGTTAGGCCTTCCCAATTATGTGCAGCTATGTTTTGATACAAAATAATTTCTACTTCCTAAACTCAGTCCAGTAGCTAATGTACCGTACTTACAGTATGTTCCAGAGAGTACCTCTCTGCCCTTGACCATTGTTCCCCAAGTTGTTGATAGTGATGTTATCCCTTTCTTACTTTCATTCTAAAGGAAGTATGTTATTTCCAGTCTTGCATTGATTGGCTCTTAGACTTTACTTTGCCCAATGAGGGATTATACCAACATTGTTTTGCTTCCTCCAAAACAATGCATCTTTGATGTGCTTATACTGGACGCATACATTCACACTGACTGCCATGTAAGGAAAGGAACGGCACAGCACAGTGCATGGTTAAAGTTAGACTGTTTGCAAGCTGATAGCCATAGAAAGAACACGGCTCCGCCTTTGCCTACCTGCTGCTCAGTGCCTACCTTTAAATTCACCTGCGTTCTATCTCTCTCCATAGAAGCCATTCCAAAGAGGAGAGCAAACTCTACGACAGGTAAGAAGAGCTCAACTCTCATCTAGTTTTCTACTGCACCGCTCTATTTTTCTGACAACTACCCAACCCTTACTGTTTCTTTGATTTTCGCTCTCTTTCCTATTATTCTATTATTAAATAGTTGCTGGTCTGCTTTAGGAAACAGGTTTTAGGCAATGATAGCCCCAGAGCAACAATTTCTTTTATTGCTTTTCCACTATTTTGCTTTAAGAAAGTAATTGTTTAACTCTTCAAGTGTAAACATGACCTTTACGGTTCACTTAAGGCCTGGGTTTTCAACAGGTGGTCCGTGGACCACTGGTGGCCCGTGAAGGTATTCCATGTGGTCCCTTAACATGCATTTAGTAATGTGGCAAACTAAGCAAAGTGGATTTTTTGTATCTCTTCCATGGAACAGCACACTAGAGCTTTGTGCAATGTTCCATGGAAGGTAAGCGCATCAATGTTGATGGTTACTGAGAAGTCTGACTGAGTGATTGGTGTTAAAAAAAATCCACAGAAAAGGGAAATGTGTCCTCAAGAAAGATTGAGTCATCTTTCTTTGAAAATGAATGTGCCTATATGATAATATCATCATGTGTCTACTCTATCAGTTCTGTATAGATCTATCACTTAACCCGAGTTTTATTGGAATGTTAGGCTAACCGTGGTGGTCCCCCGATTAATTCTTAGTCAGGGTGGTGGTCCCTGGTTCACTTGAAATCACTTGAAATTCCCTGACTTAAGGGATACTCTTGGAATAGTCTCTTGAGATAGACTGTCTTTTTTGACATTTTTCCTTTGTTTTGCCAATGGGTTTCCAGAGGTTAACCACCTGGATTTTAAACTATTGTACTCCCACAGTGAGAGACTTTGTTCTGGATATTCTAGACCACAAGAGTTGCTGAACTGGGTCAGTGAGGGTGTTATATGACAGCAATAACAATACATGGAGTCCACATAATTGCTTCGCCGTCTTTTATGTGCAGAAGTCCAATAGAAACAGGGCCACAGGCTAAATTGTAAGTACATTGATTGGCTACATAAGGGACGTCATCAAATGAAAGGCTCTTTGAGAACAGACCAGGCCTTGTGGAGGTGATAATCGTCTGTTATCAATTTTGCCTCCAGTCAAATTGACCAAAGGCCTTGTATTTGAATACTGACCCGGTAAAGGCATTATGTTCATAAATGGTCGTATCATTTCTAATGCAATGATGTGCTTATTTAATTTCAGCATGAGGTGTTTCTGTCATCTATGTCTTATCTGTGAGTGTGCATGCTGTGCGGTGTGTGTGTGTGTGTGTGTGTGTGTGTGTGTGTGTGTGTGTGTGTGTGTGTGTGTGTGTGTGTGTGTGTGGTTACACGTGCTCTCTGTTTGTTTTGCCTTCTGGAACTTTAGACTTTTTGAGTTGCTGTGTTTGCATTCCTGCTCAAACTTATTTACTTATTTAATGTCCTTGTGAACGTAATTACATTTATTCAATATTTATTTTATTAGTAGGAATAAAGTTACTCTTCTCAGCATTTGTGTTATCCATTGAGACTGCTGAGTCAACCATGAACTGTCACTGCACTTCAGGCACATTTACAAAGAACATCCAGTACAGCATAACACAAACATTACAGATATTACAGCTGAATAACCTGATGAGTATGCATATTAATATACAGTATGTGCTCCATCAACTACTAGACACATTTACCTGGAGGCACAGACAGATGTCACTTACAGATAGAAGTACTTACCGTATAGCCCTATGGGAATACCTAACTGATGGCATTGCGTGTCACTGCTGACAAGCTTCAGAACTCTGTCTGCATACCCTTAGTGCAGTGGTTTTCAACCTTTTTGATACCATGGCCCATTATTTATTCAGAATTTGAACCAGAGACCACCACTTGATGACATTTTAGCCCCACAAACCCCAAAACTAAAGATTTCTTTTGCTTTTCTGCAAATACCAGGCTGGATTTTTGAAACAAAGCACTCAAACATACAGATCAAAATGACCATCTTCTACATTCTCTAGTTTTGTAGACTCTTGAGAGTGTAAAATGAAACCAAATGGAAACCAAATGGACCCTTGCGGGTCCATTTGGTTTCATTTTTACTCTCTCAAAGAGTTGCATCTGGTTGACCAACTTTCCATAATTTAGCCTGGGAACCACCTGGAATCCTCTCAGGGACCACTGGTGGTCCCCGGACCACCTGTTGAAAACCCCTGCTTTACTGGTGGCCAACTGTAGTTTTTGGCCCTGACGCTGTACCATGTTGTTGTACTGTATGATAAGCCAGTGCCTCAGCCACCTTCTGTTTTTTGGCTGTTTATTTAATTCTAATTCATTCCTATCCTAGTACTCAAGTTCATAGGAGGCTTCATGCATTAATCACACAGAACCCCAGAACATTGTCATGACCGTACAACATCATGCATGACATACAGTATGTACCCACCCCAATTTAGGAGATACTCTAAATCCAAAGTGACTTAGATTAAGCATGAACAAAAGAAAAGCATGGCAATACATCATATACATGCAATGTAGTTGATGTGAATCATACATAAGCTAAGAACATAAGTAAGGGATAACACCCGACGAGGCGGTGATTTGTTTCCTATTAACTGACCGAGGCGCAGCCGAGGTCAGTTAGTTAGGAAACAAATCACCGCCTCGAAGGGTGTTATCCCGCTTATTACATGGCTTACGTCAGTGGTTTTCAACGCCCGAGGACCACCAGTGGTCCTTGAGAGGGTGACGGCAACGGCATGTAAACAACCAAATACGTAGCTGCTAACCAAATGGACCCACTAACGGCGTGCTGGAACTAAATGCGGAAGCGCACCGCGGGCTTACGTCAGTGGTTTTCAACGTCCGAGGACCACCAGTGGTCCTTGAGAGGGTGACGACAAAGGCATGTAACAACCAAATACGTAGCTAACCAAATGGACCCGCTAACGGCGTGCTGGAACTAAATGCAGAAGCGCAGCGCGGATTGATATGAACACAGCTGTTTGCACTTTGGGGAACTTGTTTATGCAGCGGTCAATAATAGCGCGGAGCGGTGATTATAGTGTATTATGTGACCGCTCACATGACCAGAACGCTGGCTTCTGATTGGAGCATTCATTCAAGCCATGTAATAAGTAAGGGATAACACCCGACGAGCCGGTGATTTGTTTCCTATTAACTGACCGAGGCGCAGCCGAGGTCAGTTAGTTAGGAAACAAATACCGGCTCGAAGGGTGTTATCCCGCTTATTACATGGCTTACGTCAGTGGTTTTCAACCAGTGGTCCGAGGACCACCAGTGGTCCTTGAGAGGGTGACGGCAACGGCATGTAAACAACCAAATACGTAGCTAAGTGCTAACCAAATGGACCCGCTAACGGCGTGCTGGAACTAAATGCGGAAGCGCACCGCGGGCTTACGTCAGTGGTTTTCAACCAGTGGTCCGAGGACCACCAGTGGTCCTTGAGAGGGTGACGACAACGGCATGTAAACAACCAAATACGTAGCTAACCAAATGGACCCGCTAACGGCGTGCTGGAGCTAAATGCAGAAGCGCAGCACGGATTGATATGAACACAGCTGTTTGCACTTTGGGGAACTTGTTTATGCAGCGGTCAATAATAGCGCAGAGCGGTGATTATAGTGTATTATGTGACCGCTCACATGACCAGAACGCTGGCTTCTGATTGGAGCATTCATTCAAGCCATGTAATAAGTAAGGGATAACACCCGACGAGCCGGTGATTTGTTTCCTATTAACTGACCGAGGCGCAGCCGAGGTCAGTTAGTTAGGAAACAAATCACCGCCTCGAAGGGTGTTATCCCGCTTATTACATGGCTTACGTCAGTGGTTTTCAACGCCCGAGGACCACCAGTGGTCCTTGAGAGGGTGACGGCAACGGCATGTAAACAACCAAATACGTAGCTGCTAACCAAATGGACCCACTAACGGCGTGCTGGAACTAAATGCGGAAGCGCACCGCGGGCTTACGTCAGTGGTTTTCAACCAGTGGTCCGAGGACCACCAGTGGTCCTTGAGAGGGTGACGACAAAGGCATGTAAACAACCAAATACGTAGCTAACCAAATGGACCCGCTAACGGCGTGCTGGAACTAAATGCGGAAGCGCAGCGCGGATTGATATGAACACAGCTGTTTGCACTTTGGGGAACTTGTTTATGCAGCGGTCAATAATGGCGAGGAGCGGTGATTATAGTGTATTATGTGACCGCTCACATGACCAGAACGCTGGCTTCTGATTGGAGCATTCATTCAAGCCATGTAATAAGTAAGGGATAACACCCGACGAGCCGGTATTTGTTTCCTATTAACTGACCGAGGCGCAGCCGAGGTCAGTTAGTTAGGAAACAAATACCGGCTCGAAGGGTGTTATCCCGCTTATTACATGGCTTACGTCAGTGGTTTTCAACCAGTGGTCCGAGGACCACCAGTGGTCCTTGAGAGGGTGACGGCAACGGCATGTAAACAACCAAATACGTAGCTAAGTGCTAACCAAATGGACCCGCTAACGGCGTGCTGGAACTAAATGCGGAAGCGCAGCGCGGATTGATATGAACACAGCTGTTTGCACTTTGGGGAACTTGTTTATGCAGCGGTCAATAATGGCGAGGAGCGGTGATTATAGTGTATTATGTGACCGCTCACATGACCAGAACGCTGGCTTCTGATTGGAGCATTCATTCAAGCCATGTAATAACAGTAGGAAATGTATATGGGGTAATTGAACTGTGCATAGTATATTTACATGAAAACTAATCTAAGTTTACATCTAGGATACCTAGGTTGATACTTTGCATTTGCCTATAGGAGGTCAAGGCAAGTACTATTCCAAGTGCTATGGGATAGATAGAGAAGATAGAGTCTGAAGAGGTGCGTTTTCAGACTGTGTTGGAGGGAAGTGCATTCCATAGCTTTGGGGCCAGAAGGGAGACGAGTTTGGGACGTGTGGAGCGTTAGCCAGGCGTTTTTAGTGCTTCTCTGCATCGGCTGATCGGAGGGTTTGTAGGGTGCGATCAGACTTGCAATATACTGTATGGTGGTGCCACACCTTCGGTCTCTTTGAATGCTACTGTCATCAGAGCAACACATATTGCTAGCATTCTACACAGTCTACTGAGCATATACTGTACCCAGGGGTGTAGTGGAGGGGGGACGCGGGGGGACGGAGTCCCCCCACTTCTCACATCTAAGATATTTTTTTGGGAAAAGTAGGCCCATGTTTTTGGTCTTGTCAATTTCTTTTATGGATACAATTAGGCATTTTAAACAATCACTCTCAATATGCTATACTTGCTACAAATGCCAGTGTGCATGCAAGTGTGCATCCACTTATTTTCAATATTTTACATAAATACACCTTAGATATGTTGTGTGGACATGATGAAAAAAAGTTCCCTCATTCTGTGTTTCCTAGAAATGGAGGTGAAAAAATTAGCATTAGCATGGTGAAATACATCTTGATGACATCATCAAGATGTATTTCACCATGTTAATGAGTTTCCTTTTTTCTGGGAGCGTACAAATGGAACCAAATGGACCCGCTAGGGTCCATTTGGTTCACATTTGTACGCTCTCAGAAAAAAAAAAAGAAAATGGGTGGAACTCCCCTTTAAGAGGCGCCCCCCCACTTCTAAAAGTACCACTACAACACTGACTGTACCTGTGTGGTCATTAGCTGTGTGTGTTGTGTGCTGCTCCACAGGCCCAGCACTACAGTTTAACAACCCACCTCAACACATTGAGGTGACGGCAGGACAGCCTGCTCGTCTGGCGTGTTCCTTCACTGGAAGCTCCCCTGTGGTGTCCTGCTGGATCACAAACAAAGAGCAGGTAGGCTGCAGTGCTGCTGGTGTTTACACCACATCACTCTGTACCTGTTCTGAACTGTCCTTTCTGCCTCTGAAGCAGGGGCGTTTTTGCCATTAGGCAGACTAGGCAGTTGCCTAGGGTGTCATGAGGGAAGGAGGGCGCCCGTGAGGGGAGGGGGGCGACCACCAGACATGCTTTAAAAGGATACCAGGCTAATAAGCCTAATATGGATAAATACATTATACTTGTCCTCTATAACAAGAATTGAACATTTAAAACACATATGTTATTTAGTTTAAAAATAGTTTATTTAATTTTATCCCTTGGGGGGCGCCATTTTACAGGAGATTTCTTGCCTTGGGAGATTTCTTGCCTTGGGCTCCAAATTGCTTAGAAACGCCACTGCTCTGAAGCATGGGTATCAATTGAAGGCACAATTCCCCCAAGATTTCCTTTAAAGCACTGAAAGGACACTTCACTCCTTTTGCAACCAGAGCTTATTTTAATGGTGTTTAGGAACACTTTCCTGGGATGTGTAATCCCATACGGAAAAAAAAAAAAACTTTATATGCGGACTCTTGAAAGTGGCACCTTTCACATAAGAGAGTAAAGTTAATATAAGATCTATAGTATTTCTTTGTAAAGTGAAATGTATATAAAACATATACTTTTGTGCTTTATAAGAATTATATATCTGGCATATGGCATGCACGAAAAGAAAAACACTATGGATCTTATATCATCTGTCTCGATGATATAAGATCCATAGTGTTTTTCTTTTCATGCCACTTTCAAGAGTTCGCATATAAAGTTTTTTCCATATGGGATATATCAGTATTTTTAAAAAAAAATACTTTAGTTATGAATGGATGTTCATGAGGCCATGAAGTTTCTTCCTGGACTATAAAGTCCCGCCTCCATGCAGCCTCTCCACAAGGAGGGGAAGTATTCTGGCACTTGTAAATAAGAAAGCTGTGAGCACTGTGGCTTTATGTTCACTTTTCGTTTTCTGTTAGTAATCTGTCCTGGGCCTGGCTCTAGTGTTGTATTGTTAAATTACAGTAATACATTTGCCACGTGTGTTTGATTGTCTTGTTTTCTATTGTAATTTATTGTCATCATGACATACAATATGTTATAAAGATTTGTTTAAAAAGAAGAAAAAAGAAGCCTTTGGCACTACACTTCCTGCCTTCATTGGAGAGCCATCGCTCCAATGAACTGAAGCAGCCAATAAGGCATCTTTTTTCTTTAAACATGGCTGTACGTGTTGTGACTCTTGCAGCCAATCATGTGTTGATTTTCAAAATGTTTTCAAGCTGTGTCCGTGTCTGTGTGTGTGTGTGTGTGTGTGTGTGCGTGCGCACGCACATGTGCATGTCTGCCCTCTGTGTTCAGTTTGACTGCCTGTTTTGTAACTTGTTACTGTGAGTATGTGTGTTTTGGCTTTTGCCTTTACCTGTGTTTCTGAGCTTTCCTCAGTATTCTACCCTGCCAATATAATAATCTCTTTGGACTTTCTCTCCTTGCTGGTACAATTTATCATTTGTTTTTGACCTGCTTTACCTCGATCTGCTCTGAAACCTCTCTCCACTCATGCCGTGACAATAGCGTGTATACAGTACATAACTCTGTTCCACGGTATGACCACCTTCTGTGTTGAAAATGCAAACAGCAAGCCACTCCTTCTGTTTGTGTCTCTCACAATGCAGATAGTGGACTGTGCAGATGTGTGGACAGAAAGCAGTGATCAAAGCAGTACACTTGTGATATCGGAGGCCCAAACACGGCACACTGGGCGCTACACTGTCGTTGTGAAGGATCGCAAAAGCTCTGCACAACACACTCTCTCACTTTCTGTTATCGGTAAGACCATGCTTCTTCAACCACTGTTTTCCTCCACTGACCCCTGATCAGTAGCCTATAATAACGGACAGCTCTTCAATAAACAGAAAAGAGAAAATGCATTTTCAGGTAGCGTAGTGTAGACATTCATCAGCTTGATTATTTGTCTCAGTTCCAATTCTGTTTGCTAATTTACTTCTGTTGTCACTTTGTATCTTGACAGCATTCTCTATCCTGATTGAATAAAATTTTCATCTCAACCTGAAAATGCATTTTCTGTTTAATATAAGGCCTCTTTAATTTAAGACTGAGCAAACATTAACCAATGAGAGCTTATTCACACTTATTTTAACTGAGGAAAATCACTTGCCCTACCTTTTTTAAGTTTGAGGTTCTTATGTACAAACTATTTTTCCCACCAGAACAGCCGCAGCCTCCTGCCTCCTGCCCTGTAGTGTCCATCATCTCCCCCAGCAGCCTGGTCCTGTCTTGGTCTGGTCCCAGTTACGACGGGGGCAGCGTTGTCCTGGGCTACGTGGTTGAGGCGAAGAGCCAAGGCCCCACAGAGCCCGAGGGGGACTGGAGGGAGCTGACCAGCCAGTGTCAAAGCACCTCGTACAGGGTTTCTTCAGGGCTGTGCCCTCAGCTGGACTACTGGTTCAGAGTAAGGGCTTACAACGCTGCTGGGGTGAGCGAACCCAGCCAGGTGTCACCGCTGGTTAGGATGGAGCACAAAGGTGAAATATTAGTTCCATATTCTGCTCGCTGAGTAGGATGTTCACTCCCCTGATTAGTTGGATATTGACCACAATATATTCTGTACTCTCCCTGATATCAACCATGTCCATTTTTGCTTTCAGAGAAGCCACAGGAAGAGGATTCCTTGCGAACATATGCAGATGTCTCAGTAGATTCTACCCACAAAGTCACAGATCACTACAATGTCCTGGAGAAACTGGGAGTGTGAGTAATGATTATCTGTCATGGCTAATTGCATAATGCTGTAAAAACACCCAGCTTACATCTATCATGGTGACATGATACTATTATCAAGCCAATTTCTTGTTAACAAACTAATTTCTTCCGGGAAGCACAAAGTGGCTCATTCCTGAGATACAGTAAGAAATTTGGCACATGCATTAGGTTCATTTCTGAGGATGGAATTTGTTTGTTTTTGTCTCCGATGGGTCTGTACAGTAAGTAATGGAAACTATAGTTTGTTATAAAATGTCAAAACATGCAGAATCCGCTACTTCCGTGAGATTTGTTTCAAGAGTGTTAAGTGGCTTCAGTTTACTGTTTGTCTTAATGTTTAAATAATTGCTGACACATTTTGGTTTGCATTCTCAGTTTAGCAGAATATTTAGCAGGTGCTTATCCACAGTGACTTGCAAAAAGCAATATCTATGTAAGTGGCATGAAAACGTGTCGACAAATAATTTGGTGTATGACCAAGAAATGAGTGCAAAGAAAAAAAGCTATGAGTGTGTATGATACCAGGATAAACAAAACCTAGCATCTGTTTAAACACCATCTAAATAAATAACATGTGACCAACATCCATCTACACATCTACACATAATATAAATAACATGGCAAAAAACAGCACGCGATGAAAGGGAATCTTGAATGCTAGGGGGTGAGGTAGAGTCTACAGCTCCGAAGCCAGGAGAAATAAGTGAATTATATAATATCGTTTGATGTTGTATTTCAGAGTGTTCCAGAGTTACAGTATATGCATAAGGCCTTTTCCAATGCGCAATGTACACTCTTGAGCCATACAGCACATGTGTACTTAGAGCTTGAGCCTGACTAACTCCTTATTTGCATACATTTCACTGTATAGATAACAACATAATCTAAACCTATACTTTTCTGTTGGCTTCAACACCGTACTGCTTTTAAATATAGCTGACAGGAATATGATGAATTTTCTAATATGTCAAGTTCAACTCGGGGTTGGGAGCGCAACATTGGCTCACTCTGGCACTGTTGTTGTTGTTGTTGGAGTAAAGTGGATGTCAGAGACATGAATGGGAGTTAACTGAGAAGAGGAGCAGGCTTTATCTAGTGAACACCGGGTCCAAAAATAATGATCAGCTCTATGAGTAGGAGGAGAAGGAGATAGGGGAGGTTGAATGAGGGACCGAAGAGAAGTACTGTATGAGTGTCCACCTCTTCAACAAAGTCTCCAAGTGAGCCTGGTGGATGATGGGGGGACAAGGTGTGAAATTGAGACAGCATAAAATTCAAATGTGGAAAGTGAAAGATTAAAAACATTGTAGGAACACTTGGGATATGTATTTAAACCTATACCATCATCACAAACTTGTCCTGAAATCCTGGGAACGTGGCTTTTCCTTTTGTTTTCTTCCTTTCTTTATCAGGGAAGCCCATTGAGGACAAGGTCTTTATTTCAGGGACGCCCTGATAACTGCATATAAAACACAATGGATATAATGGAAAACAATAACAAACAGTTGAAACCGCATCTCAACATCACAGATGCAGATAGTGTATGATGAATCGGGTCCAGTCATTATGTAGTCCACATAAAAGCACCCTGAATGTCTCTATGGAGCATAGATTGTGGTTATGGAGACCAATTGAATCAGTTTGTTCCATTTGTGTGGAGCATACTAAATCACAGCAATCTGTCCTTGTTCCCTGTTCTTACATGGACTGGTAAATTTAATGTGTTTTTCTTTTGAACATCCAATAATTTGATCTAACAGTGAGGATAGGTATAAAGGAAGCGTACCACACAAGGCCTTATAAATACAACAAATAATAATGTCCCTCTATAAAAATACCCATCAAATATCCTCTTAGTGTTTTGGCTATGTGCTCCAGTCCACATGGATCTTTAATAAGAGCTTGGCATCTAGCCAAATGCCCAGATATTTATACCGACCAGTTCAATTTGTAAATACCAGTGGGCAGATTTGTGTTTGGATACCTAGTCAATTCCCTGCATTTTCTATTTAAATTCTATTTTTGTATTCAAAACGAGCTCATGGTTAGTTAGATGGAACTGAAGTTGTAGCTTTTTAGGGCATCAAGACCAGCACTTACAGTGTCTGGGGATTTCCAAGAGTTGCAGTTCCAAAGTCTACCTTTCATAAGAATGTAGTGATCGGGTGACATCATATGGCAGATGAATTTGACAAATGAGTGATATGCATCAGCAAAGATCCTGACGCTCTCTTAACTTTCATAGTGTGTCAGTGTTTCAATTTCCATGGTCACAGTAAAAGTATCTTCTTTTCTTTTCCATAGGGGAAAGTTTGGCCAGGTGTTCAAGCTCACCCACAAAGTGACAGGTCATGTGTGTGCCGGGAAGTTCTACAAAGGCCGTCGGGCCAAGGAGAGGGAAGCAGCCCGTAAGGAGATAGAGCTGATGAATCACCTCCACCACAACAAACTGGTTCAGTGTCTGGCAGCATACGACCACAAGCCTGAGATGGTCATGGTCATGGAGTTGTGAGTAAAAATCATAATATTAATAATAGCTGCAAGCAGCAATAAGACGGGACCAAGTAAGCAGTTAAGGCAATAAGCAAATGGAACAATATGCATAATAAGACCTAGGAACATGGAAGTCTGAACTTAAAGGATCTTAAAGTTACGTTGGCTAAATCATAGAAACATGAAAGACTAACCTTGAGAAAGGGAAGACCATGTTATATTGTGCAGGGTTCTTGAAAATACATATACTGCATAAACAATATAAAAGCACAATTATCAAAAGTGCAAAGGGCACTGTATTTTATTTCCTTGTCTTTCCTTCCTTGTATTTTGTATTTCCTTATTTCAAACTTTTATGTTAATTATTAACTGTCCTACGTCAAACTGCGAATATCAGTGGTTAACACTCTTGGAGCTGCCCTGTTGGTCAGATTGTGGTAATACAGAGCCAGCATAGGGCGCCAAGTGGGCACAAGTTCCATAACCTTTGGCCAAATGAGGCATTGCTATAGCGCCCTCCTTTGACCAATTACACATTTCATTCAGCAAATTCGATGTACTGTGTGACATTTGTTTTTATTATTAGACGTGAATGACATGTCTAAGAAAGCCAGCATGGAGTATAAGAAAAAAATCCATCATAAGCAGTGAAATATAGCAATCGACTGGTTTCACAGGGTTTTTAAAGTACACTCTGGTCATTCTGTCACTCTCTGTGCTCTCTGTGTAGCATTGCAGGAGGGGAGCTGTTTGAACGTATTGTGGATGATAACTTTGAGCACACAGAGCCAGCCAGTGTGCGCTACATGCAGCAGATCCTTGAGGGAATTGGGTTCATGCATCAAAAGAACATTGTCCATCTGGACCTCAAACCCGAGAACATTGTGTGTGTTGACCACACAGGCACCTCCATTAAGATCATTGACTTTGGTCTGGCCAACACACTGGGTGAGTAAAAGAAGTGATTTGCTACCATTAATTGAAGTAGCATTTCTTGAAGAGAACTTGTGCAGGCTGTACAGTATATCACCCACATACTATTAACATTTGCTAATTTTAGAGAGTACAGGCGGACCACAGTCGCATCACTTTGAGTCACACGTAACAAACAAACCCAATAGCTGATATGCCCATATCATAGATAGCGTATATGATCACTATGACTCAAACATAGTCGATCCCCTAATATGTTAATACTGTACACGGGATAATACAGCAAAGTCCATATATGGACAATGGAGATGAAAGCGACAAAGACAGTCTTAATCCTGGACCTACCATATACGCCTGCTCGCAATTTTGTGTGAGGGGATTTTCTCACTTGAACTGAGTCAAGGTGTCCCTAGAGATGAAAAATCACCGAGGTGCTTGTCCGCCATAGTGCCACGAATGGCGCAATGGCCGAATCAAATATGGCTGCCATCGGATATGATAAAAAAAACAACTTTTGTGTATATACACATGCAATACCTCTATTCTGACTAATTGGGGGGTGGGGAATCCATTTCTGACATTGCTATGACAATTTTGGTTGATTTTGACCTTGAAAGGTCATGGTCAAGGCCATTTTGCTATTCCGAAGACCATAACTAACCATTGTTAGGTGAAAAAACGGGTGCAATGGGTCTATTTCTAATAATTCTGACATTTATTAATTAATTTAATTAATATTCATTCATATTAATCACTTGTTTTTTTAGTAGGCCTACATGTGCATAAGACATATAACAATTATAATCACCCGCTTTAAAATGTATTTAATTGGGTGTTAAATCAAATCAAATTGAAGGAATAAAAGTGATGCAAAATCAAACAGCAACTTCATTCAAAGTGAACTCAACAGAAGGCTCTGGCTGTGGCCCAAGTGAACCATTTTATTGCCATGGCCAGAGTGTTCGTAGACAACCAAATCAGGTATCAATGGCAATATGGTGTGACGAAGGCTTGTTTGCTCCAGCAGTAGATATTCATCTGCACAAGACAGAACATTCCAGAATCTCTTCCTTTGCATGGGCCCTTTCCACTGGACATGTGTTCTGCTCAGATGCCAAGGAAAACTGCTTAGAGTTTCTGGCCCTGGTGATGCAATGGTTGAGTGTGCCATGTCTGGACCTGGTCTGGTAGAGTTGGTGTTAAACGGCAGCCATTATGTCCGGGCTCTCACTGGGATGCCGATGGTATGGTGGGATGCCGATCAGGTCGCTCCAGTGGAATATGTTCTGGCAGAGCTGCATATCCAGTGCTAGCACATGTACAGGCATTGCACACTGGGCTGGCTGCAAAACAACATTGCTCAGAGCAGTTTGAGGCCCCGATAGGACAAGTAGAGAAAATGAATCAGGATTTTGAGAAGGAATGTACAGTAAGGCTGTCAGAGCTCTGCCATATCTTTGGAGGTTGGCTGTATTTGGTGGCTGTAATAAAAAATGCTGTGGGATACTATGGTGATACTATGGTGATCTATGGTGATCACCATGGCTCATAGTATCTTGTGTGAATCAAGGTGCTAGAGTTTACACATCCTGAGTTCTACTGGCACTTCTCAATCGGTCAGAGGGTTGTTCATGTCGATGCTGGTTCAGTACTGTAGTAGGTAACCTGAAGGTCGAGCAGAGCATTCAGTGAGTGATGAAGGGTCCCCAAGGTCACTATGTAGTAGGAGCCACACATACAATGCAAAAGCAGATGCAGAGTTTGAGCTCTTGTTTCATGAGATTCATGAAAATGTCCTCAACCTCCTCACCAACAACTACCCCCAAAAAATCCATCTCGAGCATGCACTGAGCACCACTTGTCACCTTACATTCAAAGTGGTGAAGCTGTTTGACTCTGTGCTAGAGCACCAGATTCCATACTCATTGACTGTCAATCTGCTCACAAAGCAGGTTGTATACAGAGAATTCACTCTGCGCCTGCTCAACTGTCTAAAAATGGGGAGTGCCTGTAGTACCCATACAGACAGGAGAGGCTAGACTGAGACTAAGACAATTAGCTGAATCATATACCAAAGAGGAAGCCTCACTTCAAAGAGCAACCACAGAAGGCACCAACCACCATTTTGAAGAAGCATAACTTAGTTTTAGCCAAAGACATGGCTGAAGCATATAGGAGCTATGGACATTGCTAAGGAGCAGGGCATAAACATCCAGCAAATACTTTCTCAAGACGTGCTCTCAACATCTTTGATGGTCAAAAATGTTCAAAGAGATTGAGCATGGACTTGATCTCACCCAATGAAGTCTGCATCTAGTCATCTACTCTTGCCACTCATATTGTGTTAAACTTCATGTCGAAAATGCAGCAGATGCCACTGGGACGGTTCTCAACGGTCAACACCCTCATCAGTGCTTCATCCTCCTTCTGCCGAGAGTCAGAATTCATTCACCTCATACTTGATTCGTACATTGAGAGGTCTCAAAATGAAGGGGAGCCCCTGCGATGTACAGACTCAACAGCAAGCATTGGCATGAACAGCAACACACCAATTCCGCAGCAACAAGCAAAATATCTATCTGTTAGTTTGGGATATGGTGTGCAGTCAGATCTGTGGCAATACTATCACTGTCAGGTCTGTCGTCCATGACAATGAGGTTCTCCTAGCAAAGGTGGCTGGTGGCAAGGACATCCATGACCTATTGAACTGGATTGAGGAAGCTGACACACGAGGCTAGTGGTGCATGTGGAGTGGGCTATTTGTGTTAAACAGTGTGAGAGAGAGAGTTGTGATAGTTTTCAATGATACACCTGTGCATTACTTCTACATTGCATCCCGTACTTCCAAGCACTGGGGATGAAGGAAGTCTGGCAGCAGTATGGCACTGGTGAAAAGCGACACATGCTACCACTGCATCAAGCAGTCTTTTATCTTGGAACAACCCTAGCCAAGACCGTGATCAAGGCACATATCTTGACTGGACAGGGACGCTGGATGATGTGGGAGGGATTCGAGAAGAAGAAGCTGACAGGGAGCGAAGTCTGGGGCTTGGAATCCAACAGGCTGAGTTTCATCGTTCAAGCAATGTTTTGCTGCCATCTCCCATAAACCTGCAACTATGGTTGGGAAGGACCCAGCATGTCTAGCCGATAAGCTTGAGCAGAAGAGGATTTACATCAGCACCCTACCCACCAGCAGCCAGGGCATGCGCCATCACCCACCAACATTCCTCCGGGAGGGGGGATCCTACCATCTAGTCTTTTAATTGATCCTGGAGATCACTGCATGAGCAAGTTGAGAGAAAATACTTGATTTTGTTTTATATGATATATATGATATGATATTTGTATATCACTTTGTCACGCTTATTTAATCATTTCAGAACCCATATAGCAATGTATATGTATACTTGCTATATGTGTTGTGTATATCTTTTGTTCTAAATAATAACGTAATTGAGTAAAAATGATAATAGGGGACAAATTAGTTACTTTTAAATTATAGTTAAATATCAATATAAAAGATATCACACAGGAATCATTGCCAAAATTATATAATTTGACCTATTGCACCAGTTGTTAATGTCATGGCCAAATCATGTCTTTGGAATAGCAAAATGGCCTTGACCATGACCTTTCAAGGTCAAAATCAACCAAAATTGTCATAACAATGTCAGAAATGGATTCCCCACCCCCCAATTAGTCAGAATAGAGGTATTGCATGTGTATATACACAAAAGTTGGATTTTCATCATATCCGATGGCGGCCATATTTGATTCGGCCATTGCGCCATTCGTGGCACTATGGCGGACAAGCACCTCGGTGATTTTTCATCTCTAGGGACCCCTTGACTCAGTTCAAGTGAGAAAATCCCCTCACACAAAATTGCGAGCAGGCGTATATGGTAGGTCCAGGATTACTGTTACAATGGGTTCTCAGACTCTGCTCAGACTAATCTGTTGCAGTGCAGTTCAACGTAGGTGTGGTTGACTATGCCACAAAGAGACAGTTTGGCATATAAGCGTTGGTAATTATTACAATAATGACTAACTTTTTATATTCAGGCGTGGACTGGCAAAATAGTTAAATGGCCAGAAATGCTTTGTAATGCTATAACTAAGTCGTTGTTTGCAGACCCCAACACTCCACTAAAGGTGATGCATGGAACCCCAGAGTTTGTGGCCCCAGAAGTCATCAGCTATGATCCTGTATGCTTGGCCACTGACATGTGGAGCATTGGAGTAATCTGCTACATATTGTGAGTAACCCCAGAGCTCAAATATTATGTCTAATAACGGCAATTAGTGTGTATTCATCTCTCTCTGGCTCATCTGTGGTCCTCCTCACTCCTCAGACTGAGTGGTGAGTCTCCATTCCAGGGTAACAGTGATGAGGAGACCCTGGCTGCTGTGACGGCAGCCCAGTGGGAGTTTGATGAGGAGAGCTTTGAGGACATCACTGAGCAGGCCCAGAACTTTATCAGCTCCCTGCTCAACAAGGACACCAGGTGACCCCACCTGGGATACCAGTTCAGTTCAGTGTTCTCTGCAGCTCTAAGTTGAAGTTCATAGTCTTCTGACTTCCCTTTTCTTTAGTCATCCAGACACAAACCTTGAGAAGCAACAGGGTTGTCTTGTGTCTGAACTGTATTGCAGACGGTACCTGTGAAAATGAGTGATCTTGAAACCGACCACTCAACGTTATTGTATGGTCTGTGCTGAACAGTAGTTATTTCTCTTCCTTCTCTCCTCTCCTTGTTTGTCTATACAGACTGAGGTGTTTTGACCTTAGCCCTGGTCCTGTGCACTACTAGCGAGTTCCTTCTTAACGCTCTGCCAGGAACACCTCTGCTGCACACCAACAAAAGAATCACTCCCCTGAGGTTACGAGGGGTCTGACGCGAGTCAAAATAAACTAAACTCATTTGCTACTCGCATGTCTCGGGACCATACCTTCTCTGTATACTTTCTGGTCTTAGAATAAAATATACAGATCTGGTCAATGGGTAATGTATATTGATGCCTGGTGGACATACTGTATTTGATTTTCTGCCCAAGAGAAAGTGTGTATATATACAGAGAAAGTGGGGTCATGAGAGGCTATACAGACTTTCAACAAAACCGCCTTTGTTTCGGTGAGCAGAAGTAGAAGTAGTTTAGTTTAATTTATACAACAGTCAGACACCTCGGACGGCGGGGTGTTGGGTGTGAAGCAGAGGCGTTCCTGGCAGGGTGTTGGAGAGAGCTTGCTAACACACTGGGCCAGGGGTATTTTGACCTGCTGAACTCACAGCTATCTGATACATTTTCCTAATTCTTAGCACTGACTTCTGAAACATTCAAATATCCTGTCTAGTCTATACAGTTCTCTGTCAAAGCAATAAGGCAAGTAACAATTTCTTGATCTACCGGTAATCCTTTGTTCCCCCCATCTTTTGTTAGTTATATCTTGGATAGAGTGGGGATGGGATCCAGGCCTTCCACCATTGCATCAGCAAAATGAAGCCAAGACAAAAACATGATTAATTTTAAACCTCTGTGTTCTGTTCCAGACGAAGGATGTCCTATACGGAAGCCCTGGCTCACCCCTGGATGGCGATGTTTAACTCAGTAGACCCCGGCACGACCAAGAGCCTGTCCAAGGAGAAGATGAAGAGATTCCTTGCAAGGCAAAAGTGGAAGGTAGCCTGGCTTTGCACTTAGATTTGAGTTGCTATTTTACCTTTTTATTATTCAATGATATGCTGGGAACTGACCATTATGACCACAGCCATCTGTCGTTGGCTACAGCAGTAGTTGTTGCGGGAAGGGAAATCATATCTCATTCAATTTCACTTGTACTTTTCAGCTCTAATCTCACATTCTCAATCCAATTCACTAAGCTGTTTACATCCATATTTGGGTTGTAAAGAAATGAAACTTCCCACATTGCTGTATGTCATTAGAACTCCTTATGACTACTACTACAGGCCAAATATGGGTGTAAATGGCTTGATGAATCAGGCCCAAACTCTTTTTCCTGTCTCATAGAAAGCAGGCAAGGCCATGCTGGCCCTCAAGAGAATGGCTCTGCTCTCTAAAGCAGACAGCCATGTATCACCTACAAGCTCCCGGGAAGGTGAGAAACTCGGTCCTTTCTCTGTAGCGGGACACATCATCTCAGTGGCTCAAAACTCCTTTGTAATAACATCTTCAAAGGCTAAATTAATGTTCTCATAATACTCCTTCTGTCCCAGATTGCCCATTGACACCAGAGACTGAGCAAGCACTCCAGTCTCTGGAGCTTAAGATGCAGGGGGCTCCCCACTTCTCCCAGAGACTACAGGACCAGACAGTGACACAGGGCTCCAGTGCTCGTCTCTCTTGTCACCTACAAGGTATACCTATACACAGAAACATTTGTGTGTTATATATTTTCCTGTTACTTTTGCCTGGTTATATTTTCAAGTCATTGCACCCAGCTCCACTTGCAACTCTGCCATCCCCTCTGTCTTGATAGGCTACCCAGACCCAGAGGTGATCTGGCTGTGTGGGGAGCAGCCAGTGGTGGAATCATCTACAGTGCAGATTGAATATGAGGATGATGGCCACTGTACCTTAGTCCTGGCCCGGGTAAACCCTGGTGACTCAAATATTTACACCTGCAAAGCCACCAACGGCCAGGGGGAGGCAGTCTGCTCTGCCAAACTCACTGTGAAAGAGTAACAATGTATTCATAACTGTGAATGAATATAGCAGTACATAATGCATAACCTACACGCATCATGCACTCATAAACACACTAGGAATTGTGGAATATATTGTGTTTTTTTCCCCTCGTCTCTATGTACATTTCTTATATTTGACTATTACAAATGTAAACCGCAGCACTCTGATGTGCAGGTCTATGTTGCAGCTACATCAGAAATTCAGCCATTAGATTGTTATTCATTTTGTACTTTTTTCCCCAAATGTATAGACATATAGTACATTAACATTATGAATGAACTTGTAAACACCTACATACTGTATTTAGTGTAAGCAACAATTATATTTCTAGTGTCACTGTGGCATTTCTACAGAAAATTATTGTAATATGAATAAACCATTCAGCTAAGATTTTGCATGTTGAAAGATCCATCTACAAAAACAAATGGGAATCATATGCCGAAGGTGAAAGTGAGGTCAAAGTGTTGTGCATAGCAGTGTTCAAACAATGGGCTGACATTTTGGTAATATCAGTCCGGTAAACTGGATTGGGACCATCATTGAGAAATTTGAAAAGTAAATCCCATTGATCGTAGCAGGTGAGGTCCTGCACATTGCTCACTGATTGCACTGTATATGAGTGTTTCTTCCTCCGAGGAAAAACACACAGCATGCCAGGGCTGCAAACACTCCTGGATCCTGCATGAGTCTCCTGCAAGTCCCCAAATTCACCATTACACAGGAACTTGCATCTGCTATGTTAACAGGTTTCACGGGGAACCCCAGACTCTCCCACTTGGGTGTTCAATCTGAGCAGTTTGCAATCAGAGACATTAATATTAAGGATTATTACAGTACTGTGGGATGTGGTCTTATTTCTGTTTTTGATCCTATTTCACAAGTTCTCTACCAGGTTATGAAAATGGCATTCTATGGAGATTTCAATTTCTTCATTCTATGGAGAAATGGACCTACACTGCCCCCTCCTGTCAGCAGTTAGCCATGGTTAGGGGATTCTTAGGGGAAGAAAGAGAAAATGACAAACCTGTCATGGGTGTCAAACAGCCCAAACCATTTTGGTAAAAAAAAAAAAATGTAATTCTGCCAAAGCATTGAAGGATTTTGAGATCTTCAGAAATTATTTTACAAAACCATTTGCAGCTCAGTGTGAAGGAAGGAATTGGTTTCCAATTGGAGGTTCCATAAGGATCCTTTAGTTTAGGGGAATAATAAAGTATATTTAATTTCTCTCTCAACTATCTCCTGGTCTGAAAAAGGCTGAAATAGGCTGAAAAAAGATGTTTTCAGTGAAGTGCAGGTCACTAAATTGGTAGACCTTTAGCTGATCTCTCTCTGAACAAACCAAACGTAAGACAGATGGATTCAACAATCCATCCATAAACATCAGCAAAATCATCATTTGCCATCACTAAACTTCATATTGAGTCTGCATACAGACTGCCATCATGTGGTCACTTGTTGATCAACTGAAAAACATGAAATGATGACTATCTTTTTTTTATTTCTTATCTTACATCAACCATCCATAAAAACATATATACAAGCTAATTTAAGTAAATAAATTAACATTTGTGGTATATATAAAAAATGTACATATCAAACAATAAAACCACAAAACCCAATGTGTATGTGGGGGTGAGGGTGGAATGGATACACAAGTTGTAACCTATGTGTCAATATAGTGCACATTGTGCTTTCACAGCGGCGTTCTCTTGGTTCCAGTTTTGATCTCACATGACACACACACACAGGCCTACTATTAGAGCTATGGTATGTTCCAAAATGATTTAAAAAATAGTGTCTAGAAAGTACTTGTCTTACATATTTACTTTACCACTATAGGCCCAACTTATAGCCTTTGTGTTATAGGCTAACCCTCCCCACCGCAAAAAAGAAGAAGCTCTACTGGGAGAGCTGGGATTGCCTAAAATCTTTGGGGACTGATCCAAGTACCAAAGTCCTACAGATCAGAACTCCAATTAGTCCGAACATGCGCTGGAAATCCACTATCAGCTGTGACGTGCTTGCGGTTATGCTTGCAGTGAAGATGAGGGTTAGAGAAGGTTTTAGGCATGTTTGTAGCAAAACTCTACTCTTCTCCAACCGTAACCCTAAGAGCCTAAACCCCCAACCACCTCACAGACCGTGAGGTCTGTGAGGTTAGATTTGTGTCTCGTAGTTTCAGAACAATGGGAAGTCGGAATAATGACATGGCACCAAATGGTAGGTCAAAAAATGATGACTCCTCATAATGACTTGCTCCTCGTTGGCTTTCTCCTCGGTTTTCTGTGGAGTTCGATGCCTGTTCCGTAAAGCTTGGCCGCCTGTGACTCAAAGGCCGCAATCATCTGCTTAACAACGTCATCAAAGAACACGGATGCCAGCTGAGAGTGCAAAGGGGATTTGAACTCAAACAGCACCTAGAGAGAACAGAGGGTAGACATGTGTCAGTGTCCATGTCACATTGTCACGGCTCCAAGGTTATGCTTAATTATTATATCTTGTGTGCAGGTCGTTGGTAGATAAGTGGAAATCCTTTTTTAGTTTGGTTTCCAAACCATTAACCATCCAATCCCTACGATAGCTTTTTCATATTACGTTGTATGACATTTTTGGCATATTTTGTCATGCAAGATCAGGCTGTAATACAATTAATAATCGTCTTGTGTAAGTAATCAACTGGGGAAGTTTCATGGTGACAAGAATTTAATATAGATATGGTTTTGCCCATAATTACATTTTGGAGGTCTGGCTCATGGGCCAAAAATAACTGAACTAGTTCAACCTTTGTGTAAAGAGGCCATAGAATAGAAAGACCACACGAAGACCATAATAACAACCACATTAACCACGGCTAATGTGGAGCTGAAAGAATCACCCTCTGGAAATACATTTACGGCTTACCTCCTTCTTAAAGGAGGTCTGTGGCTTACTCTTTGCTTAACAATTTAACATTTTCTTTTAAAACCATTAACCGTAACCCTTAATAATAATAATTAACTTGAGTATCTATAGACGTTGTTGCCAATTCTTCCCTGGGGTGATCTGGCCACGCATTTAGGTCAACATGCAAGTCCCTATCAGTGTGATTTGTTTTCCTACTATACAGCTGAACTGTTAGTTGAAGGATGTAACAGTGTATTTATTTGCAGTTTTGCACTTACATAAACTTCCACTTTGCAGGAGTCTGGTTGGTTCTTAGCACCAGGGCTGAACCTCCATCTCGCCTCAAGATGGTTGAAGAGGGATCCATCAGTACTCACAGCCTGTTTTAAAACAAATGTCCATTTATTATTACCTGGCTGACAGACAAAGGACTTGAAACACATCCTGGTCTAGACTGCTTCTTAAAGAGCAATGTGATTGATTTGTTCACTACAGCTACGTTTGTAATTTACTACTGAGACAAACGATGACATTAATCAAATGGTGCCGTTTCACTATCCATACTTGTGCAAATGGTAAAAAGCTTGAAATACAAGCTAAGAAACTCTGCGCCGGGCACTTGGTTGTCCTTCGATGCACCGGTCGCCTGTAGTTGCACGCCATTTCCCCATTCCTTCATCATGTTGACAGTTATGCTATGGACTTACCCTGACTTGGTAGTTGGGTACGGTTGTGACGTCAGAGATGTAGCACTCACAAAGGGGGGAAAAGCCTATTTCCAGTCTTGCCTGCACCTTCCCGTTGCGGCACTTGACGGTTTGAGACTTATTGCACCAGGGAACAAAGTGCTGGTATTGGTCCACATTAGCCACCACGTTGTACATCTGCTCTGGAGTATACCTGAACAGACAGGAGGGAAGAGACATTAGCCACACCGTACAATACCCCATTTCATTGAATTACCCTAGTTTAGCGGAGACAGATGATGACGAGATAACAAAAATGAAACCAACAAGGGATTTTAAAATGGTGAAAAGAGATGTTGCTGACCTGGGGGCCTTGTAAGCACTGAAAATATGAAACTGTAGTGTGGCTAGCTCAAACTGGCTGAACAAAATGAATATTCTGTGAAAATAGGCAGGAAGAGGATACTTGTGAGTTGTTTTCTGCTAGGAGATTTGGGGGGGGTAGTAAAAAGGAGTGTTGGTTAAAGGAGTGGGAGAGGGTTAAATTCCCTGGGATATAAGTGTTTAATCCATGATAAGGAGTTGGGAGGAGTGTTTTGAAAATCTGAGATGGGATCCTGTGGGCTAACTAGGGCAGGGCAATCAAAAGGTGACAGTACTTGGCCTATAGCTCAAGGTACAAGGTTGTACTTTATTGTTCTTGTGTATATAAGAGTAAAACCTTCTCAGTGCCCTTTGTGCAATGCAGCATCATAGATAATAATTACAAAAATAACATAACAAAAAAGAGGGAAAGGGGGAATCAGCGTATTTACACAACACATATAGTCTAGGTGTACCAACACAAACAGCATATTTCAGAAGCTACCTCTAACTGTATGTAAACGTGGTGGTGCCTCAGTGGCCGGATGGTAACCACAAGGTTCCCCCACAGTTAGTGTCAAGGTGTCCTTGAGCAAGACGGTGAACCCATGTGCTGGTTGGTGTTGCATGGTTTCGTCCACCATTGGTATGTAAATGTAATGCATAATAATGTAAAATGTCTTGGATAGAGCAGCTACCATTCAATAGTTCAAGCATATTCGACTGCAACAAAAGGACAGGAGAGGTGTGAGAGGTGCTCCATCGATACTTTTCTGCATATGTTAATTCTGGTATTCTTTTGTAAACACACTTGATTGTTCTGTCTTCGCAGGAGGTGGTAATGGAGCACTTTTTGTTGATTTAAAGACAGCTGAGCCCAACACTCACACAAAAAAGGGGGAAAAGAGACACCCCCAAGCCATGGTCAGTTGAGACAGCTGACCACCACCTTGGCCTGGGGCTGTCTACACAATGACAGGTCACTTGTACAACAAATGATGTGTAAAAGTGTACTGGTCAAGTATAAATTGGGCAAATGATTTCATTTGTGATGACAGCAACTGGACCCTGATGCCTCCAACCAAGTTAAAGTTGTACCTAATCTACCGTGGGAAAAGGATTTTGTTTGTTCCATTTTTAGATTGTGATTAAAATTCACAGGAATGGGAAGGAAGTGTCAAGAAAATATCTTATATATACACTGGACACCTTGGAGACTGTTCAGAGTGAAGGGTCTGATTGTTGTGTAGGTGTCAAGACAGACAGGTGTGGTACATTGTTGTGGAATGCTTGTTCAGTTGTCCCATAATTCAGTGTCTGGTCTGCTGTACACAAAGTCTGGAGGGAATACCAGGCACACACATTCCATTCCATTCTTCCCCAGTCTGTTTATTCTCTGGGGTATCACTTCGCATAGAAGAATGTTTCTCCCCCCTCAACTGAACGGATGCAAACTGTAACAGTGTACCAGTGCTTTAAGGGGGAATTGCACCCATTTCTACATTAATTAATTTTTCTTAGAGATGTTGTGTGTAAATAATAAAAAGTGCGCCATTTTGTGTTTACTGGGGGACGTCAACAACTACAACTACATCTACTTCAGTGTTAATTTCTCTTCTTTATGAGTGCACAAATGGAACCAAATGGACCTGTTAGGGTTCACTTTTCTGGTGGTCTTTGTGTGTGATTTGGTTTTAGATATATTTTTTAGCAAACAACATGTAGTCTAGGAAGGAGGGACATCAGAGACACTCACTGCTAAAATCTAAAAGCACATTACGAACATGAACACCAGGAAAGTGTGTGCTAAATAGCACATACTGTATATGTTTTTGCAAAAACTGAAATGTCCCTTAAAATGACTACATCTTTGATAGCACCTTGAGGGACTTGATTTCTGGAATTATGGCTGAGGTGGACAGCTCTATGCTTCTGTGCAAGTTGTATGTTTCACTGTTGATGGTTTTTAGATGCATTATTAGATATCACATTATAAGTAGCGTATTATTAGTAATTTTTGGAACTTACTTTAGAGTCCTGCACTCAGAGAACTCCATTCTTCTGGAACTGATAGGAGCAACCAGGTGGAAGAAGGTGCGCTTTGGCATGGTGAATGCAGGGGACTGGGGGACACAGGACATGGTGGACTCTTTGGGTAAGGGCTGGGCAGAGCGCCTTGCAGCACAGGACAGACAGGAAGCCAGGTGTCTGGGAACAAGATTATTATTGTATTTTAATTATAATATTATATTTATTATCATTATAATATATTGATGGATTTTAGCGTCTCAATTTGGGAATTACACAAAGAAAGAAATAACAGAAACTGAAATATCCTTTCTCCACATGCCTGCCTATTTAAACAAATTGACTTGGTTCCACTTCTATTTTGAGATACTGCCTGAGAAGAGATACGAAACTGGCTCATTAAAAAAAATCATAGCACTGTGGCAATGAGGGGTTTAGATAGTTTAACGTAATGTAATGCAAAAAAATTACATTGGAAGACGTTAAAGTCAACATTGTAGGGAAAGCTCTTTAAATCGTCAAAGCTTTTGTATCATGAAACTCCTCTGTAAACATGTTAAACAGCTACCTACTGTAAATAAATCCTCTGTGGGTAATATTTTTCCCCGGGTGCATAAACCGTGAAATTTGGGAGCACTTGTCGTCAGTCACTGAACGGCCCTGTGTACAACCGGTTTCGCTTTTGCTTATAATGCAGCAGACAGTAGTGCGACCCGTTAATAAAAACAAGTGCTTCCAAACCTCTGCACCCAGAAAAAACATCGCCTGCAGAGATTTTTTTTGCTGAAACATGTTTATGGTGGATTTTAATGACACAAAAGCATCCCAGATTGAAAGTGAATAATTCAAACGTGGCCTAGAGCTGAAAATTTGGTGAGTTTCAAGTTATTTAATACAAGCAGATCCAGGTGAAAATGGAATGTGCAGGAGGTCAATGGAGGGTAGGTAACTCTAGATTAATCCCATTATAATAAAAATCTAGATTTGCAAATTGAGGCTATACATACCGTCACCGTCTACAAACTGTTAATAAATTCGATTCAATCAACAATCTCAATATAGGCCTATTTAACGTGGCTATTAGTTTGAATTGCAGTGCGCTGTTTCCAAACGTCTCTAAATCGCACAATGACGTGCGTTATGTAGGAAAAGGAACTTACCTGGTAGCCGGTCTTAAGTTTCCTCTGATCAGTTTGGAGGAGTGCATTTCAGTCATCTGCCCAAGCGCCCGCAAGAATATGTTGGTCATTTCGATTAATGTAACGAAGATTAGAGAACCCAGAGAAAGTTTGTCGCAACGCAACGTGGTAATTCGCAACACTGTCCCTTCCAGACGCAGTAGACTCGATACTCTGTAGCCTGTAGCGGTTCAGCCGGTTCGTTTGTTCTGAATGTTGATAAGGCGCGCGTTGGGGGACGGGCTGGTCTATACTGCTTAAAACCAGTGACGTACTGGACATGGGAGGTCGTAGGCTACCAGGGGCGGATCTAGGCATGGGGGGGGGGGGGGGGGGGGGGGGGGGGGGGGGGGGGGGGGGTGATGCTCCCCTAAATGCCCAGTCTGCCCCACCAACCATGATGGCATGCAAAACAACCCAAGATATTTCAAATTAAAGTGCTTATATTTAAAATGATATGAAACACTCCTACTGCTACTATACAGTGCCACCACGGAACCAACACCATTTCATTGAAAACAGAAAACTCTTGAGTCAGACCTTTAGCTTTATGCATGCTGCGTGCCTGTTGTAACTTCAACAACAACTAATGCTTTTAAAGCATCAATTGGGCAAGTAATACTTGCCTAATAAAAGTGCGAAGCGACACGGGCGATGAAGCCGTCTCGGTTTTCTCCTGCCCCCCCCCCCCCCCCCAATTGGGAAATGTTATATCCGCCCCTGTAGGCTACTACTCGAACTCTAAACAAAACGTGAGCGCATGTGAGTGAGAGTCATCAACGGACAGTAGGCCTATCATTACTGCAGCACAACTCAATGCTGACAGATTAACAGCTTGAAGATTTACTGTAGGCCTACAAATCAAGCACAACTCAATACAAGACTGATATTTAACTGGTGTACCCAATCAGTTATTTTCCAGATTTGTTGTAGTTGTACTTAGTTTTTAGAATTGTACTGTAAATCTCGAAGCTGTTATCAGTTGTGTTGTAGTTGTAAACAAAACAGTTGTTTACAATGGTAGGCTATACCACTGTAAACAACTGGTTTGTCCAACTACAGCAAAACAAAAGAAATCTACATGGAGGTGAAAAGGGAGGATGGTGGAGGAACCATACAGTTTCTGTCTCATAGAAAGCAGGCAAGGCCATGCTAGCCCTCAAGAGAATGGCTCTGACCACCTACAAGCTCATGGGAAGGTGAGAAACTCAGTCCTTTCTCTGTAGCGGGAGTCGGGACACATCATCTAGTGGCTCAAAAACTCATGTATGTTTCTGTGTAATAACATATTCAAAGGTGGATGTTCTCTCATAATACTCCTAGTAGCCTAATAATGTCCCAGATTGCCCATTGACAGAGACTGAGCAAGCACTCCAGTGTCTGGAGCTTAAGATGCAGGGGGCTCCCCTCTTCTCCCACCCAGGGACCAGCATGTTACACATATGGTTACACAGTTACAGTCTTTTAAAAAGATCATGGCCATAGATGCCATTATGTTATGAGTGAGTGACTGAGTGAGCTGACCGAAGCAATATCAGAGCCATCTAGTAGAAGAGCTGCGACATTGAGGGGTCAGAAAACAGCCTGGTCACGTGGTTCATGTACTCGCGTGAGCCCCATAGGCTCCAATGCATTCAGTAACTTCCGGCTGTCACTATTCATTGTCACTATCCAACAGAAGTCTATGTAGATGGACTGGCCCCATCAAGTGAACGGAGTTGGGGTAACTCTGTCTATTTCCAAGGCTCCGAGCCATGTAATGACGTCACTCCTAGCGTCACTCTCCATTGGCCAGCAGCGCGGAAGCGACATATATAACCCACGCCCCAGTTTTTTCAAAATTTCGACATTTTTCGAAAATGCTCAAAAATCCTCAAAACGATGAAAAACGGCATGCTGTGCAAGACCGTAAGGCTATAGGCTTGCATTTTGCCAGATTTCGTCGTTTTTCGAAAATCTTCAAAAATCCTCAAAATCACGAAAAAGCGTAAGGCTATAGCCTTTGCGTTTTTTCAAAATTTCGACATTTTTCGAAGATGCTCAAAAATCCTCAAAACGATGAAAAACGGCATGCTGTGCAAGACCGTAAGGCTATAGGCTTGCATTTTGCCAGATTTCGTCGTTTTTCAAAAATCTTCAAAAATCCTCAAAATCACGAAAAAGCGTAAGGCTATAGCCTTTGCGTTTTTTTCAAAATTTCGACATTTTTCGAAAATGCTCAAAAATCCTCAAAACGATGAAAAACGGCATGCTGTGCAAGACCGTAAGGCTATAGGCTTGCATTTTGCCAGATTTCGTCGTTTTTTGAAAATCTTCGAAAATCCTCAAAATCACGAAAAAGCGTAAGGCTATAGCCTTTGCGTTTTTTCAAAATTTCGACATTTTTCGAAAATGCTCGAAAATCCTCAAAACGATGAAAAACGGCATGCTTTGCAAGACCGTAAGGCTATAGGCTTGCATTTTGCCAGATTTCGTCGTTTTTCGAAAATCTTCAAAAATCCTCAAAATCACGAAAAAGCGTAGGGCTATAGCCTTTGCGTTTTTTCAAAATTTCGACATTTTACGAAAATGCTCAAAAATCCTCAAAACGATGAAAAACGGCATGCTGTGCAAGACCGTAAGGCTATAGGCTTGCATTTTGCCAGATTTCGTCGTTTTTTCGAAAATCTTCAAAAATTCTCAAAATCACGAAAAAAGCGTAAGGCTATAGCCTTTGCGTTTTTTCAAAATTTCGACATTTTTCGAAAATGCTCAAAAATCCTCAAAACGATGAAAAACGGCATGCTGTGCAAGACCGTAAGGCTATAGGCTTGCATTTTGCCAGATTTCGTCGCTTTTCGAAAATCTTCAAAAATCCTCAAAATCACGAAAAAGCGTAAGGCTATAGCCTTTGCGTTTTTTTAAAATTTCGACATTTTTCGAAAATGCTCAAAAATCCTCAAAACGATGAAAAACGGCATGCTGTGCAAGACCGTAAGGCTATAGGCTTGCATTTTGCCAGATTTCGTCGTTTTTCGAAAATCTTCAAAAATCCTCAAAATCACGAAAAAGCGTAAGGCTATAGCCTTTGCGTTTTTTCAAAATTTCGACATTTTTCGAAAATGCTCAAAAATCCTCAAAACAATGAAAAACGGCATGCTGTGCAAGACCGTGAGGCTATAGGCTTGCATTTTGCCAGATTTCGTCGTTTTTCGAAAATCTTCAAAAATCCTCAAAATCACGAAAAAGCGTAAGGCTATAGCCTTTGCGTTTTTTCAAAATTTCGACATTTTTCAAAAATGCTCAAAAATCCTCAAAACGATAAAAAACGGCATGCTGTGCAAGACCGTAAGGCTATAGGCTTGCATTTTGCCAGATTTCGTCGTTTTTCAAAAATCTTCAAAAATCCTCAAAATCACGAAAAAGCGTAAGGCTATAGCCTTTGCGTTTTTTCAAAATTTCGACATTTTTCGAAAATGCTCAAAAATCCTCAAAACGATGAAAAACGGCATGCTGTGCAAGACCGTAAGGCTATAGGCTTGCATTTTGCCAGATTTCGTCGTTTTTCGAAAATCTTCAAAAATCCTCAAAATCACGAAAAAGCGTAAGGCTATAGCCTTTGCGTTTTTTCAAAATTTCGACATTTTTCGAAAATGCTAGAAAATCCTCAAAACAATGAAAAACGGCATGCTGTGCAAGACCGTAAGGCTATAGGCTTGCATTTTGCCAGATTTCGTCGTTTTTCGAAAATCTTCAAAAATCCTCAAAATCACGAAAAAGCGTAAGGCTATAGCCTTTGCGTTTTTTCAAAATTTCGACATTTTTCGAAAATGCTCAAAAATCCTCAAAGCGATGAAAAACGGCATGCTGTGCAAGACCGTAAGGCTATAGGCTTGCATTTTGCCAGATTTCGTCGTTTTTCGAAAATCTTCAAAAATCCTCAAAATCACGAAAAAGCGTAAGGCTATAGCCTTTAAGTTTTTTCAAAATTTCGACATTTTTCGAAAATGCTCAAAAATCCTCAAAACGATGAAAAACGGCATGCTGTGCAAGACCGTAAGGCTATAGGCTTGCATTTTGCCAGATTTCGTCGTTTTTCGAAAATCTTCAAAAATCCTCAAAATCACGAAAAAGCGTAAGGCTATAGCCTTTGCGTTTTTTCAAAATTTCGACATTTTTCAAAAATGCTCAAAAATCCTCAAAACGATGAAAAACGGCATGCTGTGCAAGACCGTAAGGCTATAGGCTTGCATTTTGCCAGATTTCGTCGTTTTTTTTCGAAGATCTTCAAAAATCCTCAAAATCACGAAAAAGCGTAAGGCTATAGCCTTTGCGTTTTTTCAAAATTTCGACATTTTTCAAAAATGCTCAAAAATCCTCAAAACGATGAAAAACGGCATGCTGTGCAAGACCGTAAGGCTATAGGCTTGCATTTTGCCAGATTTCGTCGTTTTTCGAAAATCTTCAAAAATCCTCAAAATCACGAAAAAGCGTAAGGCTATAGCCTTTGCGTTTTTTCAAAATTTCGACATTTTTCGAAAATGCTCAAAAATCCTCAAAACGATGAAAAACGGCATGCTGTGCAAGACCGTAAGGCTATAGGCTTGCATTTTGCCAGATTTCGTCGTTTTTTTCGAAAATCTTCAAAAATCCTCAAAATCACAAAAAAGCGTAAGGCTATAGCCTTTGCGTTTTTTCAAAATTTCGACATTTTTCGAAAATGCTCAAAAATCCTCAAAACGATGAAAAACGGCATGCTGTGCAAGACCGTAAGGCTATAGGCTTACATTTTGCCAGATTTCGTCGTTTTTCGAAAATCTTCGAAAATCCTCAAAATCACGAAAAAGCGTAAGGCTATAGCCTTTGCGTTTTTTCAAAATTTCGACATTTTTCGAAAATGCTCAAAAATCCTCAAAACGATGAAAAACGGCATGCTGTGCAAGACCGTAAGGCTATAGGCTTGCATTTTGCCAGATTTTGTCGTTTTTCGAAAATCTTCAAAAATCCTCAAAATCACGAAAAAGCGTAAGGCTATAGCCTTTGCGTTTTTTCAAAATTTCGACATTTTTCGAAAATGCTCAAAAATCCTCAAAACGATGAAAAACGGCATGCTGTGCAAGACCGTAAGGCTATAGGCTTGCATTTTGCCAGATTTCGTCGTTTTTCGAAAATCTTCGAAAATCCTCAAAATCACGAAAAAGCGTAAGGCTATAGCCTTTGCGTTTTTTCAAAATTTCGACATTTTTCGAAAATGCTCAAAAAATCCTCAAAACGATGAAAAACGGCATGCTGTGCAAGACCGTAAGGCTATAGGCTTGCATTTTGCCAGATTTCGTCGTTTTTTTTTTCGAAAATCTTCGAAAATCCTCAAAATCACGAAAAAGCGTAAGGCTATAGCCTTTGCGTTTTTTCAAAATTTCGACATTTTTCGAAAATGCTCAAAAATCCTCAAAACGATGAAAAACGGCATGCTGTGCAAGACCGTAAGGCTATAGGCTTGCATTTTGCCAGATTTCGTCGTTTTTCGAAAATCTTCAAAAATCCTCAAAATCACGAAAAAGCGTAAGGCTATAGCCTTTGCGTTTTTTCAAAATTTCGACATTTTTCGAAAATGCTCAAAAATCCTCAAAACGATGAAAAACGGCATGCTGTGCAAGACCGTAAGGCTATAGGCTTGCATTTTGCCAGATTTCGTCTTTTTTTTCGAAAATCTTCAAAAATCCTCAAAATCACGAAAAAGCGTAAGGCTATAGCCTTTGCGTTTTTTCAAAATTTCGACATTTTTCGAAAATGCTCAAAAATCCTCAAAACGATGAAAAACGGCATGCTGTGCAAGACCGTAAGGCTATAGGCTTGCATTTTGCCAGATTTCGTCGTTTTTCGAAAATCTTCAAAAATCCTCAAAATCACGAAAAAGCGTAAGGCTATAGCCTTTGCGTTTTTTCAAAATTTCGACATTTTTCAAAAATGCTCAAAAATCCTCAAAACGATAAAAACGGCATGCTGTGCAAGACCGTAAGGCTATAGGCTTGCATTTTGCCAGATTTTGTCGTTTTTCGAAAATCTTCAAAAATCCTCAAAATCACGAAAAAGCGTAAGGCTATAGCCTTTGCGTTTTTTCAAAATTTCGACATTTTTCGAAAATGCTCAAAAATCCTCAAAACGATGAAAAACGGCATGCTGTGCAAGACCGTAAGGCTATAGGCTTGCATTTTGCCAGATTTCGTCGTTTTCGAAAATCTTCGAAAATCCTCAAAATCACGAAAAAGCGTAAGGCTATAGCCTTTGCGTTTTTTCAAAATTTCGACATTTTTCGAAAATGCTCAAAAATCCTCAAAACGATGAAAAACGGCATGCTGTGCAAGACCGTAAGGCTATAGGCTTGCATTTTGCCAGATTTCGTCGTTTTTCGAAAATCTTCAAAAATCCTCAAAATCACGAAAAAGCGTAAGGCTATAGCCTTTGCGTTTTTTCAAAATTTCGACATTTTTCGAAAATGCTCAAAAATCCTCAAAACGATGAAAAACGGCATGCTGTGCAAGACCGTAAGGCTATATAGGCTTGCATTTTGCCAGATTTCGTTGTTTTTCGAAAATCTTCAAAAATCCTCAAAATCACGAAAAAGCATAAGGCTATAGCCTTTGCGTTTTTTCAAAATTTCGACATTTTTCGAAAATGCTCAAAAATCCTCAAAACGATGAAAAACGGCATGCTGTGCAAGACCGTAAGGCTATAGGCTTGCATTTTGCCAGATTTCGTCGTTTTTCGAAAATCTTCAAAAATCCTCAAAATCACGAAAAAGCGTAAGGCTATAGCCTTTGCGTTTTTTCAAAATTTCGACATTTTTCGAAAATGCTCAAAAATCCTCAAAACGATGAAAAACGGCATGCTGTGCAAGACCGTAAGGCTATAGGCTTGCATTTTGCCAGATTTCGTCGTTTTTCGAAAATCTTCAAAAATCCTCAAAATCACAAAAAAGCGTAAGGCTATAGCCTTTGCGTTTTTTCAAAATTTCGACATTTTTCGAAAATGCTCAAAAATCCTCAAAACGATGAAAAACGGCATGCTGTGCAAGACCGTAAGGCTATAGGCTTGCATTTTGCCAGATTTCGTCGTTTTTTCGAAAATCTTCAAAAATCCTCAAAATCACGAAAAAGCGTAAGGCTATAGCCTTTGCGTTTTTTCAAAATTTCGACATTTTTCGAAAATGCTCAAAAATCCTCAAAACGATGAAAAACGGCATGCTGTGCAAGACCGTAAGGCTATAGGCTTGCATTTTGCCAGATTTCGTCGTTTTTCGAAAATCTTCAAAAATCCTCAAAATCACGAAAAAGCGTAAGGCTATAGCCTTTGCGTTTTTTCAAAATTTCGACATTTTTCGAAAATGCTCAAAAATCCTCAAAACGATGAAAAACGGCATGCTGTGCAAGACCGTAAGGCTATAGGCTTGCATTTTGCCAGATTTCGTCTTTTTTTTTCGAAAATCTTCAAAAATCCTCAAAATCACGAAAAAGCGTAAGGCTATAGCCTTTGCGTTTTTTCAAAATTTCGACATTTTTCGAAAATGCTCAAAAATCCTCAAAACGATGAAAAACGGCATGCTGTGCAAGACCGTAAGGCTATAGGCTTGCATTTTGCCAGATTTCGTCGTTTTTCGAAAATCTTCAAAAATCCTCAAATCACGAAAAAGCGTAAGGCTATAGCCTTTGCGTTTTTTCAAAATTTCGACATTTTTCGAAAATGCTCAAAAATCCTCAAAACGATGAAAAACGGCATGCTGTGCAAGACCGTAAGGCTATAGGCTTGCATTTTGCCAGATTTCGTTGTTTTTCGAAAATCTTCAAAAATCCTCAAAATCACGAAAAAGCGTAAGGCTATAGCCTTTGCGTTTTTTCAAAATTTCGACATTTTTCGAAAATGCTCAAAAATCCTCAAAACGATGAAAAACGGCATGCTGTGCAAGACCGTAAGGCTATAGGCTTGCATTTTGCCAGATTTCGTCGTTTTTCGAAAATCTTCAAAAATCCTCAAAATCACGAAAAAGCGTAAGGCTATAGCCTTTGCGTTTTTTCAAAATTTCGACATTTTTCGAAAATGCTCAAAAATCCTCAAAACGATGAAAAACGGCATGCTGTGCAAGACCGTAAGGCTATAGGCTTGCATTTTGCCAGATTTCGTCGTTTTTCGAAAATCTTCAAAAATCCTCAAAATCACGAAAAAGCGTAAGGCTATAGCCTTTGCGTTTTTTCAAAATTTCGACATTTTTTCGAAAATGCTCAAAAATCCTCAAAACGATGAAAAACGGCATGCTGTGCAAGACCGTAAGGCTATAGGCTTGCATTTTGCCAGATTTCGTCGTTTTTCGAAAATCTTCAAAAATCCTCAAAATCACGAAAAAGCGTAAGGCTATAGCCTTTGCGTTTTTTCAAAATTTCGACATTTTTCGAAAATGCTCAAAAATCCTCAAAACGATGAAAAACGGCATGCTGTGCAAGACCGTAAGGCTATAGGCTTGCATTTTGCCAGATTTCGTCGTTTTTCGAAAATCTTCAAAAATCCTCAAAATCACGAAAAAGCGTAAGGCTATAGCCTTTGCGTTTTTTCAAAATTTCGACATTTTTCGAAAATGCTCAAAAATCCTCAAAACGATGAAAAACGGCATGCTGTGCAAGACCGTAAGGCTATAGGCTTGCATTTTGCCAGATTTCGTCGTTTTTTCGAAAATCTTCAAAAATCCTCAAAATCACGAAAAAGCGTAAGGCTATAGCCTTTGCGTTTTTTCAAAATTTCGACATTTTTCGAAAATGCTCAAAAATCCTCAAAACGATGAAAAACGGCATGCTGTGCAAGACCGTAAGGCTATAGGCTTGCATTTTGCCAGATTTCGTCGTTTTTCGAAAATCTTCAAAAATCCTCAAAATCACGAAAAAGCGTAAGGCTATAGCCTTTGCGTTTTTTCAAAATTTCGACATTTTTCGAAAATGCTCAAAAATCCTCAAAACGATGAAAAACGGCATGCTGTGCAAGACCGTAAGGCTATAGGCTTGCATTTTGCCAGATTTCGTCGTTTTTCGAAAATCTTCAAAAATCCTCAAAATCACGAAAAAGCGTAAGGCTATAGCCTTTGCGTTTTTTCAAAATTTCGACATTTTTCGAAAATGCTCAAAAATCCTCAAAACGATGAAAAACGGCATGCTGTGCAAGACCGTAAGGCTATAGGCTTGCATTTTGCCAGATTTCGTTGTTTTTTTCGAAAATCTTCAAAAATCCTCAAAATCACGAAAAAGCGTAAGGCTATAGCCTTTGCGTTTTTTCAAAATTTCGACATTTTTCGAAAATGCTCAAAAATCCTCAAAACGATGAAAAACGGCATGCTGTGCAAGACCGTAAGGCTATAGGCTTGCATTTTGCCAGATTTCGTCGTTTTTCGAAAATCTTCAAAAATCCTCAAAATCACAAAAAAGCGTAAGGCTATAGCCTTTGCGTTTTTTCAAAATTTCGACATTTTTCGAAAATGCTCAAAAATCCTCAAAACGATGAAAAACGGCATGCTGTGCAAGACCGTAAGGCTATAGGCTTGCATTTTGCCAGATTTCGTCGTTTTTCGAAAATCTTCAAAAATCCTCAAAATCACGAAAAAGCGTAAGGCTATAGCCTTTGCGTTTTTTCAAAATTTCGACATTTTTCGAAAATGCTCAAAAATCCTCAAAACGATGAAAAACGGCATGCTGTGCAAGACCGTAAGGCTATAGGCTTGCATTTTGCCAGATTTCGTCGTTTTTTTCGAAAATCTTCAAAAATCCTCAAAATCACGAAAAAGCGTAAGGCTATAGCCTTTGCGTTTTTTCAAAATTTCGACATTTTTCGAAAATGCTCAAAAATCCTCAAAACGATGAAAAACGGCATGCTGTGCAAGACCGTAAGGCTATAGGCTTGCATTTTGCCAGATTTCGTCGTTTTTTTCGAAAATCTTCAAAAATCCTCAAAATCACGAAAAAGCGTAAGGCTATAGCCTTTGCGTTTTTTCAAAATTTCGACATTTTTCGAAAATGCTCAAAAATCCTCAAAACGATGAAAAACGGCATGCTGTGCAAGACCGTAAGGCTATAGGCTTGCATTTTGCCAGATTTCGTCGTTTTCGAAAATCTTCAAAAATCCTCAAAATCACGAAAAAGCGTAAGGCTATAGCCTTTGCGTTTTTTCAAAATTTCGACATTTTTCGAAAATGCTCAAAAATCCTCAAAACGATGAAAAACGGCATGCTGTGCAAGACCGTAAGGCTATAGGCTTGCATTTTGCCAGATTTCGTCGTTTTTCGAAAATCTTCAAAAATCCTCAAAATCACGAAAAAGCGTAAGGCTATAGCCTTTGCGTTTTTTCAAAATTTCGACATTTTTCGAAAATGCTCAAAAATCCTCAAAACGATGAAAAACGGCATGCTGTGCAAGACCGTAAGGCTATAGGCTTGCATTTTGCCAGATTTCGTCGTTTTTCGAAAATCTTCAAAAATCCTCAAAATCACGAAAAAGCGTAAGGCTATAGCCTTTGCGTTTTTTCAAAATTTCGACATTTTTCGAAAATGCTCAAAAATCCTCAAAACGATGAAAAACGGCATGCTGTGCAAGACCGTAAGGCTATAGGCTTGCATTTTGCCAGATTTCGTCGTTTTTTCCGAAAATCTTCAAAATCCTCAAAATCACAAAAAAGCGTAAGGCTATAGCCTTTGCGTTTTTTCAAAATTTCGACATTTTTCGAAAATGCTCAAAAATCCTCAAAACGATGAAAAACGGCATGCTGTGCAAGACCGTAAGGCTATAGGCTTGCATTTTGCCAGATTTCGTCGTTTTTCGAAAATCTTCAAAAATCCTCAAAATCACGAAAAAGCGTAAGGCTATAGCCTTTGCGTTTTTTCAAAATTTCGACATTTTTCGAAAATGCTCAAAAATCCTCAAAACGATGAAAAACGGCATGCTGTGCAAGACCGTAAGGCTATAGGCTTGCATTTTGCCAGATTTCGTCGTTTTTCGAAAATCTTCAAAAATCCTCAAAATCACGAAAAAGCGTAAGGCTATAGCCTTTGCGTTTTTTCAAAATTTCGACATTTTTCGAAAATGCTCAAAAATCCTCAAAACGATGAAAAACGGCATGCTGTGCAAGACCGTAAGGCTATAGGCTTGCATTTTGCCAGATTTCGTCGTTTTTTTCGAAAATCTTCAAAAATCCTCAAAATCACGAAAAAGCGTAAGGCTATAGCCTTTGCGTTTTTTCAAAATTTCGACATTTTTCGAAAATGCTCAAAAATCCTCAAAACGATGAAAAACGGCATGCTGTGCAAGACCGTAAGGCTATAGGCTTGCATTTTGCCAGATTTCGTTGTTTTTCGAAAATCTTCAAAAATCCTCAAAATCACGAAAAAGCGTAAGGCTATAGCCTTTGCGTTTTTTCAAAATTTCGACATTTTTCGAAAATGCTCAAAAATCCTCAAAACGATGAAAACGGCATGCTGTGCAAGACCGTAAGGCTATAGGCTTGCATTTTGCCAGATTCGTCGTTTTTCGAAAATCTTCAAAATCCTCAAAATCACAAAAAAGCGTAAGGCTATAGCCTTTGCGTTTTTTCAAAATTTCGACATTTTTCGAAAATGCTCAAAAATCCTCAAAACGATGAAAAACGGCATGCTGTGCAAGACCGTAAGGCTATAGGCTTGCATTTTGCCAGATTTCGTTGTTTTTCGAAAATCTTCAAAAATCCTCAAAATCACGAAAAAGCGTAAGGCTATAGCCTTTGCGTTTTTTCAAAATTTCGACATTTTTCGAAAATGCTCAAAAATCCTCAAAACGATGAAAAACGGCATGCTGTGCAAGACCGTAAGGCTATAGGCTTGCATTTTGCCAGATTTCGTCGTTTTTTCGAAAATCTTCAAAAATCCTCAAAATCACGAAAAAGCGTAAGGCTATAGCCTTTGCGTTTTTTCAAAATTTCGACATTTTTCGAAAATGCTCAAAAATCCTCAAAACGATGAAAAACGGCATGCTGTGCAAGACCGTAAGGCTATAGGCTTGCATTTTGCCAGATTTCGTCGTTTTTTCGTCGAAAATCTTCAAAAATCCTCAAAATCACGAAAAAGCGTAAGGCTATAGCCTTTGCGTTTTTTCAAAATTTCGACATTTTTCGAAAATGCTCAAAAATCCTCAAAACGATGAAAAACGGCATGCTGTGCAAGACCGTAAGGCTATAGGCTTGCATTTTGCCAGATTTCGTCGTTTTTCGAAAATCTTCAAAAATCCTCAAAATCACGAAAAAGCGTAAGGCTATAGCCTTTGCGTTTTTTCAAAATTTCGACATTTTTCGAAAATGCTCAAAAATCCTCAAAACGATGAAAAACGGCATGCTGTGCAAGACCGTAAGGCTATAGGCTTGCATTTTGCCAGATTTCGTCGTTTTTCGAAAATCTTCAAAAATCCTCAAAATCACGAAAAAGCGTAAGGCTATAGCCTTTGCGTTTTTTCAAAATTTCGACATTTTTCGAAAATGCTCAAAAATCCTCAAAACGATGAAAAACGGCATGCTGTGCAAGACCGTAAGGCTATAGGCTTGCATTTTGCCAGATTTCGTCGTTTTTCGAAAATCTTCAAAAATCCTCAAAATCACGAAAAAAACGTAAGGCTATAGCCTTTGCGTTTTTTCAAAATTTCGACATTTTTCGAAAATGCTCAAAAATCCTCAAAACGATGAAAAACGGCATGCTGTGCAAGACCGTAAGGCTATAGGCTTGCATTTTGCCAGATTTCGTCGTTTTTCGAAAATCTTCAAAAATCCTCAAAATCACGAAAAAGCGTAAGGCTATAGCCTTTGCGTTTTTTCAAAATTTCGACATTTTTCGAAAATGCTCAAAAATCCTCAAAACGATGAAAAACGGCATGCTGTGCAAGACCGTAAGGCTATAGGCTTGCATTTTGCCAGATTTCGTCGTTTTTCGAAAATCTTCAAAAATCCTCAAAATCACGAAAAAGCGTAAGGCTATAGCCTTTGCGTTTTTTCAAAATTTCGACATTTTTCGAAAATGCTCAAAATCCTCAAAACGATGAAAAAACGGCATGCTGTGCAAGACCGTAAGGCTATAGGCTTGCATTTTGCCAGATTTCGTCGTTTTTTTCGAAAATCTTCAAAAATCCTCAAAATCACGAAAAAGCGTAAGGCTATAGCCTTTGCGTTTTTTCAAAATTTCGACATTTTTCGAAAATGCTCAAAAATCCTCAAAACGATGAAAAACGGCATGCTGTGCAAGACCGTAAGGCTATAGGCTTGCATTTTGCCAGATTTCGTCGTTTTTCGAAAATCTTCAAAAATCCTCAAAATCACGAAAAAGCGTAAGGCTATAGCCTTTGCGTTTTTTCAAAATTTCGACATTTTTCGAAAATGCTCAAAAATCCTCAAAACGATGAAAAACGGCATGCTGTGCAAGACCGTAAGGCTATAGGCTTGCATTTTGCCAGATTTCGTCGTTTTTCGAAAATCTTCAAAAATCCTCAAAATCACGAAAAAGCGTAAGGCTATAGCCTTTGCGTTTTTTTAAAATTTCGACATTTTTCGAAAATGCTCAAAAATCCTCAAAACGATGAAAAACGGCATGCTGTGCAAGACCGTAAGGCTATAGGCTTGCATTTTGCCAGATTTCGTCGTTTTTCGAAAATCTTCAAAAATCCTCAAAATCACGAAAAAGCGTAAGGCTATAGCCTTTGCGTTTTTTCAAAATTTCGACATTTTTCGAAAATGCTCAAAAATCCTCAAAACGATGAAAAACGGCATGCTGTGCAAGACCGTAAGGCTATAGGCTTGCATTTTGCCAGATTTCGTCGTTTTTCGAAAATCTTCAAAAATCCTCAAAATCACGAAAAAGCGTAAGGCTATAGCCTTTGCGTTTTTTCAAAATTTCGACATTTTTCGAAAATGCTCAAAAATCCTCAAAACGATGAAAAACGGCATGCTGTGCAAGACCGTAAGGCTATAGGCTTGCATTTTGCCAGATTTCGTCGTTTTTCGAAAATCTTCAAAAATCCTCAAAATCACGAAAAAGCGTAAGGCTATAGCCTTTGCGTTTTTTCAAAATTTCGACATTTTTCGAAAATGCTCAAAAATCCTCAAAACGATGAAAAACGGCATGCTGTGCAAGACCGTAAGGCTATAGGCTTGCATTTTGCCAGATTTCGTCGTTTTTTCGAAAATCTTCAAAAATCCTCAAAATCACAAAAAAGCGTAAGGCTATAGCCTTTGCGTTTTTTCAAAATTTCGACATTTTTCGAAAATGCTCAAAAATCCTCAAAACGATGAAAAACGGCATGCTGTGCAAGACCGTAAGGCTATAGGCTTGCATTTTGCCAGATTTCGACGTTTTTCGAAAATCTTCAAAAATCCTCAAAATCACGAAAAACCGTAAGGCTATAGCCTTTGCGTTTTTTCAAAATTTCGACATTTTTCGAAAATGCTCAAAAATCCTCAAAACGATGAAAAACGGCATGCTGTGCAAGACCGTAAGGCTATAGGCTTGCATTTTGCCAGATTCGTCGTTTTTTCGAAATCTTCAAAATTCATCAACAGAATCACGAAAAAGCGTAAGGCTATAGCCTTTGCGTTTTTTCAAAATTTCGACATTTTTCGAAAATGCTCAAAAATCCTCAAAGCGATGAAAAACGGCATGCTGTGCAAGACCGTAAGGCTATAGGCTTGCATTTTGCCAGATTTCGTCGTTTTTCGAAAATCTTCAAAAATCCTCAAAATCACGAAAAAGCGTAAGGCTATAGCCTTTGCGTTTTTTGAAAATTTCGACATTTTTCGAAAATGCTCAAAAATCCTCAAAACGATGAAAACGGCATGCTGTGCAAGACCGTAAGGCTATAGGCTTGCATTTTGCCAGATTTCGTCGTTTTTCGAAAATCTTCAAAAATCCTCAAAATCACGAAAAAGCGTAAGCTATAGCCTTTGCGTTTTTTCAAAATTTCGACATTTTTCGAAAATGCTCAAAAATCCTCAAAACGATGAAAAACGGCATGCTGTGCAAGACCGTAAGGCTATAGGCTTGCATTTTGCCAGATTTCGTCGTTTTTTCGAAAATCTTCAAAAATCCTCAAAATCACGAAAAAGCGTAAGGCTATAGCCTTTGCGTTTTTTCAAAATTTCGACATTTTTCGAAAATGCTCAAAAATCCTCAAAACGATGAAAAACGGCATGCTGTGCAAGACCGTAAGGCTATAGGCTTGCATTTTGCCAGATTTCGTCGTTTTTCGAAAATCTTCGAAAATCCTCAAAATCACGAAAAAGCGTAAGGCTATAGCCTTTGCGTTTTTTCAAAATTTCGACATTTTTCGAAAATGCTAGAAAATCCTCAAAACAATGAAAAACGGCATGCTGTGCAAGACCGTAAGGCTATAGGCTTGCATTTTGCCAGATTTCGTCGTTTTTCGAAAATCTTCAAAAATCCTCAAAATCACGAAAAAGCGTAAGGCTATAGCCTTTGCGTTTTTTCAAAATTTCGACATTTTTCGAAAATGCTCAAAAATCCTCAAAGCGATGAAAAACGGCATGCTGTGCAAGACCGTAAGGCTATAGGCTTGCATTTTGCCAGATTTCGTCGTTTTCGAAAATCTTCAAAAATCCTCAAAATCACGAAAAAGCGTAAGGCTATAGCCTTTAAGTTTTTTCAAAATTTCGACATTTTTCGAAAATGCTCAAAAATCCTCAAAACGATGAAAAACGGCATGCTGTGCAAGACCGTAAGGCTATAGGCTTGCATTTTGCCAGATTTCGTCGTTTTTCGAAAATCTTCAAAAATCCTCAAAATCACGAAAAAGCGTAAGGCTATAGCCTTTGCGTTTTTTTCAAAATTTCGACATTTTTCGAAAATGCTCAAAAATCCTCAAAACGATGAAAAACGGCATGCTGTGCAAGACCGTAAGGCTATAGGCTTGCATTTTGTCAGATTACGTCGTTTTTCGAAAATCTTCGAAAATCCTCAAAATCACGAAAATGCGTAAGGCTATAGCCTTTGCGTTTTTTCAAAATTTCGACATTTTTCGAAAATGCTCAAAAAACCTCAAAACGATGAAAAACGGCATGCTGTGCAAGACCGTAAGGCTATAGGCTTGCATTTTGCCAGATTTCGTCGTTTTTCGAAAATCTTCAAAAATCCTCAAAATCACGAAAAACGTAAGGATATAGCCTTTGCGTTTTTTTCAAAATTTCAACTTTTTTCGAAAATGCTAGAAAATCCTCAAAACAATGAAAAACGGCATGCTGTGCAAGACCGTAAGGCTATAGGCTTGCATTTTGCCAGATTTCGTCGTTTTTCGAAAATCTTCAAAAATCCTCAAAATCACGAAAAAGCGTAAGGCTATAGCCTTTGCGTTTTTTCAAAATTTCGACATTTTTCGAAAATGCTCAAAAATCCTCAAAGCGATGAAAAACGGCATGCTGTGCAAGACCGTAAGGCTATAGGCTTGCATTTTGCCAGATTTCGTCGTTTTTTTCGAAAATCTTCAAAAATCCTCAAAATCACGAAAAAGCGTAAGGCTATAGCCTTTAAGTTTTTTCAAAATTTCGACATTTTTCGAAAATGCTCAAAAATCCTCAAAACGATGAAAAACGGCATGCTGTGCAAGACCGTAAGGCTATAGGCTTGCATTTTGCCAGATTTCGTCGTTTTTCGAAAATCTTCAAAAATCCTCAAAATCACGAAAAAGCGTAAGGCTATAGCCTTTGCGTTTTTTTCAAAATTTCGACATTTTTCGAAAATGCTCAAAAATCCTCAAAACGATGAAAAACGGCATGCTGTGCAAGACCGTAAGGCTATAGGCTTGCATTTTGTCAGATTTCGTCGTTTTTCGAAAATCTTCAAAAATCCTCAAAATCACAAAAAAGCGTAAGGCTATAGCCTTTGCGTTTTTTCAAAATTTCGACATTTTTCGAAAATGCTCAAAAAATCCTCAAAACGATGAAAAACGGCATGCTGTGCAAGACCGTAAGGCTATAGGCTTGCATTTTGCCAGATTTCGACGTTTTTCGAAAATCTTCAAAAATCCTCAAAATCACGAAAAAGCGTAAGGCTATAGCCTTTGCGTTTTTTCAAAATTTCGACATTTTTCGAAAATGCTCAAAAATCCTCAAAACGATGAAAAACGGCATGCTGTGCAAGACCGTAAGGCTATAGGCTTGCATTTTGCCAGATTTCGACGTTTTTCGAAAATCTTCAAAAATCCTCAAAATCACGAAAAAGCGTAAGGCTATAGCCTTTGCGTTTTTTCAAAATTTCGACATTTTTCGAAAATGCTCAAAAATCCTCAAAACGATGAAAAACGGCAAGCTGTGCAAGACCGTAAGCTATAGGCTTGCATTTTGGCTATTTCGTCGTTTTTTTCGAAAATCTTCAAAAATCCCTCAAAATCACGAAAAAGCGTAAGCAAATAGCCTTTGCGTTTTTTGAAAATTTAACATTTTTCGAAAATGCTCAAAAATCCTCAAAACGATGAAAAACGGCATGCTGTGCAAGACCGTAAGGCTATAGGCTTGCATTTTGCCAGATTTCGTCGTTTTTCGAAAATCTTCAAAAATCCTCAAAATCACGAAAAAGCGTAAGCCTATAGCCTTTGCGTTTTTTCAAAAATTCGACATTTTTCGAAAATGCTCAAAAATCCTCAAAACGATGAAAAACGGCATGCTGTGCAAGACCGTAAGGCTATAGGCTTGCATTTTGCCAGATTTCGTCGTTTTTCGAAAATCTTCGAAAATCCTCAAATCACAAAAAAGCGTAAGGATATAGCCTTTGCGTTTTTTCAAAATTTCAACATTTTTCGAAAACTAGAAAATCCTCAAAACAATGAAAAAACGGCATGCTGTGCAAGACCGAAGGCTATAGGCTTGCATTTTGCCAGATTTCGTCGTTTTTTCGAAAATCTTCAAAAATCCTCAAAATCACGAAAAAAGCGTAAGGCTATAGCCTTTGCGTTTTTTCAAATTTCGACATTTTTCGAAAATGCTCAAAAATCCTCAAAGCGATGAAAAACGGCATGCTGTGCAAGACCGTAAGGCTATAGGCTTGCATTTTGCCAGATTTCGTCGTTTTTCGAAAATCTTCAAAAATCTCAAAATCACGAAAAAGCAAGGCTATAGCCTTTAAGTTTTTTTTCAAAATTTCGACATTTTCGAAAATGCTCAAAAAATCCTCAAAACGATGAAAAACGCATGCTGTGCAAGACCGTAAAGGCTATAGCTTGCATTTTGCAGATTTCGTCGTTTTTCTTGAAAATCTTCAAAAATCCACAAAATCACTAAAAAGCGTAAGGCTATAGCCTTTGCGTTTTTTTTCAAAATTCGACATTTTTTTTCAAAAATGCTCAAAAATCCTCAAAACGATGAAAAACGGCATGCTGTGCAAGACCGTAAGGCTATTAGGCTGCATTTTGCCCAGATTTCGTCGTTTTTCGAAGATCTTCAAAAATCCTCAAAATCACGAAAAGCGTAAGGCTATAGCCTTTGCGTTTTTTCAAAATTTCGACATTTTTCAAAAATGCTCAAAAATCCTCAAAACGATGAAAAAACGGCTTGCTGTGCAAGACCGTAAGGATATAGCTTGCATTTTGCCAGATTTCGTCGTTTTTCGAAAATCTTCAAAAATCCACAAAATCACGAAAAAGCGTAAGGCTATAGCCTTGCGTTTTTTCAAAATTTCGACAATTTTTCGAAAATGCTCAAAAAATCCTCAAAACGATGAAAAAACGGCATGCTGTGCAAGACCGTAGGCTATAGGCTTGCATTTTGCCAGATTTCGTCGTTTTTTTTTTTCGAAAATCTTCAAAAATCCTCTCAAAATCACGAAAAATGCGTAAGGCTATAGCCTTATCCGTTTTTTAATTTCGACATTTTTCGAAAATGCTCAAAAACTCGAGCTCATAACGATGAAAAACGGCATGCTGTGCAAGACCGTAAGGCAATAGGCTTGCATTTTGCCAGATTTTGTCGTTTTTTTCGAAAATCTTCAAAAATCCTCAAAACACGAAAAAGCGTATGGCTATAGCCTTTGCGTTTTTTCAAAATTTCGACATTTTTCGAAAATGCTCAAAAATCCTCGCCTCAAACGATGAAAAAAAAAAAAATAAAAACGGCATGCTGTGCAAGACCGTAAGGCTATAGGCTTGCATTTTGCCAGATTTCGTCGTTTTTCGAAAATCTTCAAAAAACCTCAAAATCACGAAAAAGCCAAATAAGGTCTAAGCCTCTTGCGTTTTTTCAAAATCTAACATTTTTAAAAAATGCTCAAAAAACCTCAAAACTATGAAAAAAACGGCATGCTGTGCAAGACCGTAAGGCTATAGGCTTGCATTTTGCCTGATTTCGTCGTTTTTCGAAAATCTTCGAAAATCCTCAAAATCACGAAAAAGCGTAAGGCTATAGCCTTTGCGTTTTTTCAAAAATTGACATTTTTCGAAAATGCTCAAAAATCCTCAAAACGATGAAAAACGGCATGCTGTGCAAGACGTAAGGCTAATAGGCTTGCATTTTGGCCAGATTTCGTCGTTTTTCGAAAATCTTCAAAAATCCTCAAAATCACGAAAAAGCGTAAGGCTATAGCCTTTGCGTTTTTTTCAAAATTTCGACATTTTTCGAAAATGCACAAAAATCCTCAAAACGATGAAAAAAACGCATGCTGTGCAAGACCGTAAGGCTAAAAGGCTTGCA